>JAOQGH010000012.1:152668204-152707343 GCA_025769975.1 Gallinago jamesoni
AAGATTATTGGTTTGTGGTGGGGTGTTGTGCGTGGGGTTGTGGGTGTGGGGTTTAGTTGGTGGGTGGGGTTTTTTTTTTGTGTGTGTGTGTTTTTTGTTGTTTGGTTGGTTGGTTTTGTGGGGTTTTTTTTAATGTGGTTGGACTCGATGATCTCAAAGGTCCCTTCCAACCACTAAGATTCTGTAATTCTGTGCTAATGCCCTATAGCGCACATCGTGCCTTGTGGCCGCACGCTCTGGTTCCCATAACATCCCTAGTGACAAACCGAGGCCGGTGCAGACTAGTGGAGTGAGTGGTTAGATAGACTGAAAACTTGCTGAACTGCCAGAACTGAAGGTTTGTCGTCAGAGGTCCATCACTAACGATGTACCCCAGGGGCCAGTGCAGGTGCCAGCACTCTAGCTTCTTCATTAATCAGCGGGATGGTGGGCCAGAGCACAGCCTCGGCAAGTTTCCAGGTGATACAGAACAGAGAGGAGTGGTTGGTGGAGCAGAGGGTCGTGCTGGTATTCAGGGTGTCTCAGTCAGGCTGGAGAAACGGGCTGACAGGAGCTGTGTGAGCTTCATCACTGGAAAATGCCCAGCCCTGCACCTGGGGAAGAATAGTCCCAGGCAGCGGTAGAGGCTGGCAGCTACCGGGCTAGAAGGCAGCTTGGCAGGAAAGGTCCTGGGGGACACCAGGTTGACCATAAGCCAGCACATGTGCTTTTGCAGGAAAGGTGGTAAACATCATGATGGGCTGCACTAGGAAGAGCCTTGGCAGCAATTTGAGGGAGGCCATCCTTCCCTTTTACTCCATGCTGAGACACCAGACCTGGAGTGTCACATATGGCCCTGGGCTCCTCAGCACGAGGCAGACACGGACATACAGGACTGTGTCCAGCAAAGGGCTACAAAGATGATTAAGGCTTAGAGCATCTTTGATGTAGGGAGAGGCTGGGAGCTGGGATTGTTTATCCTGTTTAGCTCAGGGAATCTTATTACTGTGTTTAAATATCAGGTGGGGCAGGGGGGCAGACAGCCAGACTGTTCTGAATTTGAAATTTGTGATGGAATTGAAATTCCATTTAATTCCATTTAAATGTATGAAAAAAAAACCTTTTCTTTTTACTGTGAGTGTGGTCAAACACTGGAACTGGCTGCACAGAGAGGCTGCGGAGGCTCCATCCATGGGGATACTCAAAAGCCACTGAAAGTGCCCCTGCTCTGTTTGATCCTCCTTTGAGCTCTCTTCCAATCTCAACTAAGGTCAGCTTCTATTTAAAATATCCCAGTGTGAATGTGAAAACTTAGAGCAAGGGTGACCTCTGGTGCCATTGTTGATGAGGCAGTGGAAATCCAGAAGGGTTCAACTTGGAGAGTGAATGTAGCTGCAGTCTTTTAGAAACAGAACTGTCTACCTCTTGCTTCTCAAGTGAAACACTAAAGCAAGAAAAGAATGAGAAAGTAAAAATTTATATGAATATATTCAGTGAGTATATTTTACTCATAGTTAGGGTCAAATACCTCAACTACCTGAAAGGAGGTTGTAGAGAGGTGGATGTTGGCCTCTTCTCCCAAGTGAATGACAGGACCAGAGGAAATGGTCTAAAGTTGCAGCAGGGGAGGTTTAGATTGGATATTAGGAAGAATTACTTTACTGAAAGCGTAGTCAGGCACTGGAACAGCCTGCCCAGGGAGGTGGTTGAGTCACCATCCCTGGAGGTATTTAAGAAACGTGTAGATGTGGCACTTCAAGGCATGATGTAGTGGCCAAGATTGTAGGGATTATTTTTGTGTCTGTGTGGTTGGACTCTGTGATCTCAGGTCCTTTCCAACCATGATGATTCTGTGAACAGCTTATATTGCTTAAAGGACTTGGTTGCTTGCATATTTATTTTCTCAGACCAGCAGAAGGTAAAATAAATCTTTGCCATGTAGAAGATTTGGGAAAATGTTGCTGAAAGTAAGACCTAGCTAGTTGTTCACACTATGGAACCAGTAGATGTAGTTTGTAGTGAAAAAGTAACATAGAGATTGCCTCACTATGTCTAAGGATATAATTTGCCCATGGAAATTTACTAATTAATGAAATGACAAAGTCTGATCCCAAAGAGAAAATGTCATTGTTTATTTTGGGATGTGAAGGGATTACAGTTTCAAATGTCTTAATGCAGATGTCCTGAAAGTTAAGGATGAGGTTAATTTTAAGATCCGTTGTCTGGGTTGTATGCAGAATGTGAGCTACATAAAGCAGTCCTTCCATCCACACACAGAACATTTACTTCCATAGATTGTTACCTAACTAATAGTGGCAACAACTGACGGTCCAGCTATGCCTACCGACGTATTGGCATGATTGAAGAGTGGAGAAGTGTTTTTTTTTAGGTTAATGGACACATTCGAAGGGTCTGTGAGAGCTGTAGGTTTTGCCAGGTGCATTGTGTGCCTTGTGCCGGTGTAACCACTGACGCCTGTGTGCCATGTCCCGAATGTATTCATTCTCCCGAAGAAGCTGTTCCTGCTGCTCTATCAGTTGAACTTTGGTTTCTTTAAGGATTTTTGAGTATTGGATGAGTCTGAGCAGTTCCTGGCGGAGACGCCAATTCTCTGCTTTTACTTGTCTGGTATGCTGAATTAGAGATTGTATCGCTGCTTCTTCAGCTCTCTTGGTGAGAACCTGGATCTTCTGATGAAAGTCTGTCTCACAGTCAGCCTTGGCCTGCAGAAATCTGCTCTTGATTTTGTGCATTTCATCTGAATGCTGTATCTTTGTGACCAACAATTCCTTCTCCAGTTCTTTAATCTTTTTCGCCTGTTTCTGTCGAAAAGATGGGTCTTTGAAAGGCTGCAGGTCTTCAACCTCCTTGTTCATGAGAGAGTACTTTGTCTCCATATTCATCAGAGAGTTCCTTAGCTCCTTTTCTTTTTCTGTATACTGTGAGATTAGCTTCTCTTTCTGTGTCCAGACTTGAGACAGATCAGTGTGATTCTGGTCATTTAATGTTATTATCAGATTCTGGCACTTCTGGTTGTATTTTGTTAGGTAAGAGAGGTAAGCGTTGCCCTCGTCCCGATTCCGTTGAGCTTCCTTTTCTAGGAATTTATTTTCCTGCAGGAAATGCTCCACTCTTCCCATGTATCTGTTCAGATGTTCAGTGAGAATCTTGTCTTCCTTCTGCAAGTACGATTTCCTCTCTTCAACAAGTATTTCCGTGTCGTTTTTCTCTTGGGATGTATTTCCATTCTTGGCTTTTACTTCTTGCTTATTTTTCCCAGCACGGGCAGTGACTTGTTTCATCTGCTTTGTCTTGGGTGCCATATTTTACACTGGGGCTGTCAAACTCTGACAGACTGCAACAGAATGAAAATTCACAAATAATTCTAAGCACTATGCCTACACTCCTACATTAAGAATTGCTGGGGTTTTTTAAGCATTCATTTTAGAAGGGGATTCGGTTGTTTTTACGTGCAGCATTATGTTTTAAAACTGCCAAGACACCTTCAATAAAAGAGGCACAGCTAAGTCCACGATTGATACTAAGGGAAAATGCATCAGTATTAAAGATTCTTGCAGATATAATAAAAAAATGAAGGAGTAAATAGTACTTTGTGTGCCAAATTTCTAAACTACTTATTCAAAAGTGGAACAGTGCAATCAAGGTTTTAGAAGTGGAGAGAAGTCTGATTAGTGGTTTTAATGAACACATTACTAAAAGCTACTTTATCCTAATATGACTTTTGACCCTTTTCAAAGAAAATATGCAAAATTCAAGTAGATAGGTGAACAAAATAGAATAAATATACTCAAATTGCCTGTCACAGTAATAGCAGAACAGGTTCCAAGCTGGCAATGTGTCAGCTGCATCAGAAGCAGTTGGGCACTGGTAGACATAAGAATGTCTACAGAAATCAGTGCAGTTGTGCTTTGGGAAACAGACTTCAAGAGAGAGAAGGGTGTTGCAACAGACAGGTAGTAGAACTGAGTTAATGCTAATTGTGTAGTTGGGGGAAAGGCAGTTCTAGAGGTGAATGTATGTGTGAGAAATTACTAAGTCTGCATGGAAAAACAGGCCTTGCTAAAGTTGGTATTCTACCGAAAGTGTTTTAAAAAGAAACACTGACCTGTCCTGCTCCTGTGTTCTTCACATATTTTCCAAATAGCTGCTTCTGGGTTGCTGCTCCTGGCTCACCAACAGCATTTGCTGGTAGCCAGATGGCAGCCTCTGCAGAGCGGAGGTGTTGTAAGCTGTGCGTGTCCATGGTGATGAAACATGCGAGGTCACAAGAGAAGCTCTGTGGGGACACCCTGAGCCATTTCAGTTCCCGGCTGGGTTGTGAGGCCTGACTGTGACACACTTTGTTACCTGCTAGCGTCAATTAAGCAAAAACACAAAGGCAGTTTGGCTTATAAGGATAGGATTTATAGTGGTCGCTATATTGATAGGGAAACAGCCTTAGCTCGCTGTTGGGATGTGCTGAAGGAAAAGATGTGACTGAAGAAGACATGGTCCTCCTTGGGAATTAGGTGCCAGAATCTACTCAAGCATTTCTGGTCCATGTTATTTGGGGCTGCTTCTCAGCACATTGGCAGGCAGTTCCTAGGTCCCACAGAGTTAGGAAGGGGTATGTGTATATGAGAATGTTTGTGGCATTTGAAAGGCAGGTGCTTGAAATGCTTTTTTTTTTTGCAAATGCAGTCCTCATTCATGCAGGGGTTTCTTGTTTTGGAAAGGAAATTAATAGCTTGGGAGGCACTTCCTGCATTTTGTAAGGAAAAAAAGCTGATCCTTGTACATGAGAAATTTTGTTTCTGTAGGTGTTTAACAGTATAAACGTGGCATCTCTGAGGCTCAGGGCATGGCATTTCACTGGTTTACTTATCACAGGTGGAGGCTGTGCTGTGCTGTTCCTCTGCTCTTCACCATAAATGTTTCGTACAACTGCTAACAAGAAACATTTTCTGCAACAGGTAACATTGCACCCATAAGGAACGACGGCTTGGCCACAGTCCCACCTACTCATGTTGCACAATAAGATTATAAACATTACCCCCATTGCATATCTAATTGAGGGACAGGAATTCAATGCCAAACCATAGGGACAGATTGACAGGTTTGTCCTCCTTGGCCCCCAAAAGGGACACCTTTTGGTAAGATTTGTGACCTTGGCCATGCCAAGAGCTCACCAGGGAAATCAAGTTTGTGATTGCTGATGTATCTTTAAAGCTGTATAGCTATTCTGCAGTTCAGTGCATTTATCACCATCAATCTTAAAGAATCTGTATGTGTTGCATAAAACTAACCGGTACTATTCGTGGACCTGACTGGCGGACCTGCTGCAAACGGGCTGCTCATGCCCCCGGTGTCAGGCCTGTCGTCACGGCCGTGTTTGGTCTCTAAATGCAACAATGCCAAGTGGTTAAGTAGTTCGCATTACAAAAACTTGCCTGTTTTACATAATTAAAAAATACTGCCTAGCTGCTAAGCTCTACCCTTGTTCTGACCTCGGGGGATGCGGGTCGAGCGCAGCCCCGTGTCACGTGATTCTGGCCAAGATGGCGGCGCCCGCAGCGGCCGGGGCCAGGCGGAAGCGGAAGGGTGGAGGCGCCGGCGCGCGCGGCTGCTCGCCCCGCGGAGGGGCAGGTAAGGACGGGGGTTCTGTGGGGACCGTGTGGGGCCGAGGGATGCGTGTGTGGTTAGGTGAGCGGGGCTGTGGGGTCCCCGAGAGGAACCCTGTGAGGCACCGGAATGGGAGGCCTGGAGCTGTGGGGCCATATGGGGCGGGGGGTTGTAGGGGCTGTGTCGTGGGGATGTGCGCGGGAGGGCTGGGGGGAGTACTGCAGGGGGTTGTATGGGGCTGGGAGTACTGGGGGGAGTACTGCAGGGGGTTGTATGGGGCTGGGAGTACTGGGGGGGGCGGGGTATGGGGCAGAGCCGGGAGGACACAGCAGGGGGGATGTCCAGGGGCTGTGAGGGTTGATTTGAGGGTTCTGAGGCAAGTGAGAGGAATTGCTCTGTGAGGAGGAGGCTGCCTGGGGCAGCAGGGTGACAGGGAGGGGCCAGTCGAGGCTGAGGAAGCACCTTTGGGGGGGGGGAGGGGGTGTGCCATCCTCTTCAAGCCCCTCTCCAAACCACAGGCCTGTCCCACCCGATTCCTGCTCCCTCCACAGGACCTCTGCAGGCCCTCCCAGCCCCAGTGATGCTGATGGTCTCCCCTTCACCATGCTCCTCGCCTCCTACTTCGCCTGCGCCCTCCTCCTGGCTGCCTGCCTGGCGCTGGAGCTGGCCTCCTGCCGCTCCCGCCCCCCTGCTGCCCCCCACCACGCCAACCCAGCCTTCCGCCGCTTCCAGCGTGGCTACTACTGCGTCTATCTGCTGGCACTGGCCGCTGACTGGCTGCAGGGACCCTACCTCTACAAACTCTACCAGCACTACCGATTCCTGGAGGGACAGATCGCCATCCTCTATGTCTGCGGCTTTGCCTCCAGCGTCCTTTTTGGGTTGGTTTCCTCTTCTTTAGTAGATCGATTGGGTCGGAAAAAATCCTGCGTCCTTTTCTCTTTCACCTACTCAATTTGTTGTTTGACCAAACTCTCCCGGGATTATCTGGTGCTGGTGGCAGGGAGGGTTTTAGGGGGGTTGTCCACGGCATTGCTTTTCTCTGCCTTCGAGGCATGGTACGTTCACGAGCACATGGAGCGGTACGATTTTCCAACTGAGTGGATTGCAGTCACCTTCTCCCAGGCGGCTTTTTGGAACAACATTATCGCCGTGGGGGCTGGAGGGGCAGCTGATTTCTTCGCGGAGTGGTTGGGATTGGGTCCAGTGGCCCCGTTTATGGTCTCCATTCCCCTTCTGGTGCTGTCGGGGGTCTTTGCTGTGAAAAACTGGGATGAAAACTACGGGAAGAAACGAGCTTTCTCCAAAACCTGTGGTGATGGTTTGAAGTGCCTCCTCTCCGACCGGCGTGTCCTTCTCCTAGGGACCATCCAGGCTCTGTTTGAAAGTGTCATCTACATCTTCATCTTCCTCTGGACCCCCGTCCTGGATCCCCACGGTGCTCCCTTGGGCATAGTCTTCTCTGGCTTCATGGCCGCCAGCATGCTGGGCTCCTCGCTCTACCACCTGGCTGTCTCCAAGAGGTACCACCTCCAGCCCGTCCACCTCCTCTCCCTCGCTGTCCTCCTGGTCTTCTTCTCCCTCTTCATGCTCACCTTCTCCACAAACCCCAGCCAGGAGAGCCCAGCTGAGTCCTTCCTTGCTTTCCTCCTCATCGAACTCTCCTGCGGGCTCTACTTCCCAGCCATGGGTTTCCTCCGACGGAAAGTGGTGCCGGAGAAGGATCACCTGGGGGTGATGAACTGGTTTCGCCTCCCCCTGAACTTACTGGCCTGTCTAGGTTTACTGATTCTTCATGACAGCGACCGTCAGACGGGCACCAGGAGCATGTTTGGCATCTGCGCAGCCGTGGCGCTGCTGGCGCTGCTGGCCGTTGGCCGCCTCTTCGCCCTCAGCCGCCACGACACCGAGCTCCGCCTGACTGCACCGCCGGGACAGGCCGATGCTGACACCATACCGGAGCTGTGACAGGTGTCACCACCCTGAGCGACCAGGGAGGGGACATGGGGACAGCCTGACCTGCTGATACAGGGTGAGTGCACCCCCTGGGTGGCTGCTGACCCCCAAAAAGCTTTGGTCCCCAGCGTTTCCGTAGTGGCAGGGCGAGTTGGAAGCACAGAGGGGATGCATTCTGTTTTTTTAAAAAGAAAATAACAGCAAAATAAAAGGTGTTTCTGCAGATTCCCAACTCCCCTCCACCCATTTTTTTTGGGAGAACCTGCTCTGGATCCGCCCAGCACAGGGGTCTGCGCCAGCGCAGGTTGCACACTGGAACCTTGTCCTGAGCAGCAGTGTGCGGAACCATGCTTGCACGATTGTTCCTGATGTACGGGCATTTCTGTGCACACCAGTGTTTGTGTTGCAGTCATTGCCGGCACATAGTGGGGGTTCCATGTGCACCAGTGTTTGTGTTGCACAGTTGTCCCTGTTGCACAGGAGAGTTTGTGCACCCACAAGGCTTTTGGTTGCACCAACACGTGGCTGTCCTGCTCTATGCAGAGCCTTGTCCCAGCACCTCATTGCACGCTGGTCCGCACACACCCCTTGCACACTGCATGTTGCACAACCCTTTGCACACTTCCCCGCACACCAGTGCTGCCTTGGGCAGTGATCCTGGCAGCCAGCCCCCATTGCAGGGGGGGGGTCCCTGCACAGCAGGCCTTGTTGCACAAGGGTCCTTGCACACTTGCATCTGTTGCATAGGGGGTCCCTGCACACCTGTGCCTGTTGCAGGAGGTGTCCCCGCACACCATGGGAGCTGTGTGGGAACCAGAGCCAGCCTTGAGGCTGCTCAGCTCCCAAGATACCCCGGTATCAAGACTCTGGCTGTTTTGCTCCTCAACCCAAGGCTGCTGCCAAGAAAGAGGACTGTCATGGCCAGAGCGACACAGCGGGAGCCTACACAACCACAGCTATCATGTAGGGGTCCTGCACAACCACAACCATTGCACAAGCAGTGCTCTCTACATCCCAGTGGGGGATCTGCAGGCCTAGCCCCTCTCCCCACACTCCTTGTGGGGGGATCCACATAACCCCAAGTACTGCCCTGCACCCTATGGGGTTTCCCAGCCCTTCTTTGTCCTGGTAGGGGGAGACCCAGCCCTGCTGGTGCTGCCCAGCCCTTCTCCCTCTGCCTGAACCCACGTCTGCATCCCCTGGGCACACTGGCCCCTCTCCCCACTGCTACTGGGCTCTTCTGCCTGCACCCCTGAGAGGGGGCCCTGCCCTGCATTCTAAGGGGGGCTCTGTACCCCACATTCTGAGCAGGTCCCTGGCTACTCTCAAGGGGAAATGCCTGCAGTCCCTGCCCCACATCCTGAAGGGGGTTCCCTGGCCCCTCTCTCCGCCCTCCCCAGGGTACATCTGCAGTCCCAGGTCCCCCCCAGCTGGGGGGCCCCTCCTCTTGCACCTGTACCTCCAGGGCAGCTCTAATAAACCACCAGTACCAGCAGGACACTTCTCATCCTCCATCCTCCATCCCCCAAGGTCCAAGCCTCTGCTGCACCTATTCATGTGCCAGATCTGCTTTGACATCTTTTATTTATTTGTACAGATGGTACCTAAACATCTTTCTTGTGTGGTGTCACTCTGCTGGACCTTATGTTACGCTCACTTATTTGCAGCACACCTCAAGTTAGTAAGTCTCAGCATTTTTTTCAGAATACAATAATATTCATGGCAGGCCAAAGAGGACGACTTCCGTAGCTGAAGATGACACCCTTCTATCTCCACACCTTGTTCAGCTCAGCCTCTGCTTCAGACACCAGGCCCCTTTCCACTTGAAAATGCAACAGTCCAAGCGTTTCCTACTGAGGGCAAGTACTCAACTCATTCAGTTCCAGAAGGCAGCAGTTAAGCTTCCTTAATCCATCCTCCTCATTGTGATCACCTCAGAACATTCCAGACTTGAAGAAGCTGG
Source organism: Gallinago jamesoni (assembly GCA_025769975.1). Lineage (NCBI taxonomy): Eukaryota > Metazoa > Chordata > Aves > Charadriiformes > Scolopacidae > Gallinago > Gallinago jamesoni. The sequence continues at coordinate 152,677,725 of JAOQGH010000012.1, forward strand.
TCAACATCAGTCCCTCTTGTTGCATGTCAGGAGCCTAGTGAGCAGCACAGCTCTCGGTGGTTGTCCACAAACAGAGAGATCATGAGAAGCATATCTGAGTTTGAAGGAAAAAAAATCAACCCTATTAGCTTAATGCATTTTATCTGTATTCTGTACCCACAAAAAAAGAAAAAAAGCTTGTTTCTAAAAGCAATAAAGAAAAAATGTAAGTAAAGCTAATTTAGTAGCCCAAGTAAAATGGATCCCTATGCCCTTGATACACTGCGAGGAAGCTTCCAGCTGTGCCCAGGGTGCAACAGTAAGTATTTACAAGTGAAGTAATTAATGACATCTCAGAGCAGGTAACAAAGATTAAGCATAAACTGAGCAAGGTCACCCACTGCTACTGCAACCAACACAGCAAGCCATACCAGACCTTCAGCCTGCAGCGCTGAGACAGCAGCACGCAGCTCAAGGAAAGGTCTGCTGTAAGGGGGACTACCTTGAACAATATCTGACTTGTAGCGCTCCAAAATCCTCTCCCAAGCCTGCGGGAGCGCTTCCATGTCTGCCAGGCTGTCACAGCTGATACGGAGGAGGAGAAGCTTGCTCTCCAGGTACCTTCATGCTCGGTAAGGACGACAAAAAGGAAAAGGCACTCCCAGCACTGCCCCGAGAGCCACTCCGCAGAAGGATACAGGTGCCGGTAATAGCGCTCTACATCCTGCAGCCCCTCCAGTGCGTCTGCCAGCGAAGGGGTGCGTGGCCCGCGTCGCAGAGCCGCCGCCAGGCCCAGCTCCGCCGCCCGCTCCTCGTACAGCCGCAGGACGGCGGCCACGCCGGCCCCTACGGCATCCCGTACTGCCCGCAGCTCCGCCCTGCGTGATAAAGCAGAGGGGGCTCAGCTGCGACCCCACACCTAAGGTCCAGCTCGGCCCGGCCCCGCCGCCTCACCGCCGGCCGCTGAGCTGCTCCAGCAGCGCCTCGGCCGCGCCGCGCTGCTTCCGCCACAGCCGCGCCTGCAGCTCGCCGAAGGCGCCCAGCGGTGACCCGCCCCACGCTAGCCGCTGCCCTGCCCGCATCTGCGCCGCCAGCCCGGCCAGCGAGCCCAGCAGCGGCGCCCAGGCGGCCAGCGCCGCCCGCCAAGCCGTGTCCTGCCGCGCCACCGCTGCCGCCCAGTCCCGCAATGCCACCGCCAGCGCCGCGGCCGCCATGGTGAACCGCCGAACCGGAAGCACAATACCGACCCGTGGCGTCATTGCTCCGCGCCGAGCTCCGATTGGCTGCACTGCCTCGAGCTCTGATTGGCCGGGCGGCGGCGGCGGTTGGGTTTGAGCGCGCGGGGGGCAGCGCCGCTACCAGCTTCGGTTCTCGGTCCGTCTGCCAGTGTCTCCCGCACCCCCCCCAGCTCCACCCCTACCCCCCCCACACCTTGCCGCGATGGCGCCCGGGCGAAAGAAGGTTGCTGTGAGTGCGCGCAGGAGGAAGCTGGCGGCCTTCCTGAAGGACTTCGACCGCGAGGGTAGGCTGTGGCTGGTGGGAGCGGGGCCTGGAGCTGATCAAAAGTCCCTCCCCAGCTTTTCTGGAGACCCTTTAGGGACTGGAAGGGGCTTTAAGGTCTCCCCGGAGCCTCCTCTTCTCCAGGCTGAACAACCCCAGCTCCCTCAGCCTGTCCTCGTAGCAGAGGTGCTCCAACCCCCTGACCATTTTTGTGGCCCTCCTCTGGACCTGCTCTATCAGGTCCATGTCCTTCTTATGTTGAGGGCTCCAGACCTGCACATAGAACTCCAGGTGAAGTCTCACCAGAGCAAAGTGGCAGAATCACTTCTCTGGACCTGCTAGCAATGCATCTTTTGATACAGCCCAGGATGGGATTGACTCTTGTTGAACCTCATGAGGTTTACTTGAGCCCACCTCTCCAGCCTGTCCAGGTCCCTCTGGGTGACATCCCATCCCTCAGGTGTATTGACAGCACCACACAGCTTAGTGTCATCTGCAAACTTGCTGATGTTGCTCTCAATCCCTCTGTCGATATCGTTGATAACAATGTTGAACAGTACCGGTCCCAGCACAGACCCTTGAGGGACACCACTTGTCACTGCTCTCCATCTGGACTTAAAGCCATTGAGTACTACCCTCTGGATGTGACCATCTAGCCAATTCCTTATCCACTGAACACTCTTGGCAGTTCCACTCTCGTCTTTGTAGCTGTGAAACTGCAGTTTATCAGGGGATTGAGCAAGCTGAAAAAGAACTGTGAAAGATTTTTAGTTCAAAGTGGGAGCTGGTCCAAGCAGAATGTGGCATGATGTTTTGCTGTGCACTTAAGTAATGTTTAAAGTAACATCTGCTGGCAGTAATGTGCTACTGCACTGCAGGGAAGGTATGAGCTGAGCTTCTGGTCAAGCTGGATACCTGTATGTTGTCTAGTATGCTTGGATTTCCACCACCGCCACCCCCACCCCGCCTTGCTTTCGGCTACTACAACAGAAAACTCAAGGTTTGGGTTTTTTCCACAGAGCATTCGTTTGACAGCAAGTGATTTGACCAAGAAAAATCTTCTTCAACTGAATCCGGAAGCCCAAGGAGTGATGAAGAAGCTATCAGTAAGTCTATGCGTTTTTTTGAATCGTGACCTGAAGCTGTAAGGTAGTGCTGTCACTCTGTTGTTAGTCACTGGACTGTCAAGCTGTAACTGAAACTTATGTTCCCTGTGTTGTCTTGTATTTTGGCTCATGTCACTGGTCAAGAAGCTGCATGAACTGAGAAGAGGAGGGAGTAGCTACATCACATTTAGCTTAATACAAACTGTATTAAGCAATCCTGCTTAATAGCACTAGCAGTTCTGCTTTATACAAACTGTGGATAAACCATGCAATTCTTGAAAAAGATCTCTTGGGACAACAGAAATTTTGCCAATGTTTTGAAAAACTGAGTCAAAACTGAAAGTGTCTCTACTTCAGGCAGAAGTTGTAAGTGGTTGTGGAATGCTCTTAGTGTACCAATTAATTTTCTTTCCAGATTTGTCTTGCACAAGCTTGGAGCGGTGCAAAAACCTGTAGATGAAACTCAATGAATATTCACATTCTTCTGTAAATACAGAATGCTACATTTACAACTGCTGCCTTTAGTTCTTGTTCTAATTTGTTTCTTTCATTACTTTACAGAAAGGAAAAACTATTTTTTTTTACCTATAGTATGTAATGTGATTAGAATAAATTGTTTCCTGAATTAAAAATAAAAAGGCAACATACTTTATATTCTATTTCCTTTAAGGTTAAGACCAAGATAATTCTATCTTGGCCTTGCAGAGCAGCAAGCTGGGCAGAAAGGCTGTTCTGGTGTCTTGCAGAAGACATGAGCAGTGGGCACAAATGACTGGAGCTTGTGCCTGCCTTGGCAAAGGAAGCAACAGCTTGGATTTGCTGTTCTTCCTCCCAGGCATGTCCTTTCTCTGCAGATGTGCTTAAAAGGTGATATGTCTCTGAGTGTCTGACCTGAGATACCTAAAGGCAAGTTACTAGGGCCTGGGACTAGCTGGAAAGCATCTTCTAGTTCATGATGCTGAATAGCAGTCCTTTTGTTCTTAGAGCAGCCACTGTATTTTTAACTGGCTTTGAAGTTTTTATAATGAACTGTGGTGGTTTAACCCCAGCTGGCAATTAGGACCATGCAGCTTTTTCGTGCACTTCCCCAAGCAGGGCAGGGAGAAGAGGGAAAGAGACAAGGGAAAATAAATCCTCCTGGGCTGGGATAAAGACAGTTTAATAGAACAGTATCAGTAATGGTAAAACAATATACAAGATAAGTGATATGATTACTCACCATCCAATGATCTATTGCTCAGCTCATTCCAAGCAGTGATTTGTGGCTCCCTGTCCCCCCAGCCAAGCCCTATTTATGTACTGAGCATGCTGTCTGTGGAATGGAATGTTCCTTTAACCAGCTTGTCCTGTCTGTGCTCCCTCAGCTTCTGGAGGAAGCGGAAAAAGTCATTGACTTAATATTAAGCATTACTTAGCAACAGCTAAAACAATGTGTTTATCAAAATTATTCTCATGCTAAATCCAAAACACAGGAGCTACTAGGAAGAAAATTAAATCAATTTCATCTGGAACCAGGACAGTATCTGTGGAGAAGGAGAAAGTTGGAGATGCACTGCTGAGCAAGAGCTCGGCAGGTGTTCTTGTATTGATGGGAAGGAGGCCTTGAGATCAGTAAAACAATGTCCTTATATGTTGGGGGTGTGCATGTGTGTGCATTGTGAAATGTAGCAAATAGATAGCAGTGTACCAAAATAGTAATGTTTTGTTAGCCTAGGGAGGATAAACATTTAAATGTAGCTAATTGTATTGCTCACAGAGGTGTGTGGACAATCACTCACAACCTATCTGTGAAAAGAGCATGACGTGATCAAGAGACAGAAACTATATATGTTGGAAAAGTGAAACAATAGACATCTTTGCTTCACCACTTAGCAGAGTCCATGCCTCTTGTACCACAAGTATCCACCCTTTGTTCTGTACCATCCACATCATACCCAGGTCTTATGCTTTTCAGTTAATCACTATGACTTTTCCTGTTGTTGAGATTGTATGTGTATAGATATATGCATATACATATATTGATGAGGTCAATGGTATGAGATTCAGCAAGGCAAGTGCAGTGACCCCCTGTGCTCCATGCTGTCCATCTGCAAGGAGAGAGGCTGCATCACTGTGGCCCTTGTCCCCACAGCCCGCCTATAAGAGCTCCTGTGGCCAGAGTCCCCCACCAGACCCCAGGACAGCGCTCATCCCCCTGGGAGAGGACTGGTCCCCCCATGGTGACTCTTGGGAGCACCCCTGGCATGCCTTGGCAGCCTGTTAGGCATGGCATGAGGAGCCTAGCTTGTGACAGGGTCCAAGCCCACCCTGTCCCCTTCTGCACCTCCTGCCCATTGGCAGCTCCCGAGGTCAGGAAGATGTTTGATCCCATCTCCCACAGGCTCCCTGCCTGTGTGTGGTGGCTCCTGGTGGCCTGTGAGGTCTCTGGGCAGGGGAGCCTTCCCCATGGAAGGACGAGGCCAGGCTCTGTCTGCCCTGCAGTGCTGTCTCTGGCAGCCTGTGGGCGGGAGGAGAAAGGGTGGGATAGAGGGGGCTGCCTTGGCACAGCAGCTTCCATACTGACAGTGAGCCCGTCCCTGGCACCAAGGAGGGCATCTCTGTGCGGCCCTGTCCCACCACCGGCCTCTTCCTCCTGCCCGGTTCCTCACCGGGCGCCTCTCCTGCTGGCTCAGCAGCCCCTTGTGGGGCTGGGAGTGGGCATTTGCATCTTCATCCATTGGCATCTTTGGCATCCTTGGCCACAGATCTGCTGCTGACACCCAGGGAAATTGCTGCTTCCAGCGGGAGCTGCTCTCCAGGGTGTGGGCATCCCAGGGCTCCCGCTCTGTAAATACCCCACAGTCACCATGGCCACCAGCATCACAATGGTCTCTGGGCGAGCCCTGGTGGTCACCATGGAGACTCCCACGCCTGGTACCAGCTGTGCCTAGTTGTGCTGTGCCTGTGACCCATCTGGGAGCAGCTGTGCCTGGTTAGGGCAGCCCCTGCTCCACCCCCACGGAGGCCATGGCAGGCCCCAGCAGACACCCCCTGCAGCAGCCTCTGCAGAGCTCAGTCCTGGGCCCTTCAGTAGCTCAGGGTGCCACCACCCTGGGCCTTGTCCCCAGGCCTTGCTCCTGTCTGGCTCCTCAAGGCGTGCCAGGGTTCCCGTGGGAAACGTGTGTGTCCCCAAGTGCTCCGGTGGCCGCTCTGTGGCCTCAAGAAGCTGGCAAACTTACAGGAAGCTTTTACTTTCCTGAGAAGACTCAATACCTTAAAAGCATAATGTGAGGAGGGGTATCCCTACCACTGGGACCACTGAGGAACTCACGCCTGTGCAGGAGTGTTTTGCAAACACTGCAAAATTTAATATGCATGTGCAAAAAGGGCTATTTGGTCATCCTAATGAACGGGTAAGCACAGGTGGAGTTATGTATTAGGTAAGTGGGATAATGAGAATCTTTTGTGCATAAGTAATAGGCGAGTGTCCCTGGTAAGGTGTGCTAGATTTGTGGATGTCCAGCTGGCACCCGCCACTGAATAAAGCAACATCTCTCTAAACTGCTGCTGCTTTCGAGAGCTTTTGTTTCAGGTAACGCTCTGAAGTGCTTGATTTCTGCCTGGCTTTCAGCGGCGCATTCCACGGTAGCATCTCTCTTGGGCAGTGCCACCGGCCAGATGTCCCTCCCCCCTGGGTGGGAGAGGAAGCAGCCCCCAGTCAAATGACAAATGTGCGTTCTGGAGACGGAGAGCACAATGGTGTGAGTTCGGAGGTGTGCCGGTTGAATTAGTGCCAAAGAACAAGTCCAGCACTTTCCTAGCATGAGTATTTTTCTTGGCCATACCTAAAGGCCCGCAGAGCTTTCCTGCAGCAGGGAAAGGGAAGGGAGGAGGTGCCTCCCCGCAGCGGGCAGAGGGTTTGTTAGGCTGAGAACGGGTTCCAGGTGGTGTCGGTCAGTCTGAAGAAGGACCTGAAGCGTCGGGATGGCTCTGGCTTTAGATTCCTACCCAGCATTATACTAAAGGGTTTTTTCCTTTCTCGGCAGAACATCAACTGCCACCGTGGCTGGTTTTGGGACTTCAATGAGGGAAGGAGTCGCTTGGGTTTGGGCTCAGGAGCAGGAGCGGAGCCTGGCGCTTTGGAGACTTGAGCAGAGGCTCAGCAGCTGGGTTTTGGGGCTCAGAAAGGGGCACTCAGTGATGTGGTTTGGGGGCCAAGAGCAGAAGCCGTTTTGGCTGGTTTTGCGGGGGGGCCCAGAAGGCCTCCAACCATCACATCCCCCACAAGTCCTTCCCTATTTACAAACACCAGATCCAGGCAGTGCTCCTTCCCTAAGTTGGCTCCCTCACCAGCTGTGTCACAAAGTCATCTCCAACACACTCCAGGAACCTTCTAGACTGTTCCCTCTCAGTCGTATTGTGTTCCCAGCAGATACCTGGTAGGTGGAAGTCTCCCACCAGGACAAGGCAAGTGATCTCGAGACCTCTGCTAGCTGCTTATAGAACATTTCATCTACCTCTACATCCCTGATACAGCAGCAGGGAACACCTCGAGTGATACAGCAGCAGGAAACAACTCTCTATAGAGGTTTCTCAGTTTCCCGGGAAGCACTGGGTACAGCCAAGTGTTGGGATCTCCCCCAAGAGGCGTCCCTATGGGGGACGAGGGGCTCAGCCCGTGGACTGCCCCCAGAAGTCAGCAACAGTTCGTGATGGTGTCTTCCTGACTCTTCTGTGATGGGATCCTCCCTGACATCCCTCCATTCTGAAGCCATTTTTACAGGAGTTTTTCCCTCTCAGGTGGAGCTGGGGGGATTTGAGTCACAGAGACCTTTGTGTGATTGGTGTAAAATTTCCTCTCTTGGCTTTTAAAGGTACAGACTGGGGAAAATTCAGAGTGCAGACTCGGGGAGGGGTGGTCACACCTTGGAGGGGGATGGCTTTTAGCATGGAGGTCTGTGTTGGTGTCATTATAATGACATTATAATGAGCAAAGTTCAAGCTAAAGACATGAGTTTTACCTAAACTAAGAGACTGGTGGCGCAGGGTAACAGCTCTGCGGCTGATCAGGGTTGGTGGTACCACAAGTTCCCGTTCCCTGCGCTGATGCACAGAGTTTGGCCACAGTCTCTTCACACACCCGCTCCCGGCACTGTTTTCCTCCTTAGAATCTGCTGACTCTGACATTGCAGGTGATGGGGCCTGGGGAGCCACGGAGGGATCCATTCCCTGCACCTCGGCTCCATTGCACCCGGGAAAGTCCTTCAACTTTGTCCCTTTCCTTACAATGGGACTAGAACTTTAGCTTCGAAGTCACCTCCAGCAATTGTCCCCCACCCTGTCAGTGGCCACACCAGCAGAGCGGGGAGGGGACAGCTGCATGGCAGGGTGGGTTTGCTCCAAGTTGTTCTTGGTCACCGATTGCTCAGGGATTGGTCTCTTCTCAATGTTATTTTGGAACGGGACAAGAGCAATCGAATGCTTTCATGAAGACACTGGGGAGATGACAGCATTGGTAAGATCTTGGTGTAGCTGAAGATAGAGCTAATGTTGAAAAAGGAATGTTAAGAAACTTTAGATATGATTTCTTTTTTAAATACACACAGAAATTTAGGGTACTATAACATTGTCCTGAGTAACATGCTCTAACATGCTCTAGGCAGTCTTGCTTCAGCAGGGGAGTTGGACTAGATGATCTCTACGGTCCCTTCCAACTCTAATAATTCAGTGAAATTCAGTGAAAATAATTCATGTGCATATTTTTGTAATCCAATAGTTCTCTTTTGCAGTTTCATTTTGTCAGAAATGGTGTAAATGACTGGTTTGCTAACAAATGTTTAAATCTTCCTCTTGCCAGACAACTTCTCAACAAATTAATCTAAGAGAGGAGAAGACAAGTGGGGCTGCAGCCCCTAAACCCTGGGCACCATTTGTACATTGGGAAATTTCCTCCATTCAGGTGCTCCAAGGGGAAACTTGGAGAGTGTCCCTGTCACTGGGATGTGTTCTCAGGATGCAGACCTGGCCTTGGGCACCTGCAGATGGAACAACTGTGGCAAAAAAGCCAAAAATCCATTGCAGAGCTCTAATTCCTGGGTGTAGTGCCTCCTGAGACAAGAGAGCAAGAAGGGGACCCGTTTGACTGGAGGAGGAATGCAGAAAAGGTGGGCAGCCCTGCGGGGAGCAGTCCCCTTTGACAACAGAGACCCCCTGACGTGCAGAGGTGCAGCAAAGTCTGTTTGTTGTGGGAGTGTTTCAGGCAGATTCCCTGCCAAGCCAAAAAGCAGTGTGTTCCCATTCACTGCCTGGGGACGAGCCTGGGTCGCTCAGTTTTGCTGTGAGCCATGCTGTGATGTCACAGAGACATGCAGTGATGTCACAGAGACACGCGGTGATGTCACAGAGACCTGCTGGGAGGTGTCCTGGTGTGCAGTGCTGTGCCGCGGGCAGCGCTCCCGCAGTGCCGGCAGTGGCAGCGGCAGTTGCGGCAGCAGCAGTTGCAGCAGTGCCAGCACCTGTAGTGGCAGTTGCAGCAGTGCCAGCAGCGGCAGTTGCAGCAGTGCCAGCACCTGTAGTGGCAGTTGCAGCAGTGCCAGCAGCAGCGTCAGCATCAGTGCTAGCTGCAGCAGCAGTGCCTGCAGTGCCAGCACCAGTGGCAGCAGTGCCAGTGGCAGCATCAGAGCCAGCAGCAGCTCCGGCAGCAGAGGCAGCAGCATGGTGCAGGTGCAGGGGGCTGTGACCCCTGCCCGCATCCTTCTCCTCCTCTTGGTGCTCCTGCCAGCCCAAGAGGCCTGGGCTGCTCCGTGGAGCGCACGGGAATTAGGTAGGTGGGCAGGCCATCCCCCAGCACTGGCGGTGTGGTGCAGCACCCACCGCACCTCAGGGTGCCTGTGGGGCTGGGGTTGTGGTGGGGCAGGGCCAGGAGAACAGTGGAGCCGGGTGAGCCATGGCCAGCTCTGCAGGTGCCAGGAGGCAGATGCCTCACAGGGAGGTGGAGGGGGCCATGGCTGCTCTGGGGGCATTTTCCAGGCAAACAGTGGGGCCAGGAGCAGTGCCACGGGGTGAGAAACAGTCCCTAAAGCCATCCCTGTGCCACCCTGCCCCGGAGCAGCCTTTCCCAGCCTGCAGGTCTGGGCTGGAGCGGTGCCGCAGGAGCCTCTTCCCCAGGCTGGTCACAGCCGTGCCCAGGGCCATGGCTGTGCTGCTCCCTGGCTGGATCTCAGCTTTCAGCCTCAGGGACGTGTGTCCGTGGGAGGTGTCTGCTCAGGGAAACAGGAGTATTCCTGCTCGAGCCCTGCAGTGCTCTCTTGGGGCCAATCCAGGCCCCCCTGGGACACAGAGCCCTGGCCCACAGCTGGGGAGCAGACGTGGCCGCGCTGGTGCAGGCTCCCACTGGCCAGTGGGCTCTTCTCCACAAGACCTGTGAATGGTCATTGGTTCTGCCGGTGCCTGCACGACCTGGCCCCCTCTAGTCACTGCAGGTCCCTGAGAAAGGAGGAGATCACAACAGCTAATGGAAATGTGCTTCATTACAGCTGTAGCTGATGCCCACACAACTTCTCAGCCACATCTTGTGCAGGAGCCTCAGGGCAATCCCACAGGTTTGGTGCTTGAATGAGTGAGCATTTAGAGTTTAATAGTCTGTTGGTAGGAAGTTTGACTGAGTATGTTCTTGGCCCATGTCCAGGCATGCAGCAGAGCTGAGAGGGAGTGGGTCAGGCTCAGTGATGTGCCCTGTGACACTCTGCCTTGCAAAGAGTTCTTTCCCAGCCTCTCCAACCTTGCACTGCTTCCAGTGCCTGCTGCAAAGCCAGCAGGCTTGTTGGGATGGAGTTTGGAGCTGGTGTGAGCTCCAGGGAGTCCTTCCTCCCAACAGCTCTGGGCCTTTGGTTGCAGATGTGGGTACAGAGAGGGCTTTTCCAGCTTCTCAGCTGGAGCTCCCCTGGCGTTGCAGGGGCGAGTCATCGGTTCTGACTGACTTCCCAGATGAAGCGCTCATTTTTAGTCTTTTATTTGTGAGAAATTTAACTCTCAGCTTTCTGTTTAGGTCCTCAAGGAGCAAAGCATAATGCTGAAAAAAGAAAATCCTCTCATGGGTCGTCAGGCGTGCTAAAGGAACTGCTGAAGGCATTGCAGAAGGCAGTACACGGTGGGCATATATCACTCTTAACCAGAAGGCTGGGGAAGCTGAGGTTTTAGATGCCCGTATGGAGAAGCCGTAGCCTCCACAGCAGGAAGGGGTGGGTCGGAGCCTCCCTGCGGTGACACTCTGTTTCACGCCTTGCAGGCACTGGTGACCTACAGGCAGAGATGGTCCAGGGTCTCTGCTGCCAGTTGTGCTCCAAGCTGAGTCCCCGGGAGAGCTGCTGCCCCAGTTAGAGCCTTCCTCCTCAGAGCTGTTCTAGGCAGACGTTGGTGTCCAGCTGGCAGGAGCCGGCAGTGCTCATGCCTTGAGTGCGTGAGGCATTTGCCAAGGAGCTGATGGCAGAGAAGCCATGAGAGGGCCAGCACCCTGCCAGTCGCCGGAGGGGGGAGTGCCCTTGGGTGGCCAGGAGGATGGGCGGGCAGCTTGGGGTCGCTGGGACTGGAGACTTGGCCTGGGCTGCAGGCATGCCCTGGCCAGGATGGGAGCAGCCCAGCTTCACAGCCTGCTCCAGCCCCATTGTCCTTCTTGATGTCTGAGGACTCTGGGGGACACCTTGTGGTCAGGGACAGGTGAAAGCTGGACACCCACCTTGAGGCTGGACTCCTAACAGGCAGGCAGCTCAAATGAAGGGCTGTAAAGTCCATCTCGGGGGGCTTTATATTTCTGTTCCCAATTGTGACTTAGGTAGCTTGTGATTTTCCACTTCTTTGGGGGACTGCGGGCTCTTGTGTGCACAGTTAAACTCAAAAGTGTCTAGTGCTTCAATTTTTCTCCATGAAGGACACATTGTTTGGAGCAATAATGAGGTGAACCTCAAAATTCCCAGGCTTTGTTTCTAGGCATTATTCATGTATTTTGAGAAGTATTGCCTCCATGTTCTTGATGAGGAACCGGTATTTCTAATTAAACTGACCTACTTTCTCTCGACAGTGATGGACGAGAAGGTGCTTCAGGAGGGAGACGGTCAGGCAGTGTCCAACTCTGATGAAGAAACAAGGGCAACTCAATCAAAAGGCGTGCCAGGTAATTGCTGTCCCGCAGTCATCCAGCCTCCTGAATCAAAATTACTGGGTGTCTGCAGGCTCTTCCCCTGGTGCCCGCTACCACAGGGGTTGTCAGCAGCCAAAGTATTAGCACAAAGCAATGGTACCGCGTCAGCACAGAGCACAAAGGTTTCCCTTTCTCTGGTTTTTGGCAGTGCGGTCCAAGCCCGGGGAAGCCCGCCACACCGGGATGGATGACTTTTTTCCAGAGAGTCCAGGTACTGACTAGTCTTGCAGGGCACCAGATGCGGGAGGCAAGTCCTGAAAATGAGGGGCACACAAGCTGTGCCCACGCTGGAGAAAAGACAAAGAGGGAGAGAGAGTTTGGGGTGTCTCCCAGGGAGGCCTGACTCCGTCCCTTGCGGGTGTGGGTCCTTGGCTGGGGAGGGAGATCTGGAGGTGGGAGGAGAAAGAGGGGCTCCAGAGTGCCTTGAGCTGCAATGGCTTTGGCAGTTCCCTTTGCTTCTACCGAAACCAGGGAAATGTGACAACCCCAGGATGTTCCCTCGCTCTAAGATGCTACCAAAGTGAGAGAGAACATCTGCTGGCCATGTGGGACCTCCTGTGAGATCAGCTCAGGACACACTGACGTACAGAACTGTTCCTCCAGGTGTGGATAGCGTGAGAAAGCTGAATATCGCGGACCCTAAAGATTTCCAGAAGTATTGCACAGAAGGCGCCATGGCGATCTTAGGCTCCATGCTGTTTGGGATGGCACTGTGTTGTGGCATCTGCCTGTGGAGGCAGAGAAAACAGTAAGTTGTTGCGGGGGGGAGGTGCCAAACATCTATATTGGGTGGCTGCTCTTAGCCGTGAAGCTAAGAGGTCAGGTATTCTGGAGTGCCAAGTCAGGTGCTGGCCAAAATCTGTTGGGTGATGCCATCAATCCCAGACACTGCCTGTGGCCAAGGTGTGCCAGCACTACAGAGCGTGGTGAGGAACATTCCCAGCTCTCAGCCTTGCTTTGGAGAAGGAGAGTCAGTCTGTCCCATCTGCACCCCACCACTGCCAGCATGCGTGTTGTCAGCAACGGCAGGGCTCTTGTCCCTGCAGCGGTGTGTATCTCTGCAGATCCCTCCTCTGAAGAGGGGATGGAGAGCACCTCAGCAAAGAGGGAGCCGAGAGCTGTCCCCGTGTCTGGCCAGGGCTGGGCAGGGGAGCCGACTGCTGGTCTTTGCCAGGCCCGCTGAGAAAGGCGAGCAGGAGGCTCTCCTGGCCCTGCAGTGCTGTGCCCAGCTCTGCTGCCCTCCCTCTCCTTCCCAGCACGTGCAGAGCAGCCGGGTCAGGAGGGTCAGGGCGCAGAGGAGAGGAGCCATGGGCCGGCGAGCAGAGCCCCAGCCCAGGGGTGCCTGGAGCCCCGTTTTCTGCACGGAGCTCCCCGTGTGCAGCCGGGTGCCCTCACCCCCCGGGGCGCCCAGCGCAGTCCCGCACCCTGGCACCCGCCCGGCACCGCAGCCGTGCCAGGGCCTCAGCAGCCTCCTCTCTCCACAGGCGCCTGGCCAAAGCTGCAGAAGCCCAGCGCAGCTCCCACAGCCGCCCCTCGCGCCCAGACAGCCGCTCCGCCCGCGCCAGCACTCCTGGGAGCCAGACCCAACACCAGCAGCCATCGCCTGCACCTGCAGAAGTGGCCGTGGAGAGCCAGGAAGCAGCCCCCACCAGCCCAGACAGCCGCCCAGCCTTCCCGCCCCCACCCCCGCCTCCCCCCCTGCCCACCTCAGCCAGCCGGCCCGTGGGGACCAGCCCAGCGCCCCTCAAGCCCCACAGAAAGTGAGCCTCCCTCTGTTCCCCATGCCCAGTGCCCCTATTGGTACCTAAAGGAGACTTTAGGTCTTCCATAAAGAGTTAAAATGTAGATTTAATTTACCTATTAATTCTATCTTATATTTCAACTCTAGAGTGTCCTTGCTTTCCACGATTCCCCTCTCTGGGCAGGGAGGGGTCACTGTGTGAGAGAATAATTGTCTCAATGACAATACGTTGCTATGGGTTTTCTCCAACCATAAGCCCACCACAGCAGCCCTGGCCGGCAAAGGGCACAGGGAAGGGGCTGAGCCCTGACTAGGCCACAGAGCAGGGGGTACCAGGCTCATCCCCCAGTGCAGCAGGAGCTTTTCTTCACAAGTTCCGGTTCTCCTGCCCCTGCTCTGCACAGGCTGCTCGGCCCCAGGGGCTGGGGTGGGGGATTAAGGCTGAAGGAGCTGAGCTTGCTCCAAGTCCTTCCAAAGGGCAGAGCTGCTCATTCCTGGGTTGAGTGTCCCCTGACACCAGAGAGCAAGAAGGGGACCCAAGAAGGCTCAGCAGTAGGACTTTGGTTTTTTTGATCATGGAATGGTTTACATGAGACCACGTCTGCTGGAGACACCTGTCTCAAGGAGGGGAAAGGATCTTTGCATGGGAGTTGATAGGGCTTGTCGAAAGGGCTTTAAACGAGATTTTACTGGGGAAGGGGATGTCACCAGCTGCAGAGACACAAGGGTCGATGATGGGTTAGAAACTACCTATGTCCCTGGGAATAGTCAGGTAGCAGTTAAGGCTCCTTCCAGCAAAAGGGCAGCAACACCAGCAGCCCAGCTGAATCGCTTCCACGCTAACACATGCAGCATGGGCAACCAACAGGAGGAGCTGGAAGCCATTGTGCAGCTGGAAAACAATGAGGTAGTTTCCATCATTGTGGATGGCTACAAACTCTTCAGAAAGGACAGGCAAGGAAGGAGAGGAGGTGTGGTGGCTCTGGATGTTAGAGGGCGTTATGAATGTCAACAAATTAATGGTGGGGACAACAGGGTTGAGTCCTTATGGGTAAGAATCAGGGGGAGGGCCAATAAGGTTGATATCATGGTGGGAGTCTGTTATAGACCACCCAACCAGGACGTAGAGATAGATTAAATTATCTACAAGCAGGGCCCCACCCCCGCCTCCCCCCTGCCCACCTCGGCCAGCCAGCCCATGGGGACCAGCCCAGTGCCCCCCAGCCCCCGCAGAGAGTGAGCCTCCCTCTGTCCCCCATGCCCAGCGCCCCCATTGGTACCTAAAGGAGACTTTAGGTCTTCCCTAAATGGTTAAACTGTAGGGATTGGTCTTTTAGAGTAGAAATGGAGCTGGCAGAGACTGAACTCCCTCATGCCCCCCAAGGCCATCACCCTCATCCTCTTGCAAGGGCGAGATGTGCCCCCCACAGGGTAGGGGTTTGGGCTGCGACAAGACTCCCCTGACAGCTCCAGGCATCGGCCCTTGCTTTCAGAACAAAGGCTTTGTCCCCCTGTTGTCTGGGTCCTAACGGCAGCAGTACCAGGAATTCAGCAATTTTGGGCCAAACCTCATATGGGGGGAGGCAGGGATGAGGATGCCCCCAGTGTCAGCAGGCAGGGAGCTGGACATGGGACCCACTGATGGGCTGGGGGAGCCCAGCCTCCCTGGTGGGATGGGGCTGTTAACTTCTGAGCCACCGATGGGGCTTGTCAGGGGGTCATCATCCCCCTCTCCGCCCCCCCGCCAGCTCTGTCTGGTGGTGCACAGGACAGGGGTACTGCTTAAGCCAATAGCAGCCCCAGCCCCTGCCTTGTGTGTTGTGGAATTGGATAATGAGGTGAAAAAGGGCCTTTTCCTGAGCTTTTCTGAGGCTCAGGCAGTGGCAGGGAGGTGGCAGCTCGACCTCAGTGAAGACAGGGGGCTCTGGGGAGCTCCCCGTTTGAAGCGGGGGGGGGGGTGTCAAGGGCAGTTAAAATAAAACAAGTCCTTTCTGCAATAAAAGCATGGGCAGAAGGTGGGGATGTTGGGGAGGTGCAATTTTGCAGGGTGTAATGAGGGGGTCTCTTAACCAGGAGTTTGGATAATGGAGGCTTTGGGAATTTGGAGGGAAGGAGAGGGCACCCCAAGTCCCCATGGAGATCTATCTTGGGGGGCTCCCCCCATCAGCTTGGTGGGGGAAGAATGTGGGACACCCTGCATGCACAGAAGGGGAGGGCGTGCAGGGGCGGCCTGAGGGAAAGAGAGCAGCAGTGGTAGTGCTGGGTTGGTTTAGTGTTTCGTTTTAACAAGTGAAGCATCTTTCCTAAGATGAGAGGCTGAGAAAGGCAGGACAATTCAACCCAGGGAAGAGAAGGCTTAGGGGGGAAAAGGGAAAGGAAAAGAGAGAGAAAAAGAGAAATTTAGATCACCGGTCCCAGGCATGGTCTTTTCTTTGTTCTCGCTGCCAAGTACTTATTTCCCCATTTTCTATTTGATGAATTAGCACGATGCCGCCTGCCTTTCCAAGGACAGCCTTGTCTTAGGATTCTCTCTTCTCTCAGGTGACATGTAGTATGATTTGGGTGGAGAGACGAGAGCCAGAGTCGTATATGTTTGGCATGATCTCCATACTCTTCATTAGCATACACGGGGTTGTGTATTTTCATAGGCATTTCACAGGTAATGAAGGAAAGTTCAATTATAGGACACAATGACCTCCAGAGGAGAGAACTGGCAAGCTCGGCACATGAGTGGCAGGACTCTCTTGTCTCCACAAGACAGTCTTCGCGCTGTTTTCCCTCAGCCTATGAGCCTGATCAGCTCGTTGTATGTCAGGCCTGCATTATTGATTTCCTTGCCAGTGTTTGAGGCATCCCATTGAAGGCTTGGAGGGCCCTCTCCCCCTTGTCAGGGAATTCACAGGCCAGCTCTTTTCCTGGGGGTCCAGGAAGGCACGTGTGCCCAGCGTGGGGCTCTGAAATCTCCCATGAACCCGGGAGTTCTGAGTCCATGTGGCAGGGAACAGCCATCCCTCCCAGAAAATGGCAGGGGATCCAGAGGTCCAGGCTGTCTGTCCACGCTCCTCTCCTGCCCCAACACCAAATTGTGCTGCTTGGATGCAAGACAACACACACAGACACTGGGCGTAGCTTTGCTGAAGGGATTTATTGATCATGAGAGGGAAATGGGCCCGGGCTCCGAGGGAATCAGGTGGGGTCATCCGAGGGTGATCATGCCACTTCATGCCACTGGGGTGGGACAGGAAAAAGGTGTCACCACAGGTGCCAGTCCTGAAAGACAGAGCCCAACATGTGACCCCCCGGTGTCTGCTGAGACAGGAGAGGGGCCTTGTCTCCCTTGTCTCTCTCTGCAAGGACCTGGAGAAGGAGAAGGGAACTGGAGCCCTAAATAGGCCCAGGAAAGGATCCATCTGGCACCCAGAGCCCCTTGCTCAGTGTGTCATTACCCAGGGATGTCCCTAAATCTGCTAGAGGCCTGCCCAGCCCTTACGGTGATCCTGGGGGTCTGTATGGCACCAGAGTCCCTGCCTGGCCTACACAGGAATCCCCAGGGTCCCTAGAGCCCCACTGAGGGCAAGGAAGGCCATAGGAGCAGCTCTGTCCAGCTCACTCTAAGACATGGATTGTGGACAGTCCCCTCTGTTGCCCTCTCCCAGAGCCAAGGTCTGCCCATCCCTGAGGGCCTCAGGGATGCCCTGAGGTCCGGGATCCACTGTGGGGCTGGAAACCCCCAGGTGCCACTCACCTAGGCCTCAGCGACTTCAGCCATGCGTTTCTGGCGTGCAAGCTCCACCAGCTTCTCAGCCATCAGGGGCTGGGGAGAAAGGCAGGGTCAGAGACACGCTTGGGTGCACTGGGGTGCAGGGGAAAGCAATGGAGTCCTTTGGGAAAGGGCCTCCAGGGAAGGATGGGGTCCATGAGTTTGTATGGGGTGCACAGAAAGCAGTGGGCGTCTTGGGGAAGGGGCCCACCTGGGTGCGTGGCTGTGAACTGGGGCGCACGGGGGCCTATGGGTTTGTAATGGGATGGATGGGAATGCAATGGGGGCCCTTGGGAAGGGGGCCTCCCTGGGAAAACACTGGGGTGAATGGCTGTTCTCTGGCATTGCAGTGTGGAGCACTGGGGTGTACTGGGGTACACTGGGATGCCCTGGAGTGTTGTGACCATGGGAGGGGAGGGTCTAGGGCAGCAAAATTTGTGGTACCTACCGCAGCCCTCTTCATTCGCCCAATATTGATACCCCCCTGTAAAGAGACCATGAGATCTCACTCGTCACTGTGATGTCCCCAGGCCCAGCAAGCAATGGGAGGACCCAATGGCCCTCCAGTTCTGCAGACTGGATACCCTCAAGGTCCACCCAACTACTTACTCCTATGCAGTAACCTCCACTTGCTTCGAAGGTTGCCTAGGGGAAAAGAGAAAAGGGGTGGTCTTGATGGGACCATGGTGGGACTGTGGGTGAGGCACTGGTGTCCCCAGTCTCTCCATGCCCAACGCTTCTCCCTGGCCTGAGAAGGAAATGCCTTCTGCTCCCCCCAGAGCCATTCCTCCAAGTTTCACCTCAGATACCCATTTGTAGGAAAGGGAGAGGCCAAGTCAAGGGGGTTTGTACCTTGTGATTTCATTCTGCAGCAGAGCTGATGTCCTGCAGCACAGACCCATCCCCAGCCTTGAGCCCCTCCCCAGGGCACTGGGGACTCACCTGAGCATCTTCCGGGGTGCACAGCAGGATGGTGAAGAGCAGGGCCACACTGATCACTGCGACCTTCATCTTCCTCGGCAATGGGGCGAGTCCTGGGTGAAGCTGGAGAAGGCAAGGGGCACATTTATCCTCCCCAAGACTCCTCCTTTACCTCCACCCCCGCAACACACTCCCCACTCCAAGAGCCCCCAGGGCAAAGCCAGGCTTGGCAGGGACACCAGCCCTGGAAACAAGCCCAGCCTCAGCACAGAGTCACCTCCGCCCCTGGCACTGATCCAGCCACCTTCCCCAGCATCAGTCCAGCTTCCTGCATGGGGCAGCGGGGCAGGGAAGGGCACCTCGAGGTGGTGAGAGGGGGTGGGACAGAGCACCCCTGACAGATGGACACTCCACAGAGATGACCCATGGCTCCCCCACAAAACCATCCTCCAACAGCCCCTCAAGCCCAGATTCCCGAATCTCCCAGTTCCTCTCGCCTCCCAGAGCAGATTTTCCACCCAGGAATGCCCCAGAGGTGATGCCAACCTCAAACCAGGGGTCTCTAAGCAGAAATATCTCTGACCTCTCTCCAGCCCCTGGGGTAAATAAGGGCTTGAGAGTGAACCCTCTTCTTGGGGCACCAGGAACCCAGGACTAGGGAATACTGGGAGGTGGGAGGACGACGGGGGGCATGGGCAATGGGGACAGCCAGGGGACTGGGATCTTCATCACTGGAGGCAATGGTGAGCACTGGTGAATACTGGGTATTGGGAGATGAGGGCTCAGCTCAGGGAAGTGTTTGGGTGGTTGGCAGTGCCCAGCTCCAGCCCAACCCATTTCCCTCACACTGCAGGCCCCAAATTTGTCCACTCCCCAGCCACAGCTCCCCAGAGCATGGAGCAGAGGGGAATATCCCCTGTCCTGGCCCTCACCCTGACACTTGCCTGGGGCCACCGTGCCCTTCCAGATAACCTGGGTCCCACTCTGCAGAGCTGTCCCCAGACAGCGGGTGCCAGCAACTCTGTCCCCAACAAGGTGCTGGCTCCAACCCTGTGTCTGGCTGGGACTCAGCCGCAGCTCACCAAAGGCCCTTGTCGCCAGGAGTGCCCCTTCACTGTCCTCACCCTCGGCCCATGCCAGCACTGTCCCTGAGCAGGATGTGGCCATTCAGATGTACATGATGAAGCATCTGCTTGTCCCCAGGCAACCACTCGGAGTTAATTGTGGGGACGGAGCCCTCCTGGCAAGAGGAAAGATGTTTGTGCTGTGGCATCTCTGATAAGCTGTGTTTGCCCAGCACCCGTGGCACAAAGAGCCCGTTCCGCAAGCTTGGTGCTTCCCCAGAATGCCTGATGGGGGGCAGCCTGTGGGGGCCTAAAGCAGCCTGGAAGCCTGGGCTCCCTCCAGCCCCAGCAGCGGGCAGAGCCCACAGAGAAGGGCAGCGCAGGGGGGAGCGGGGAGGAGCAGGTCCTGGGGACAGGCTGGAGCCCAGAGGCAGGGGGCAGTCCCATTTGAGCAGCCTGACCCCCACAGTGCTGCTCTCCTTTGGGAAAGCCTGGTGGCAGGGGAGTCCTACAGGAGGGGGCTTAGAGCAGCCAGAGTGATGGAGCCACCTTCCCAGGGTCACTGCATCCTCCTCCCTCTCCCCCCTGCCTGCCCTGCAGCTCTCCCTGCCTTTCCAGGGGGATTTCCTTCACAGCACCCCTGGCCCAAACATCACCCTGGGCAGCCTCCTCTGGCTGGTGTGGGGCAGGGACAGTGTGGGATTGTGTACGGCTGGTTCAGGTCTGCACTCTGAGTGGGGAGATCTGCTAGGGGAAGCTGCTGGCCTGCCTCGCACAAGCCAAGCAAGATCTTTTCCAGCAATCCAGCATTCATGCACCCATTCTTTCCGGTCGTGACACTCACGCAATATGCCTTAACTGCTCTCTTCAAGGGTGCAAGTGTCCCAAACAGCAGAGGGAACAGATGGTACCTCTGTTAGTGGGGACCTCTTCATAATGAGGATAGGCATGTTTTGGATCAACAAGCTCAGGGACCCCGAGTTTTCCTCCAGAGGTGGAGGAAATTCAGAACAATTCTAGCCATCCCTGGGTTTCCTATGAGGCAGGGAAAGATGCATCTCCAAATGGCAGAGCTAGGGTGACTGCTTAGGGTCCAACCAGATAGAAGTGTGCAAGATGAACAGATGAACTGGATGCTTCCACCAAAGAAGAAGTGGTACATGGACTTCTCTTTTTCTCCCTTTTCCCTCTGTAAAACAATGCGATGCCTCACTGTGGGTGAGGCACCAATGCCTGAGGAGAATAACCATGCTAAAACTTTATTTGGAAAATAAATGTGGTAAAAATTCTACTGTCTCAAAGAAGTAACTGTAGGAAAAACAGAGAAACTTCCAGAAGTGCTGTCAGCCCTGGTCGAAGCAGGTGGAGGGAGACAGTTTAGGTAGGATTAGCTCCACTTAAGAGCAATCTTCTGAAGTCTCTTGTCCATCTCTTTGTCAAGCTGGCCAATTCGTGACATTTTTTTTTTTCACTATGCTGGTGTTACAAACACACAAACGCATCTTTTTTGATCCCATCAAACCAACAGATGGGATCTTCCTGAACATCACCTTTAATGTCAAATGACTGTTAAATGTCATCCACCTGATCTTCATTTCTCTAAGGGCAGCCCTGATCACCCCTAATCCAGTGCTCCTCAGTTATGACAGTGCACACAATTCTTTTCAGAATAACTTCAGGATACAGATAACATCGCAGCATATTTAGATATGATAAATAATTCCACAGTGTGTAACTGAGCTGGCAAGGAAATAGTGCACAAAGCAGAAGCCTTCAAAATTAAAATCTTCCAGGTGACTGCCTGCTCTTTGGGCATTTTCAAGTCAGTTGCCTTAAGTCTTTTCACAACTGATCCCTTATTTATAGTCAGTGTCGCGAAAAGATACGACCTTATCCATAACCTTTAAAAATGACACATAATGTCAATGACGAACCTGAGCCAGTTCTTGTGAACTACTCTCTGGGAAATGGCTTCCCGTGTCTGACTGTCCTCATGTTTCAAAAGTTTCTCCCTATATTGAGCCTGACCTTCTCCTGTTTTATCCCCTTGCCACCTGTGATCCTGCCTTGTACCACAGTGTCTTCCTGGAAACGTCAAGATAGGCAGTGCAGGTTTGTTCCATCCTCCCCCACAGTGCTCCCCGTTCTCCAGGGTGAACAAGCGCAACTCACTCAGACTCTTCTAAGTGGGAAAGTTCTCCAGCCCTTACCATCCCTGTGACCCACATATCTTTGGTAACCCTCTAACTTTCCAGTGTCTCTCTGGCTTTGTGGGCCAACAAAACCTTGGCACATATTCTGGATGTGGTATAACAAGTTGTAAGAAGAGGCAGATGATCACTTCCACTGGCTCATAAAGCTGGGCTTTAAAGCTCTGGGCTGTGAGCACTCATTGCTGGCTCATGTCCAGCTTTCCATCCACTGAGAGTTAATATCCAAGAGAGTTTTCTAATTATAAAAAAGAATATTGAGTTTAGAAATAGTTAAAGAAGGAAATCATTGCTCAAGAATATGGTTAAGTGTCTAGACACAAAGTAGCAAAGATAGAGATTGTTCGATTTAAGTATAGCCCAAGGAGGACATGAGAATGAGATATGCTGCAGCTGCATTTTCAAGGACGGCTGAGTCGTCAAAAGTGTGTAAGTTGGCAAAAGGACCAAGTGATGAAGAGGAGTGGAAGAAGTAAATGACCACCAAAAGACCATAAGAATGGGACTGCGCATGCTACACATGAGTGGAATAAATGTTAATTAGTTCTGAGAAAATATGAATATTTATATATAATTCTTGGAAGAGCATGAATATGTAATGACTAACACGAGTTAAATGCTGTATGTAAGCAAGAATCAGTGTGCATATTTGGAGGAGAGATCCCCTGTGCACCCAGTGCCGAAAATAAAGAATGCCTGCTTTCTAATACCCAAATTGGGTGTTAAACAGTTTACTAATATCCGTGTTTTTGGTATCACCACTAGTACTCCCAATTCCTTCTTGGCAGGGCTTCTCTCCACTCCTTCATCCCTCAGACTGTATTCATAGCAGTGGTTGCCCTGACCCTCATACAGGACACTGCACTTGGCCTTGTTGAACCTCCTAAGGTTTACATGGGCCCACTTCTCCAGCCTGTTCAGCTTGTCCCTTTGCCTGGCTGTGTGCAAGAAGGTTGACAAAGCTTGACTATGCCTGACTTATGTGGATTGCACGTCACTGCTTGAGTGCCACAGCTGTAGCCAGATCAGCTTTTCAGCACCCAAACATGTGCACACCACCTCTAGTAGTTCTGTTCACTGGTATATGTTTTTTGATTTTTGGGAAGGATGTGGGGGCAAAGGGCTGCAGAGAGGAGGGTGGCAGCAAACTTCCCAAAGAGGCTGTGATGACACCCTTGCTTTTTTCCCGCAGGCTGCCAGCAGTGCTCGGAGCTGGGCGCTGCCACCTGCACAGCCTCATTGCACAAGCAGATAATTCGGCAGGGGTCTGTCGGGGGTGCCCGATCGCAGCGTCTGCCTCCTCTCTGGCTTGGACACACACATACACACCCCCCGCCCGCCCCAAGATGCCACCGTGCCCAGCACCCGGAACCAGCGATTCTGTGACATCAGCCCCAGGGACAAGGGTGCCACGGGTACTGCAAGTGCTGCGGGCACATCAGCTGCTGCTCTGGTGGCAACGAGCTCTCTGTTTTTGCAGCTGCCACATGTCACTGGGAACAATGAATCTGCTCCTTGTCCTCATCCTGTTGGCCCTGTGCCGGCCTGTGCAAGGCATATGGGACAGCTGTGGGTAAGTGGCCTGAGGCTCTGGAAAGGAGCCTGGGCAACCCTTATGGGGTTCACTGGAGGGGTCCTGCTTGTCCCCCATTGCCAAGCCACAGCTTCCTGAACCCCATGTGGGATGCGAGCCTGACATCCTGGCCCCAGGCTACTGGCACAACTTGTCTATGGGCCTAATGCAGAAACAGGGACGGACGTACACCCCATGGGGTCCCCTGGCCCTGCTGTAGCAACTTGTGGGGAGGGTGGATGGTGACCTTCAGCCTGAGAAGCAACGAGCCATGGGACACGACAATCACAAGTTTCTGGTTACAGAGGGATCTGTGGGCTCCGGCCCATGGCTTCTCACTACGGCAAGACACGCGTCGTGGGTGGCACAGACGCCCAGCCAGGGGCATGGCCCTGGATCGTCAGCATCCAGGAGCCCTGGAAAACAGGCCTGAGGCATATCTGCGGAGGGTCCCTCATCAGCCCCCAGTGGGTCCTCACAGCAGCCCACTGCTTCATCAATGTCAGGTGAGAGGCACCAGGGCATGTGCCTGTCCCCACTACACTGGCAGGTGCCCCGTGCCAGCACCACGTGCTGCTCCCATCCTGGTTCCTTGCTTAATGCCTGGGCTCATGCCATCGCTCCCCAGCAGCCTCCAGCTTGACATTGCTTGGGCCTAAGGCCATCGTACCCTCTGTAGCATGGCTTTCCTCTCCCCCTGGGGAAGCAGAAGGCAGGCAACTGCTGGGCTGCTGCAGCACACGGCTCTGCTCCCTCTGACCCCATCTCCATCTGCCTTCCAGGAACATCACCATGTGGCGCGTGGTGATTGGGGTCACCCAGTTGACTCAGCTCGGCCCTGAGGCCCAAGTGCGCAATATTAAGCGGCTCCTGCCTCACAGACACTATAGTAGTATCTCAGAAAGGAACGACATTGCGTTGCTGGAATTGGACCAACCTGTCCAATGCAGCTCCTACGTACAGCTCGCCTGTGTGCCCAACGCCTCGCTGAGAGTGTCAAAGCTGACGACCTGCTATGTCAGTGGCTGGGGTGCTACAACTGCAAGATGTGAGTTCCCAAAAAGTACTCATGTCCTAAGGAAAAGCTTGGCTCAGTGGGGAGATGGGTTGGGCTTCCCAAGAGCAGAGGCAAAAGCGAGTCAGGCTAAGAAGTTATATCTATGGAGAGATGGGCCTGACCCAATACCCAAAGCAAGATAGAAGGGAAACACTGGTACAAGGCCTTCAGGATGCAAAGTCAAGCCCATGGAGAGGGATTCACCCGAACAGGGCAGGGAGAACTGGCAACAAGCTGCTGGGTGGTAATTCCTGGAGTGCTGCATCCCAGTTTGGAGTCCTCAGCACAGGAAAGACATGGATCAGTTCGAACAGGTCCAGAGGAGGCCATGGAGATGACCAGAGGGCTGGAGCATCTCTCTTATGAAGACAGGCTGAGAGAATTGTGGGTGTTCAGCCTGGAAAAGAGAAGGCTCTGGGGAGACCTTAGAGCCCCTTCCAGTCCCTAAAGGGGCTACCCTTTAGGGTATGCCCTAGGGTAGAGACGGGGAGGGACTCTTGAGCAGGGAGTGGAGTGTTAGTATAAGGGGTAATGGTTTTAAACTGAAAGAGGGGAAATTTAGATGAGATATTAGGACCAAATTCTTTGCTGTGAGGGTGGTGGTGAGACCCTGGCCCAGGCTGCCCAGAGAAGCTGTGGCTGCCCCATCCCTCGAGGTGTCCAAGGCCAGCCTGGATGGGGCTTTGAGAGACCTGGGCTGGTTCCTGCCCAGGGCAGGGGGGTTGGAACTAGGTGGTGTTTAAGGTCCCTTCCGACCCATTCTATGATTCTATGATTCTTTTCTGTGCTCACAGCTGGAGATACAACTGATGTCCTGCAGGAAGCCCAGGTCCACCTCATTGATGTGAACCTCTGTAACAGCAGCCGGTGGTATGCAGGGGCCATCCACACCCACAACCTGTGTGCTGGCTACCCGCAGGGGGGCATCGACACCTGCCAGGTAGGAGAGTACCACAGGTCCAGCCCCAGCAGCACAAGAGCCCTGTCACTACTGCCCAAACACACCCTGGCACGGGCTCTGCCTGGCAAATCACTGTCCCACCACTGTTGGGGCTCACCTCCCCTTCCCCATCTGCAGGTACTTGCCCAGTGGCTCCCAGTCCCTCAGAGGCTGGGGACTCTGCCCAGAAAGCCCATTCAGTGCTCTTTGTAGCCCATAGGTCCAGATCCCATTCCCGAACACCTGTCTTCCACACATCCAGGACCACGGTGCAGAGATGAGAGACAGCCCTACCTTACAGGCCCATGACACCCTCTCAGACAAAGCTGTGTAGGCTCCTGGACCTGAGCAGAGCTTTCCTGGGCAGCGAATATAGCTCTGGCAGGTGCTGTGAGAGAGGAGCCAGCCATAATGCTGACAGTGGCCACTCAACACCACCTCAATCACAGAATCATAGATTTGTCTGGGTTGGAACGGGACCTTACAGATCAAGTCTATCAACCTAACACTAACAAAAAACAACACTAAATCAGGTCCCTCAGCACACTATCTGTCTGGCTTTTACATACCTCCAGAGATGATGATTCCACCACTTCCCTGGGCAGCCTGTTCCAGTGCTTGATAACCCTTTTGTGAATAATTTTTTCCTAATATTTAATCTGAACCTCCCCTGGTGCAACTTGAGGCTGTTTCCTCTTGTCCTATTGCTTGTTACTTGGGAGAATGGACTGACCCCCCCGCTACACCCTCCTTTCAGGGAGCTGTAGAGAGCGATAAGGTCTCCCCTCAGCCCCCTTTTCTCCAGGCTGAAATACCCCAGTTCCCTTCTCATAAGACTTGTGCTCCAGACCCCTCACCAGCTTTGTTGCCCTTCTCTGGACACACTCCAGCACCTCAGTGTCTCTTCTGTAGTGAGAGGCCCAAAACTGAACGTAGCACTTGAGGCGGGAACTCACCAGCGCGGAGTACAGGGGGATGATCACTGCCCCAGTCCTGCTGGCCACACTGTTCCTGATAATCCTCTCTCCTCTGCTGCAGGGTGACAGCGGTGGTCCTCTCGCCTGCAAAGACAACAATGAGGACTACTTCTGGCTTGTTGGAGTGACCAGCTGGGGGAAAGGCTGTGCAAGAGCAAACCAGCCCGGAGTTTACACCTCCACACAGTACTTTTACAGGTGGATCTTGATACAGATGGGACTGCACCCACCACTATCAGCTACTCCAACACCACGGCCAGTCTTCACGCCAACCCCCTCTAAGACGCCAATGCCAACAAAAACACAGGGCAGATTTACATCCTGTCCATTTCCAATCCGTAAGCTGGTGAATTTCTTTAAGCAACTTCAGGAGCTCCTGAAGTTCCTACGGGAAAAAAAGGCTTGAGCAGCAGGATGTCCAGCACAGGCTGCAGCGGACCAGGACCATTTCCTTGTGGGGCAAAACCAGCTGATCCACAGCTGCTCTGTCCTGCCCACTCTCCTCTGAGCATGCACAAATGTTGAAGCTCACTTAGCTCTTGGAATAAAGTTGCCAGTTTTCACAGCTAACCATGCTTCAGTCCAATTCAGTCTCCCATGAAGGCAAGGACTTCCATGCCTGGCACCTGCAAAATAAGGCAGCAGGCAGACAGTGGAGCACTAACAAAAGAGTCACTCCAAAGGGCTGGAACCCTGCCTGGCTGCAGAGCAGGGTGAGGGGGCTGTGGAAGAATCATAGAATGCTTTGGGTTGAAAGGGACCTTAAATACTACCTAGATCCAACCCCCCCCCGCCATGGGCAGGGACACCTCCCACTAGACCAGTGTCTAGTGGCTCCAAGGACCATGTGGCAGCTGCTCGCGCAGGCCAGAACCCCACCCCCCCCCCCCCGGCCAGAAGGGGAAAATTGGAAGAAAAAGGCAAAACTCGTGGGTTGAGACAAAGGCAATTTAACAGAACAGCAAAGGGAGTTAAAAACAACAACAACAATAACACTGACAGAGGAATATACAACCATGATTATGATATCGCCACTTGCCGACCATACCCAGGATGCCCCCGACCGCCCTGCCCTCCCTGCTCCCTCTCCCCAGGGGGACTTCCTCTTCCCCTCCCCCCCCTTCTCCGAGGACCCTGCTGAGCATGGCTCCTATGGGATGGAATACCTGTGTCCCTGCTAGATCCTAGGAGGAATTAACCCTATCCCCACCAGACCCGGGACAGTTATCACCAACATCACTGATGGGGTGTGATTTGGCCAGAGATGGGTCTGCATGTACAACGGAATGTACTGATTTAGAAGCAGTCCTGCCAGGTGATGGGAGGGAGAGGGCGTTCTTTTCTTGTTCGTTCGTGTGGCTATTGGATGATGTAGTACAAAACGGTTCTGATGTGTTCTGCAGGGGTACTACATAAGACATTCTTCTCTGCTCTTCATTTATTGTATTCCATCCAGACTAGGAAATGATCAACCCAGAGCTCTTAACACAGGCCCACTCTGCAGAAGAGTTGATCTCTCACAACTTTGAGCTGTTCCTACTGTGTCAGCACCTCCTGTAAGTATGCAGTAGATTTGTTCCAAAACTGAGAAACCCCAACCTCAGGAAGCCAAAGGCTAGCTGGACCTAACTGCCTGTTAAGTGAAAATATACAACGGTATAGTCATTTGTATACTGTGAGCATGCCCTTCACTCACAGGAATAGAGATAACATTGCATAAGGCCAGTGGGGAGTTCTGGTTAAAAAGGCCAAACTAGAGGAAGAGGCAGAACTAGTTCTGGCAGCGGAGTCCAGGTCATGTGGAGACACAGCAAAAATCATAGAGATGTGCCTGGAAAACATTTGTAGCTGCTGCACAGCAAATGAACTGTTATGTTCTAAGCTGCAAAGCATTATTCATTCATATCACATCAAAATCCATCTATAATTTAGTCAAGCACCATGGATAAACCAGCAAGAACTCTCTTCTTTTTGTGTCTTCTTGTCAATGGTTTGCAGTTGCTTTAAAAACCCTATAACCCTGGGGAGGACTCTCTCATCCTTGTACTACAGTGAGGAGGCCCTGACGGCTAAATTGGGCTCTGGTGTCTGTGTCACCACTCTGGCATATGCTGACCTTCTGCCTACAGTGATGTCTTACTGGCATCCTCTCTTTTTTTTTTGCCCCCAGTAGATTTGAAGGTGACACACAAAAGCTTCAATTTTACCTGGAAGTTCAGTTTGCCCTTTCACTTTGTATCTGCTGCAGATGACACTGATGTAGTGAAGACAAAACACAGCTATTTGATTCTGTGTCCACGTCCCCATACAGTCAAAGGATGTGGAGACTGCTGTAGGCACAGAGACCAGAAAATGGGCTCCAACATCTGTCTGTCTACTTGTGAGATCTTGGTAGCTTTAGGTAGTTGCAGAGGTGCTTTTTCCTTCCTGGTGTGTGTTTCTATGTGTTTCAGAATCACACACGACGCGAGGGGAGGTTCAGGTTAGATATTAGGAAATATTTCTTTACTGAAAGGGTTACCAGACATTGGAATGGGCTGCCCAGGGAGGTGGTTGAGGCACCATCCCTGGAGGTATTCAAGAGACGAGTTGACATGGTGCTCGGGAATATGGATTAGTGTTGGGTGGTGTTTTGTGTGGTGTGAATGTGGTGGTGTGTGTGGTGGTTTTTTTCTTTGTTTTTTTTTTTTTTTTATTAGTTGGACTAGATGATCTTAAAAGGTCCCTTCCAACCTAGGTGATTCGGTGATTCTGCGATTCTCTGAAAATGGCCACTGCGCATGTGCCCACCCACACTCCAATGCGCATGTGCGATTTCGCCTGTGCCCACACAACCCCCGGCGCCTTCGCGGCTTAGAAACGGCCACTGCCCATTCGCTGGGATGGGCACTGACACCGAGCTGGGACCAGTAGAAGCACTGGGACCACTACCGGAACCCCCACCGCTCTCGTACCGGCACCGGTACCGCTGGGCGTGGCCTGTCCTCTCTGTGGGCGGGGATGACGCCCCCTCTCCGCCCCGGGCGTGCCGTTCCCCCCACAGCCCCCCCCTTCCCCTCCTCCCCGCGCTCCCATTGGCTGGGAGGCCCCGCTGGCCCCGCCCCCGGGCCGGGCTCTCAACACGCAGCGCGTGCCGAGCCCCGCCGGAATCGCCCGAGCCGCCCCTGCACTGGAGCCCGAGTCGAGCCGAGTGCGGCTGAGCCCAAGCCGAAAACACCCCGAACCCGTCCGGAAAGACCCGAACCCGGCCCGGAAACACCTGAACCCGCCGTGGCAGCGCCGGTCCGTCCCGGGTGGAGGCCGGTTGCCCACCGGTCGCTCCGTGACTAAATAAGGCCGACGTGGCGGCGAGAATCGAGCGGATAGAGCCGAGGGGGGCCTTGCTCGGCCCCGGTGTCCCCCCCTTCCCGCCCTGGGCCCCCGCCGGCGCCTTCCTTGGCTCAAGGTCAGCGGGACCCCCCGCGGCGCCGCCCGCCCCCCCTTCTCCCGGTGTCCCTCCAGGCCCCCTCCACCCCCCTCCACGGGCCCGGGAAGATGGTGGAGCGGTGGGAGCACGTCCTGCGCTTATGCCGTCTGGTGTCAATGTGACCCTGTTTTCCTAGTCCATAGGATTTAA
>JAOQGH010000013.1:19511-30753 GCA_025769975.1 Gallinago jamesoni
GGCCAGTTCCTCCTGCAGGACTCCATACCTGTTCTGCAGGGGTAACTGGGAAGCTGGGAGAGGTTGGGAGGGGACTCACCGGCTTCCCACCTGCAGAACCACCACAGTCCTCAGCTGGGCAAAGGTGCAACAAAATCTGCCTTTTTGTGGAGCTGCTGTTGCTGATCCCTTATCTCTGAAACCTCAGTCCTGTGTTTGTGACCTGGAGCAGAAAGAACACTGTGTGACTCCACTCAGAGGCAGAAACAGCTGCTTTGGGCTTCTAGAGTTGAGCTGGCCTGAGCTCCCTGGGGTTTGCCTGGGCATCAGCGCTGTTTGAGCTCCTTCTCTATCAAAAAGTGTAAGCAGAAGTAAAATTATCCTTTCATTGTTGAAATAATGTCTTCTAGTAGGTATGGTCTGGTCTAAGACAGGATCCTGCCTGTAGGAATAATACACTGAAAAATGGAGCATAAATGGTGAAATATTCCTTCTTTGTGTGTGATCACTGAGCAAAACCGCCCTGACCAAGCTTGGCTAGAGATACAGCATTGTGCTGGTTCGCTCTGCAAAGGTATGGGCTTTTAATATTTACGACTGTAGGCAGGATGCAGGGAATGGCTGCTGATCGTCAAAATCTGGTTTATGCAGGTGAGATTTTGCTGAGGTTTGTTTTTCTCCAAAGATCCCCAGAAGAGAAGCAAAAGCAGCTGAAGCTGATCAGGAAAGCACCTCATGCATGAGACTGTCCTTTTGTGACTTTTGAGACCAATTTGCTGTTGGCATTCAAACTATTTTGCAGAAATGAAGAAGATTTTGTTGCTTGTTTTTGATTATCAAACCTGAACATTTCTTGAAGTGTGCTGTTAGTATATCCAGACGGTAACAGTGCACTGTTGAATATAGAATTTTGCATTTAGATCTGTAAAAGGATTCTCTGAAGTTCTATGTAACTACGTATTAATATCCATTCCTACAAATTGATGCTTTTTCTGTATTTATGTTGTTACAGAATACAGAGGTGACAATGTCCCGATTCCTAAAAACTCATTGGGAGTTGTCAGAAGAATCCCTGTTGGAGGAGTCGAAGCTACCGGCAAAACATCTACTGTGTGAGTGCTCATCCTTTGTGAGGGGTTTCAGTGTGTGCACTACTTTTATGGATATTAATTTACAGAGGCTTTCACATTGTATCTCTCTCATTAAAGCTGCTGTTAATTTTTGCCATCATGTGGTAGATTTTAATGTATCTGACTTTTTAGGCGTGCTGGGACATGGGGCTCCAATTCCAACAATGGTGACTTTTAGTATGATTCAGTTGGGTTTATTCTTGTAGTTGATTGTTCTGAGAACCAAGTTGTAGATCCTGTTTCTTCTGTATGGAGAGATTCCGTATTATATATGTTTGCTTTTATTGCTTTTATAGTACAGACAGATACGTATTGTAGGGTAAACTTATAATTTGTTACCATCTCAGAAGAGTCTGATTTTCAGTGTTTGACTATTTCTGCATTTGGGAGAGCAGGGACAGGGTACGGCAGGTATTCTCATACCCCAATTCTGGGGCTTCAGCTCCAGAGAAAAGAGCTAGGCCACCAGCTGGGGAACCATCAAACAAGACGTTTCATTCCCATGAGTTTCCTAAAGACAATGTCTGTTCTGGGCAAGAGAAAAAGAACAATATCCAAAAATGTATTGCCTTGTGTGTGAGTACAATGAAGGAATAGTTTATCCTTTCCACACCTGAAACTCAGCAGGCAGTTTAGCCTGTTACCAAATGCTAATGTTGTCTTTCTAAGTCTGTTTTTACCCTAAGCTGTTATCTGTGCTCCAGGTTTTAATTCTGTATTCCTAAGGTTTACAGAGGACAGAGAATTGAGTATAGTGATTAAAATTACAGATATTCAAATGTAATCCTGACTACAGAGTTATTACTGTCACTTACGTATTCATACAGCCCAGATCTATATCAGCTACATTAGCATTGTTTGAATGTCACGTTTTCCAGCCTTCCTAGAGAAATGCCTCTCCCCCACAATTAGTAGATGTAGTTAGCTTGTGGTTTTGCCATGTCTTTCTAGTGTCACTTCTCAATAAATAAAGTGCAGTGATGAGTTACACTGTGTTTCAAACAAACAGTGCAGCACCATACTGGTACCTGTGAAGCATTAGCAAGGAAAAATCCTGAATTTACGTGGCTCTGCATGTAAACTTTGTCCTGGAAACATCACAGAAAACCCTGGCGAAGTGACCAAAGTTTGGGAAAGGTGAGTGTGTGCTGTGATGGTGGAGAGGCTTCAAAAATGCATTGCTCACCCTGTAGTGTGTTCTTGGAGGCAAATGGCTGAAGAAACCATTGTGTGGCAACCTAAAGTATCTCCCTGACCTCCCTCTCAACATAAGGTGCATGGCTTTGAGTGGCCCCCTGGAGCTGGTCTGGCTGGGGCAGGAACCACAGGCCTTTCTCTGTGAACATCAGTTCCACAGCAGCTCTCTCAGGTGACTGATTTTTTTTCACTGAAGAAAACTTGCACTTTGGACTATCCCTGTTCTTTCTTAGAAACTGAAGTGCTCTCCAGTACCTCTGTGAAATACCAGGGATATGCAGAGTTGCTAAAGTTACCTTCACCCTTTGAAAGTTGATTACTCAAGAACACAAAACTACAGTAGAGACTTCATATTTTTGATCCTTATTTAGCAGAGACAAAATACCTGAGGAATTTCTCTTGCTCTGTTGCGCTCTTAGAGTCTTTTGTGCTGTAGAGTTTAGAGTCACTTGTGACCAAATAGAAATGTGATTTTGGAGGGTTTTATCAGTTGCATGGAATGTACCAAGAAAGAACAATTTATGTCTACAAATGAATTTCCACATTGGCTAGTTTATTTAGAACATAATGGTTTCATATTCAGGTTTTATACTCTGTTTCACTGCTTTTTTATAAGTTCTGATCACCTTTGTTTCTCTTCCTAGAAGCCGAACTGAGCCATTGAGCGGAACATCGAAAGCAATATGTAAAAACACAATCTCATACTATTTTCTACACATTGCACTTAATTCTAAACAAGGAATTCTCAGCAAGATCTGAAGAAATAGCCTTTTATTAATTTTCCAAACATTAACACTATATTTTCCATGAAAACGCGGTGTATGTTGCAAATGCAATGTATTTAATTCAGCATAGTAAAAACTGAGTAATGCCATGATTTGCACAGTTCTGATGTGACTATTGATATTTGTGTAATGCATTGTATCTCATACAGGATATGCTGGAATATTTCCTGTATGACTTTGTGCTGTACTGACAATGTCTGACGGTTTTGAGATCGTGCTGGCTTACATCGTGTCCTCAGGGGCTTCTGGTGTTGGAAACACAATGAGCTTTATTCTTAAAGATAACTCAGGTCTTGGTCTAAAGTTTGGCGGCTTTATTTTGTTCTGTTTTGTTTTGTTTTTAAATAAGCATTTCTCTATATATTTCGAAGAAGAAACTGGATCTTAGTGTGGCAGGAATAAATCACTGGAAGCTTGCCAATTGCTATTGAACAGTAAAGCAGCAAAATTGATATTAGTTAAGATTTTTGTAGAAAGGATGTACAAAAGCCTGTTCTTTGACTATTTCTTCATTGCCTTGCTCTTAAGTTCGCTGTCATTCCACGCTGTCAACGTGTGCTGCTGTCCTGCTGTTACTGCAGTCAGAGCAAGAACATAGAGCCTTTTGGTTTAATGTTACTGTGTCAGTAACTGCAGGTATCTCCATCACAAGAAACGCCTTCATTTCCATAATTTGAGTGGTTTAAAATCCTTCTCAGGTGACAATCGATAGCCTCCTCACCCCTTTGACTTTTAAGCAGTTGTGAGCAGTTTACAAGGGTCAACTCTCTGAGATATTGATATATATCTCTGAGATATTCTGGAGCAAGAAGTTGATCTCCAGTGGGTTTGATTTTTTTGGTTTCTTCTTGTTACCCACACAGGCGGTCCTCAGCTCTCAGAGTTTAGAACTTTGTTTTGAACAAATACAAATTACACTGCATTTGAAAAGCCTCTTTCCGTGACACTCAGAGGATGTAGTGCTATTTTTCAGACTAAAGGTGAACTATTGCTATGTTTTGTTTGTAGACCTTGAATATGTGTTTCATTTTTTGTGAACAGATTGACGACTCTTCTGCACCTCTTTCTCTGACCCAGCTTATTGAGGTATATATATATATACACACACACATATATATATATGTTCTTGTCAAATACTTACCAAAACAAAAAAGCGTTTGCTTTGTATTTTTACATCTCATACTGTGATCTATAGCTGGATGGCTGTTGTAATGGGAACAAAATTTAAATTTAATTTTTATATTTTACCTTTAAAATGCACATGTATTTTGGTACTCTGCTGTAAAGAGCAGTTCCCAGTTTGGGAAGAGTGAAGCAGAGGACCTTATCAGCTTTAATGTAATGTTGCAGGATTACTCATCTTCAAGGCACAAAGAAAAAGCCTTTCAGGGACTGTTTACTGTTTTTCATGCTCCATGGATCTGCTCCATGGTCTTGCCAGACACAGAGGTGAGACTGACCAGTCTGTAGTTCCCTGAGTCTTCCTTTTTTCCCCTTTTTTAAAAAGGGGGTTAACTTCACAGGACTGCCACAACTTCTCAAATAGGACGGATAATGGCTTAGCAACTTCATCTGCCTGTTCCCTCAGGACTCACAGATGAATCTCATGAGGTCCCATGGACTTGTGCACCTTCAGCTTCTTTAGATGGTCTCAAACCTGGTCTTCTGAACCCTGGTGTTCAAAAAACAAGCTGACATGGTGCTGGGGGACATGGTTTAGTGATGTTTTTTTTTGTCAGACTTAGGTTGATAGTTGCACTAGATTATCTTGAAGGTCCCTTCCAACCTAGATGATTCTATGATTCTCCTTCAGTAGGCGGTTCCTCACTCTCCCAGTCCCTGCCTTTGACTTCTGCAACTTGACCGGTTGACTTCTCCATTTCCTGGAGAGTATCTGGTAGAAGTTTTATGTCTTTTGGGATCTTGCACTGCTTCCCAAACAGAATATCCAAATATCTCTCTGCCGGCAGCTGCCCCGGGATCCCACCCAGTCTCCCCAGTGGCTGGCCCCTGGACACACCAGCACCGAGGGTGCATCCCGCTCCATGCCGGCAGAGACCCCTCCCTCACACACCCTTGGCTGCCCCCACAGCACCCCAAGACCTCCCGCAGACCCCTGTGCCCGCGGCGGCGGGAAGGGGAGGAGGGGCGGCGCTGACCCCCTCCCACAGGCGGCCCGGGGCTCTGCGCCCGCTCCCGGGGCGGGCCGGGGTTGTGTCTGCCCGGGACCGCAGCAACCCCCGGCGGCGTCGCGGTGCCAGGAACGGGGAGGGAGCGGGAGGAGCGGCGCTGGGCTCGCCCTGGCTCCGCGGGCTGTGGAGGGGACGGCCCGGTCCAGCGGAAGCCCTGGTCTGGCGGCCCAAAGAGTGCGGG
Source organism: Gallinago jamesoni (assembly GCA_025769975.1). Taxonomy (NCBI): domain Eukaryota; kingdom Metazoa; phylum Chordata; class Aves; order Charadriiformes; family Scolopacidae; genus Gallinago; species Gallinago jamesoni. The sequence goes on from JAOQGH010000013.1 coordinate 24,976, forward strand.
GGTCGCTGGCGGGATCGCTGCTGGAGAAGGGGCAGCGCAGGCAGCGTTTCCATCCCCGCTCCTCAGAGGCGGCCATCGTGCGCTCCCGGCCTGAGGGGCCCTTCCGAGGGGCGCGTCTCTGTGCAGCGACGGATCCGGACATCAGCGCAAATGCCGGCGAAGCGGGCGAGGAAGACGAGGATGGATGTGAAGGCGTTTCGCGAGGAAGGAGCCTTTCCCGGTGGGGCAGGTAGGAACAGCCTTCCAGTTCCTGAAGGGAGCCAACAGGAGAGCCGGAGAGGGACTCTTTGTCAGGAAGGGTAGGGACAGGACAAGGGGCAACGGTTTTAAATTGGAAGAGGGGAGATTTAGATTAGATATTAGGAAAAAATTCTTTACAGTGAGGGTGGTGAGGCACTGGAACAGGTTGCCCAGGGAAGTCGTGCATGCCCCATCCCTGGAAGTGTTCAAGACCAGGCTGGATGCGGCTTTGAGCAACCTGCTCTAGTGGGAGGTTTCCCTGCCCAGGTCAGGGGGGGTTGGAACTCGATGATCTCGAAGGTCCCTTCCAACTCTAACCATTCTGTGATTCTATGATCTCCATCCAGCAGAGCGCTACCGGGTGTTCTGTTAAAGCCACACCAGGTTGGTGGTTGCCAGCACAGGCCTGGGCAAAGTGTGGAGCACAGCGCGGCGGCAAGCGGTTGTCACCAGGTGTGTGAGCGAAACGACGTGGGAGAAGGTAGGAGAGACCTCTCCACCGGCCACCGTGCAGCCCGAGCCCGCCTGTCCGGGCCTCTTCCTGCGGGACCTCCCCGCGGCGAGTCTCGGAGCCGGGCTTTCCTCTCGGTCCTGCCGCTAGAGGGACCCCGCGTCCCTGCCGGCCCCGGGACGGGCGCTGCTGCTCGGGCGGCAGAGACACAGCTCGCGGCTTTCGCCAGGGTTTGGGGGGAAGAACTAGGATTGAAAGGAAGTTGGAGAGAGGTGAGGGTTGGCCTCTTCTCCCAAGGGAATAACGACAGGACCAGAGGAAATGGTCTGAAGTTGGGGCAGGGGAGGTTGAGATTAGATAGGTGGAAGAATTACTTTACCGAGAGAGTGGTCAGGCAGTGGAATGGCCTGCGTAGGGAGGTGGTGGCGTCACCATCCCTGGAGGTATTTAAGAAATGTGTGGACATGGCATGCTCTAGGGCATGCTCTAGTGCCCGAGATTGTTGGTTTGTGTCTGTTTGTGGGGTGGGGTTTGTGGGGTGTGGGGTTATTTTTGTTGTTGGGTTTTTTTGTTTGTTCGTTTTTTTTGTGGTTGGACTTGATGATCTCAAAGGTCCCTGCCACCCATGAATATTTTTGTGTTTCTGTGAAAGAGAAATGGGAACATCTATGGACCTGCCTCTCCTGGAGCCAGGGCTGGAGTCCTGAGCAGGAGTGATTTGACTCTGATGCACGTTGGAGGAGGAGGTTCTCGACTGTAAAAGGGTTAAATTAGTAACCTGCCCCCTCTTACACCACTCTGCCACATTTTGTGCTAATCAAAGCTGGGCGGAGCAGCTTCAGGAATTGCTCTCCCATAGTGTCTCCTGGCCGTGGGTAGGGAGTGATCAGTTCCTGGGATGCTGGAGCCCTCCTGGCCCTCAGCACAGCCAGCTGCACACTGCAGGGCCGCTCCACAGTGCAATGACCCCACAGAGCAAGGGAGAGGAAGCTCTGAGCGAGTCAGTGTGGTGCGGTGGGTAGAGCAGTTCCCTGGGACACGTGGGGTTTACTGGGACACAGCTGGTCAGTTGCATCAGACCATAACATCCCTGGAGGACAGGGATAGCTTTTGCCATGGCTGCAGTTATTTTGCTGACTTGGTCCAGAAGCACCCCTTCCTGGTGCTTCAGTTTCCCCTGCTGTGAAGAGGTGCTGCTATCCTGCCTTTCTCCTTGCCTGTCTTCCAGCTCAGGAGTAGCCATAACTATTCATACCATTCATCCAGTTGGGCTTTCCCAAGCCCAGCTGGACTTGCCAGGACACAATCCAGCCTCAACTTGTTGGATTCCTGTGTCCCCAGGGATCCTCCATACCCTGCGACTGGGGAGGCGAGGGTGAGCAAGAGGTTGTGTGAGTGTGCCAGCCAGGGATTTCCTCTGTCCCTCCAGAAAAGCAATCCAGAGCACTTTTTGGACTCACCATGACTCTCTGGTGCTCTGAGGTTGGGGACAAAGTCCCTGCAAGTGAGATGGACCCAGCCTCAGAGGCCCACAGCCCCAGGATCACAGTGTCCAGGGCTCAACTGAGCAGTTTGGGCCAAATGAAGGTGAAATCCTGCAGAGAGGGGGACTGATCAGTTTGTGGGGTAAACTTCTTTGAGAACTGGCCATAGTTGGGTTCTCCATCTCATCCTGAGTAATGTGATGCAGCAAATGGGCCTGCATGCGTGGCCCGAGGCAGCCTGGCTTCCCAGATTAGACAACAGGGAGCTGGGGAAAGAGCTGACCTGGTACAAAGGCACTTTTCTTTCAGACTGTGCCCATGGCTGGGCAGCTTCTCCCACCCCCAGCCTGCACCAGCGGCATGCAAAGTGCTCGCTCGCTACCAGTGCACTGGGTAAAGAAGCAACAGCTGCAGGGGCCCTTTTCCCTCAGGAGCTGTGACAGCACCCGGTGGCCAGGCCAGGAGCTAAATTTAAACTCGTGCTTTGTGTGTTTGTACATGCGAGTGCAGGCTCCAGCCCCCACTCCCCCGCTGCCTCCCCCAGTGAGCGGAGGAGACAGACAGGAGATCCAGAGGAGCTCCAGCGGGCTGGGGCCCAGGGAAGGGGGGCTTGGCCGTGGGGCAGGAGGGGGAGAAACTATTAGGGGGAAAACACCATGGAGCCTACTTCTCCCCAGGATGACGTGAAGAAGAGGCAACAGAAGGAGAAGTCCAAGAAACCGGTGCCACCAGCAGCTCCCCGGCCGGCCAGGGCTCTGTTCTGCTTAACTCTGCAAAATCCCCTACGGAAGGCGTGCATCAGCATCGTGGAGTGGAAGTATCCTTCTGTCTGCATGGGTGCGGGAGCACCCATGTGTGTGCCTGTGAGCAGGGGTGCTGGGGAGCCAGAGAGCTGTCAGCCCACTTCAGGTCTCCTCTGGCTGCCTCATCGGGTCTGTAAAAGGCAACAAGGCACTTGGGCAGCCAGCAGGGTGCACTGGCAAAGGCAACGGCTGTGCAAACCGGGGGCATGAATAGGCTTGTGAGGGAAGCTGGGGCTTGAGAAGCAGGTCAGGCCATGGGGACCTTTGGTAGAGTGGTGCGGGGACAGGCAGGGACAGCCTGGGTGGCAAGGGACCTGTAGGAGTAAACATATTTTGTGCTGGCAGGAGCTGTGGCGGGGAGAAACAAGAGGACAGCCTGTTGGGAGGGGAGAGGGTTTAGCATGTGAGGAGGGGGCACAGTGCCCCTCCGGGGTGGGGATGGGGCCAGGCAGAAGAGGAGGGCCAGGCTGGGGGAGCAGGAGCTGAGGATAGAGCTGGGGAAAGCAAGCTGCCCAGGTGAGAGGCTTGGGGGTGGGTGGTGAGACCGTGGTGACTTGCCTGGGATGGCTTTTTGTGTGTGTCACTGCCTGCCTGATCCTGCAGCTGCTTCCTGCCCTGGAGGAGGGGCTGGCCACCCCCCCCCCCCCGAATCTTTGCCGACACCATTGTCTTCTCAGTCCCCCACTTTTCCATCCTTCCTTGGCACTGCTGTCACAGAGGAAGGGTTTTGTGAGTGATACTCTTCAGAGGGGCAGTATTTCTCTGTGCCTCTGGCTGAATTTAGGGTGGGTTTTGGGTGGTTGCTCTTTGATTGGCCATCTTTTCACTGGGAAATAACTCAGAAGTACCGAAATGTCGTGTTTCTGCCACCCATCCAGAAACTATTTTAGGCCATTAGATATCACCTTATTCACCTGTATTTCATGGAAGGGAAGGGGATGGGAGGTGAAATATTTCACTTTGGTTTCAGCAAAACATTTGGTCTTAAGCAAAAATGATGGAATTTGGGGATTTTTCCAGCAAATCCAGTTCTTCTACTCCAACTTTTCTTATTTCAGTTGCTGAATCTGTGTGCACGCTCCTGGCGTTGGTAGGATCATCCCAGCCCTGGCCAGGCTTTGCTTCTCTTGGAAGTGGCTTGGTCAGCTTTGGCTGGCTGTGTTACTGTACACGTAGTGCCGTGGGGACACCAGACCCATTCCCCTCCACTGCCAGAGATGCCATCCTGTTCAAAGCGCAGGGTGCCTGTTTGCAGGTGCTCAGGATGTGCTGTCACCTCTGGCGGTGCTGTGCTGGCAGTGGCTTTTGAGCCCTTGTTCCTTTGAGGAGAGGGAGCAGAGTTGAAATTGGGGAATTCTCCATTTCTGCTTCTCTGATGTAAGGTCTGGGTTGTTCTAAAAGCTCATGGAAGGGAAATGTGTCTGTGTCTTAAATAGGCACTGAGCATGGAAGAAACTTATGCATGTGCCCTAGCAGCAGCAGAAGAGCTGGAAATAGGACTTACATCTTCCAACATGCTCAAACGCATTCCTCCTCCTGGGCCAACATGTGCCAGAGAGAGTATGTAGCAAGTAGGGGTCTTTCCCACATTGGTGCCCTGGAAGGGAAGTGTGGTGGGTGTCTCACCAGGAAGGTTGCAGGTGGTTCTGACCTGTGCAGGACAAATGATCCAGGGAATTGGGTTTCTCCAGGTCCTGTCCTGTGCCTGGCAGTATTTATACCCACAGGCCCCTGGCTGCCCTTGGTCAGGGATCAGCATTTGCAAGGCGTGACAGTCATTCCAGTTCTTGCGGGTTGTTATCGTCTTCAGGGCCAGGCAAGCCTCCAAGGGGAGATTAGCTGTGACCATTTTTTGTGGGAATACCTGGCATCTGGGTTCAGTATGGCAGTACACATTCCTGTTCCTTGGGCCCATCTCTGCTGGATACCTTCTGCTGTCAGAACACAAAGCTGAGCCATAGCAGCAGAACAGAGTCTTTTCCAGGCAGTTGGAGAGTAGTGAGTATCACTGCACTCTGCTTTGGGTTGATGAAAGTCAGGCTGGCTCAAGGCAGAGGGGCTTTTATGCTGAAATTTGCTGACATCTCAAACCCCTGTTTGTTAGCACAAGGAAATCTGAGTACTCTGCAAGTTGCTGGGTATTGTGTGCTCAACAGTTAGCCCAGCAAGCAGATGGTTGCTGGGACATATCTAGCTTTGTGGTGTCACCCTGGTATTCCCGGGTCATTTTGCAGCCAGGAGACTTCAGGACAGATGGGCAAGAAGCCTGTGGACCCTGGAGGACCACAGAGCTGCAAGCCACTCGGTGCCTAATTCCTGCTGCAAGGCAGATGTTGGGACCCTTGAATTCTGTGTGGCAGGAGGTTGCTGGAGAGAAAGAAGCGAGAGTGTGAGACAAGGAGACATGGAGGATGTTGAGGTTCCGGCTCAATGGCAAGAAGTAGAGACACTATGTTTGTGATACCACATACCTCTTTTCTGGTTCAATCTGTCCCACTTCATCTCTGCCTAATAACAGTGCCAGACTAACAGACGCGACAGCAGCAAGCTGATTCCAGCTCCAGTTACCCAAGAGTTGACCCTTCAAGCAGGGCTGCTCATCTTACCCTGTCAGAGCACCTTCTAACCCCTGGGCTCTGCCCCATTGCCTGGAACACAGAGGGGAACAGCTTTTCCAGCTGACTAGTTTTTAAAGTGTCATCAAGCTCATGGATAGAAGTATCCAGCAGGCCAGTATGGCGAGAATGCTCCTGAGGTGCCCCTTGCCCTGTGATGCTGGATTGGACAGTGCTATGGCCAC
>JAOQGH010000013.1:42309-73096 GCA_025769975.1 Gallinago jamesoni
CCAAGATAGGTCTACAGAGGAGGGGAATTAAAAATACCCAGGGAGAGTTAATTCCTGGAGTGTTCTTTCAGCTTGCCAGTGTACTATCTGACCAGCTTCTCTAACACCTGTGAGCTCGGGGCAGAGATAAGCTCAAGACACTGGTTTTGGTTTCTACCCTGGCCAAGGCAACACCACAGGATTTGAAAAGTGCCATTGTCTCAGCTGAGAGATTAAACAGACAAAGCAAAATTGAGGCAAGTTGAGCATGGAAAGCAAGAGCTGGGGGACAGCGGTGATGGGGGCTTCCTGCTGGGGAGGGGTTTAGGATTTGGCTGAGACCAGAATGCCTGCAACAGGCAGAGCTGGAGAAAGCCCAGCAACATGTGGCAGTGTGGCATGACAGGGGGACAACCTGGCAGCAACCCACCTCGCAGTGTTCCCGGTCAGGGACTGATGCTGCCCAAGAAAGACCAACAGCTTTTCCCATTAATGGGAGACAGGCCTGTACTCAGCAACATCATGCGTAAAGGACATTTCATCTATTTATATTTATTGTATATCAGGTCACTTATGTTATATCCTCTTTGGGGATTTTTCAGCCTGTTGCCATGCCAACAGCCCTCTGTATCAGGAGTCTGGCAGCCCCAGACTGTCCCTTTGTCATGGTGGCTTTGTAAAAGCAATCCCAGCTAAGAGCTGAGCCAGACCCCCATCACCCTGGGTATTAAGCTGTGCTCTGCATGGGGGCCCATCGAGGCTTGTTGGAGGTATTTCTTCCTGAAGCAGAGATGCTGCGATGCATTTAGTTTCTCCTTGCCACTCTTTTAATTGCCTCTCTTCATTGCCTGGTCCTTGTTAGAGAGGACTGAGTTTATCTAAAGATCTTGGAATTGTTGGGGAGGCAAAAGGTGTGAGGGGATACTGAATCAGAGCAGCGAGGACGTTGCCCCATGTTATTTGTGGAGACAGGATCAAGGCTGACTCTTATCAGAGCTCACCGGTAATGGGTGTGCAGGAGCCTGTCTGGTCTGAGCTTCTTCAGAGGAGCCTCCTGCATCCCAGGCACTTCATGCAGTGAAAGCAACTCTGCTCTGGAGCTGAGGGTCTCCAGCACAAGAGGACCTCCTTGGAGACCTCTGCTGCCACTTTTTCCTGCGAGGCTGGAAAACCTGAAGAGCGCTGCCCTTGTGACTCTGTCTTTCCAGGATGACCCCACCTGGGGAAGATTGGCACCCAGAGTTTAGCCTAGATTTATAATCAGTCTCATGAAAGCTTTGTACACCGGAACTTATTTTAGGGATGAAAAAGGTATATTTAATAACCCATAAATCTTCTATGAATCTGTTTCACTTTATCCTGTAGATTAGATTTCCTCTGATCCAGAAGACTTTTTTTTGGGGTAATGTTGTTTTTGTCTAGTTTTGTCTCATTCTAATGAAATCAAAGTACTTTCTTCAACCCCGATGAAATGATTTTGACTCTTCAACTCAAGCAAAAATTCGCAGCATTTATTTTCTCTTTGACATCAGTTTCCAGAGTTGTCAGTGAGCTACACATCACACTGTTTGTCTTTCACTAGAAGCCTTGCTGCAGAAGGAAGCAAGTTCAGAAAAGTATTTAGCAAGGCAGGTTAATCAAGGGGATATGCCCAAGAAAATACAGATGTCGGCATGTGAGCTGGCTGCCTGGACTCTGTTTATAGTCAACAAAAATAGGCAGAATTAGAGTAGTGTTTGTTTCCTAGGGCAGTTGGTCTTCTGCAGTTGTTGTGAGCAGTGTTTGACATGCTGCACACACTGAAGTACCTGTTTTTCCCCACTAATGGGACCCAAGGGTGACTGCTCAGAGGGAAGTCACCCTTTCAGAGCATCCAAAAGCAGCTGGGTTTAGTCCCATGTGCTTTGTAAGTGTATCAGGTGCAACATGGGGCCTGGTGAGGTAGGACAGAGCTGGGGCTCAAGCTGTTCAGCAGACACTCTTAACGCACGTAATGGCCTATGTATAGGCACTCTGTTAGTATCACAGATAATGGCTTTATCTTGGCTTTTATGTTTAGGTAAAAGAGATGTTTAATATAAAGGAGTATTCTTCAAAAAAAAATCCACTGTTTTGTATTGCATTGGGTTGTATCTCAGCCACAGGGGTCAAGGGGCCCCTGTGTTTTAAAGCCAGAACACAAAGCCTGGTTTTGAAGAGCGAGTACCTGCTGTCATAGAATCATAGCATCATTTAGGTTGGAGAATAACTTTAAGATCATCAAGTCCCACCATTAGATGTCAGGTGTCTGTCCCTTGACAATGGTATGGGTCACTCACTGAAGAAGAGTCCTGATCTTTGTCAGCAACATAGGCAGTGGGACTGAGTGCACCCTCAGCAAGTTTGCTGACAATGACACCAAGCTGTGTGGCATGGTCAACACTCTGGAGGGAAGGGATGCCATCCAGAAGGACCTGGGGATGCTATCCAGAAGGACCTGCACAGGCTTGAGAGGTGGGCCCGTGCCAACCTCACGAAGTTCAACCAGACCACATTGCAAGGTCCTGCACCTGGGTGATGGCAATCCCAAGCACAGATACAGGTTGGACAGAGAATGGATTGAGAGCAGCCCTGAGGAGAAGGTGTGGGTTGATGAGAAGCTCAACATGAGCCGGCAACATGTGCTCACAGCCCAGAAAGCCCCCTATAGCCTGGGCTACATCAAAAGAAGCGTGGCCAGCAGGGTGAAGGGGGGGTGGGGTGGTGTATTCTGCCCCTCTGCTCCACTCTGGTGACACTCCACCTGGAGTGCTTAGCACAAGAGGGACATGGATCTGTTGGAGTGAGTCCAGAGGAGGGCCATGAAGATGATCAGCCCCTCCGCCCAGCTTTATTGGGCCCCTCTTCCCTCCAGGGCTTTATCCCACGGTAACCCACAAAGCAGATTCAGGAAGAGGCCAAAGCCTGCTCTCCTGAAGTTCCAGGTTGGAAGCTCACAATGCTCCCTCCTCATGCCCAAAGGATCTTGAACTCCACCGTATCATGGTCTCTGTGGCCAAGGCTGCCCTTGAGCTTCAAGGATTAGTTGTCCTGTCCTCTTCTCCCTCTCACATCTACAGGGTTTGTCTCAGCTACATTTGGGGAAGGGGAGAAAGACACAGAGATACTCTTGCAGAGCACAGTTGCTGCAAGTCTCTGGAGACCACCCTTTATGGGTGTTTTCTATTTTAAAAGCCCTTATGAAAGACTTCAGTAGCGCAGCTATCTGCCTTGCATGTCTTGATGCAGGCAGTCCGCCCATGCCTCCTGGTCAACCCATTGGTGCACATATAAAAAAACATTTTTATGGGGCATGATGATCAAACACTGGCACAGGTTGCTCAGGGGGGTTGTGGAGTTGTTGGAGATGTTCAAAACCCACGTGGACAAATTTCTGAGCAACTCCCTGTAAGCTGGCCCTGCTTTGAGCTGTGAGGGCTGTGACCAGCCAGCCTCAAACCTCTTGTGATCTGTGACAATTGCCTCAGCCATGGCAAGGGCCTTCCTCAGGCTGGCGGTGAAGGGTGGTGTGGGACAGCAGGAGTGGTGGGAACTGGAGCTGCAGAGGGAAAGGGAAGCAGGGCCTGATTGGGACTAAGGGGTTCAAGGGGAGGTGCAGGGGCGGATTGTGCAGGAGCAGAGGGCACGGAGGAGGGCAGGAGGCTGAGGACAGTTTGCAGGTATCTAGGAGGAGTGCTGTGAGTCCCTCTGCATGCAGATGTCTTCTGCTGGGCAGCAGGGGTAGCTATCTCGTTGTGTTATGTTCACACTGTCCCCTCACCATTGTTCCCAGTCCAGCCCAGAGGTTTTATCCAAGCCCTGCTCTGGCTGTTCCCTGGGAGGAGAGATCAGGTATGTGGAGCTGGGGCTTATTCTGGAGAACCCTGCATGGCCAAAGAGGCTGAGAGCTGACGTTGCTGAGGAGTCTGGAGCTGTCTCACGCTGCATTGCATCAGCATGGTAACACACTGTTCTTTCTACTGCTCTGCAGCTCATTCAGCACCCACAGGCCAGGTGACTGTGTCCCTAACATGGGTGACACGTGTATTTGTGTAGCAGCCCTGTGCATTGCGAAGACTTGCATCTTTTTATAGTGGCTTTTTGAAGGCTGGGCTCTTCATACACCCAATCCTGGCTCTGCCAGGCAGCTCTGCTGTCCTTCCCTAAGCAGCCTCCCACTGTGGGTAGCCAGCCTCTGAGTTCTGGGGGTGATGAGGGGATGATGGGGTTGGTGGCACAGAGTGGATCCTCAGCTGCTAGAAACCGACCAGGGCTTCAGTGAAGTCAGAATGGTTGGGGTTGGAAGGGACCTTAGGGACCATCTATTTCCAGCCCCCCTGCCCTGGGCAAGGACACCTCCCACCAGACCAGGTTGCTCAAAGCCCTGTCCAACCTGGCCTTGAGCCACAGCTTCTCTGTGCAACCTGGGCTGGTGTCTCACCACCCTCATAGTGAAAAATTTCTTCATGAGATCTCATCTAAATCTTCCCTCTGGCAGTTTGAAGCCATTACCCGTCATCCTATCACTCCATGCCCTTGTAAAAAGTCCCTCTCTAGCCTTCCTGTAGGCTTCCTTCAGACACTGGAAAGCTGTTCTAAGGTCTCCCTAGAGCCTTGTCTTCTCCAGGCTGAACAACTCCAACTCTCTCAGCCTGTCCTCCCTCAGCAGAGGGGCTCCAGCCCCCTGATCATCTTCATGGCCTCTTCTGGATCCACTCCAACAGGTCCATGTCCTTCCTGTGCTGAGGACTCCAGAGCTGGACGCAGTACTCCAGGTGGTCTCACAAGAGTGAAGTAGAGGGACAGAATCCCCTCCCTCATCCTGCTGGCCACACAAGTCAGTGGAGTTGTGTCTGTACACAGTGTGTGCCCCACTTGCAGGGTCTGCTGTGTCTCCTCATGGCACAGGCACAGGGTGGCCATGTGGGTCATGAATGGCACATTCGCTATGATGACCTGCAACATGGGCAGCACCAGAGCTGGGGGAATTGCCTGACTGATTTCTTCTCAACTCATCCCAGACATATGAAGTGGGGTCTGCAGTAGGTGCAGGACATGTGGTGCTTGACCTGGTATAGTCTGTGAGGACAAAATATCCCTGAGCTTCTTTCTTCAGGTATCTGGAGGCATCACTAAATTTCCCTGGCTCAGGACACCACTTTGTGGCCTCATGAGTTTCATTGTTAGTATGTGTCCTGCAGCTACATCTAGCACTTGGAGAATCCAGAATTTGCCATGACTCGCCCCATCTTGGCCCACTGACAAAGATGCTTGTGAGATGTCTTCATAGTCCAGGGCCTGGCTTCTCTGGCTCTGCTGTTGCTCTGCTATCATCAGCACTTGCCCATAGTTTACAGCCAGATAAGCCAGGGGAACCGGACCCGTGGCTGTTGGGCAGGTGATGGGGGATCCCTCCAGCCAGCACTGCACAGAACCATGCCAAGACTTTTGCTTGTACTGAAGGGGTTACACCAGCGGGATAGATCAGGATGATCCAGCTCAGCATGGCTAGGTCTGCAAAGCAGACCAGTGAGCTGGTACTGTAAAGGAACTTAACAATTGCTGCCTCTCCCAGGATGGAGGGAATGTAGCCAGGTCACAGAGGGCTGTCTGCTGGCTCAGCCTTAGCCCAGGTTTGAACTTTGGTGCTCACCAGCTGTACGTGGTGGGCAAATACTGTTGGAGCTGGCCGAAGCACCATTCTTCTGGTTTGGGCTTCTCAAAGGGACCTCCAAAGTCAACTTTTGATTCTTGGCAAGGGGTTTTTAGGGGGTGCCAGTGAGAGACCCTGGAGCCTGACTCTGTCCTGCTGGATGAAGGAATTAGCTTTTGCAATGCTGGGGTTACAGGCTGGACCCTGACACTCACCAGCCTAGGTCTTGGCAGCTGCAGGGTGTCTCCCCCATTTCTGCTCCATTTGCAGCAAGGGAGATACTCCACCACACCACTGGCTGCTGGTGCAGCTCTACAGCCCCTCCATACTTGAAATGATCCTCATGATAGTTGTATTTACACGTCAGGGATTGCAAGGACGGGCTTTTGAGAATAGACTAGAGGGGTTCTGTGACTGATAAGGGGGCAAAGTGAGTGGAGTTGAGTTGCTTTAGCTAAAAGCTGGGAAGACAGAACCCTCACCATACCAATGATTGCAATGCTTAGGTCTCTGTTCTCACCATTGCTGCCCTCAGATCCAACAAGAACTGGCGCTTGTATGGGTGACAGTCATACAGTGACACTCGACATGGCTCCTGCTTTTGGATGTGGTAATTGAGCAAGCAATACTTCTGTCTGAGCCCTGACCCTGTTTTTTTCAATGGACAGCATTCTCCCTTTGGCAAGCCAGAAGGAGCCTGGGAGGAAGGTGTGCTCGCAGCACTGCAGCCTTCCCCAGTGGAGACCTGCTCCCAGTTTGGTCTCAGAGACATGTTTCTGCTGTTCTGGGTGCAATTCCCTGCATAGCCCAAGCAGGGATGCTCCTTGCCCTTCATGGGGTGCTGATAGAGGAGAAGAGCCGTAGAAAACCAGAAATATAAATAGCTCATCCATCTGGCTGCTTCAGAGGGATTTTAATCCCAGTCTGGAAAGGGCTTTCAGCAGCAAGGGCAGTGATGTCAGGGACAGGCAGAAGCAGGTGGGCAGAGGCAGCTCTTGGCCATGTGCCGGGGAAAGACGAGCTATTCTGGGCATGGTGGCTGCAGGGCAGAGCCGAGCCCCTGCGGTGGGGTGCCAGGTCCCACCTGGGGAACAGCAGAGCCCCCAGGCCAGTTTCTAGCAGCTCACCCTGCCACGCAGATGCCCTGCATTAGGCAGGAAGTCTTGAGCCCAAGGCCTCGCTTCCCTGGGAAGCCAGGGCACAAGAGGAGCCACAACGCAGCTGCTTGTCCTACAGTGACTGTGTGGTGTCTCCAGGACAATCCCAGGAAGCCCTCAGCTTGAGAGGATAAGGAGGAGTCACTGCTGCCTGTGGGGGCAAGGCTATGGGAGAATGGGAGGGTGAGGCAGCAGGGAGGGCAGTGATGTGCAGTCCCTTTGTGCCAGCCGCCTTTGGGTGCTGGCTTGGGAATCGGTGGCTTTTCTGGCATAGTTTGTAACAACAGGTGCACATAGCCCAGGGACATGCTCCTGGCAACATGCCATTGAAGGGATGCTGCAGGCCAGAGAATGGCATGTGGTAGCTCAGCATGCCACCCATTCCTTGCCCGGGGAAGCTGCAGTGCTGCCTGGTGTGTGGGGGAGATCACAGGTGGGTTTGCAGCAGGGGCTGATCCAGAGACACGTGGGGAATAGCTGTGCATGGTGATGATGCCAAGGGAAGTGACAGTCTGCTCTAATGGAGCATCCTCTCCTGCTTGCCTTTCCAATCCCCAGGAGAAGATTGAATACGCCTTCCTGATCTTCTTTGCCATTGAGGCGATGCTCAAGATAATTGCCTATGGATTTCTTTTCCATACGGATGCCTATCTCCGAAACGGCTGGAACGTGCTCGACTTCTCCATCGTGTCCCTAGGGTAATGCAAGGAGGGGAAGATGTTGGTGCTCAGGTTTTGCCAAACCTCGTCCATAGCCCATCAGCTACATCATTTTTTCTAGTGATTGCAGTGGGTTTGGCATCAACTCCTAGACTCAGTTCATGGCCTTCTCTCATGGGCCCCTTTTTTATGCCCTGACATCCCCAGGATCCTCTCTAACTCCTTTTTCTTCCTGCTTGAAGAAACGTCCTTAAAGGCTCTTAGGTCCCCTTGACTTGGAGAATGGGAGTGGCATGGAGTCCACTGGTGTTTGGCATACAGGGATAGGGTCCACTGGGCACTAGGGGGTGGGAGGACCCCCAGCTGCTCAGCAGTGAAGGTGGCACCCTGTGGAGGGTTGTCCAACCCAGGAGTTCGACTTAGCCAAGAGCTGTTCCCTGTGTCAGCCAGGCTGAGCACAGCTGGCAGAGTCCATCCCTTGCTTTCCTGCCTGCAGAGCACTAACTCCTTAGAACAGATTTCTTGGTCTCCATCCTCATGCCCTTCTCTTTTCCCTGTCCTTCCTTCTGCTTCTCCCCCCTTTCTTCCCTGTTCTGTGCCCTGGCTCTTTCAGGCTTATCACCATGACCCTGGAGCAGGTCAATGCGAAGCAGGGAGGGACTTCAGGGGGAAAAGGTGGCTTTGACGTGAAGGCCCTGCGAGCGTTTCGTGTGCTGAGACCCCTGCGCCTGGTGTCTGGAGTGCCAAGTGGGTGCTGGGTGCCCTGCCAGCATGAAGGGCTGGTGGGTGGATGACTGGTGAGGGTGGGGGCCATGCAGCAGGTTTCTTGTTGGGGCATGCCCAGCCACAAGGTGGTTGTGGGTGTGAAGGAGCCACAAGTTCTTCCTCATCCCTACAGCTTGCAATTGTCAACACTGGGGATCTGCAGACCAGCACACTTGTAGCTCACTGCACGGCTCAGTGTCAGTGGCCACTGTGAAAGGGGCCAGGACCTCACTCTGGTTTCTCAGGGCAGGAGTCTCCTTCTCCTATAACTCATATGATTGTAGCCAGGATGAGAGCAACAAGGAGGGGCATGAAGCAATGCCCGGTGCCTGGCTTTACTGGGGTCTTCCACATGCTCGCATGGTGGATAGAGAAAGGATTTCTTGCTTCAGAGATTTCAGTCCCAACCCACCTGTGCCCCTCTTCCCTTGCCATGGGGTATTTCAGAAGCTGCTTTTCAGAGGGACTGGCAGGAATGCAAGGTGTACCCAAAGCTCTTTAGGAAGTGGTTGATCTCCTCTCTCTTCTCCTTGATGCAGGTCTTCAGGTCGTCCTGAATTCCATCATCAAGGCCATGGTGCCCCTGCTCCACATTGCCCTGCTGGTCCTCTTCATGATCATCATCTATGCCATTGTTGGGCAAGAGCTCTTCAAGGGCAAGATGCACAAGACCTGCTACTACCTTGGGACAGGTGAGGTTGTGGCAGGGGGGTGATACAGCAGAGATGTCTCTGAGTGGCTGCTTTGCAGACCACAGAGCTTCTGTGAGTAGCAGAAAGTCTGGTCTTGCCAGTGTCAGGCCTGGGAGTGTGGCATGACCAAAGGATGTTTGGTGCAGCATACAGCTTGGTGATGGTACATGGTAGGAGGAGGTGGTGAAAAGGGAAAGGCTTCTACAGGAGGTTGGGAGATGCTGTGACTTGCTCCACTTGGCCTACTCTAGTGCTCACACCACAACTTTCCTCTTCAGATGTGATTGCCACAGTGGCATTGGAGAAGCCAGCCCCATGCACCAGCTCTGGCCATGGACGACACTGCACCATCAATGGCACTGAGTGCCGAAGCGGCTGGCCAGGACCCAACAACGGCATCACTCACTTTGATAACTTTGGCTTTGCCATGCTGACTGTCTATCAATGCATCACCATGGAGGGCTGGACTGAAGTGCTCTACTGGGTAAGCTCCAGCAGCTTGGGCCTTACGCCCAGCTTGGCGGTGGTGACTACTGGTCCTGCCTCACACCGAGGAATTCTCTCCAGGACACAGGACCCCATAGCAGGGCTAAGTCTCTCCACTAGTGAAAGACATCCTGCCCCCACCAAGTGTCATACTGTGATGCACATCCCGTAGTGCACCTGGCATGTCTTCTGCATGTCTGCAGGCACTGCCCAAGCTGTCCTTGCTCTCCAGATAGACAGGAGGGTACTCCAGCTCCCACCTTTGTGATGGGGTACAGGCCAGGCACAGCAATGGCTGGCTGGTGGATGCTTCTCCAGCAAAATCCTGTGTTCTGCAGTCTTTGTGAGACTGTCTTGCAGAGGCTTAGACGTGGGGAAGAAGTTTAAATCTGCTCCCAAAACGTTTGGGTCTGGCTTTACATCTGCTAAAACCAGATACAGAGTCATAAGGAGCCAAGGCTCAGAGTCAGGTTTATCTACTGCTATCCCAAGCACTCACTTTAGAGGGGACAAAGCACCCAGAGGCTGTTGAGGGGGCCCTAAATGGAGACAGACAACAGACAGTGTGTTCCAGATGCTTCATCTGTCGCTCTGCTTGCCAGGTAAATGATGCCATTGGGAATGAATGGCCCTGGATCTACTTTGTCAGCCTTATCTTGCTTGGCTCATTCTTCGTTCTCAACCTGGTGCTGGGGGTGCTCAGTGGGTAAGTGCCACCCCGTCCTTTCTCTTTTCTAGCACATCAGTCAGCGTGAGCAGAGTGTGGACATTAGTGGTTTTAACTGTACAAGAAGAAAACCTGGAAAAGTTTCTATTCCTTTTCCTCTCCCATTCCTCTCCCTTTTTCTTTGTATGCTTAGTAAACCTGAGCCTTGAGTCACTTTTTGTGTTAATGTCCATAACTGTCTGTGGTTTCAGCTCAGCACTTAACACAGAAATCTTTTCCCTGTATCACAAGCAGCTGTCAGCAAACACAGCCATGGAGCACAGTGTTAGGTGTTTGTAGTGTGGTCTGCAAAACAAGCTGAGTGGGAAGCTCAAAGCAGCAGCTCTTACCTGTCGGTTTCTCACATTACCCCATGGCTGATCCTTCTCACTGGTACCTGCAGCGCTGCCATCCACATCGTGAACGCACACGATTTCCTTATGGCCAACCTACAGAAAACATCTTTGATATGAATGCAAGGCATCCAAAGAATTATTGTTAGTCCAATTAATGTTTCAACAGTCTCATCCAAATACAAAAACGAGCTATCATCAGTCTTGTTACAATAATCGTAATACTTCTATGCCAAATGACTCAATTAGTGCTAATTCCCATAGTAGTGCAGTTAAGGCTGCTACGCACAGAATATCTCTGATGTGACGCTCAACCTACTATGCATTGCTGTGCTGAGGTGCTAGCATCCCGATTCTGTTGCTGGGAAGTGTGTGTTCTGAGGAGTGAAGGGGGCATTTCTCCTCAGGTCTGTGTAGGCGCAGGGTCTTTTTTGCGTGTTTCTATCCAGTGTGTCCAAGTGGATCACGCTCATCGTCTCTATTAATTCACAGGGTGGAGAGCTTAGGGCAGCTTTCTGCCTTCCACATAGGTGAGATTGCTCTAATCCTTAGCAGGGCTGGAGAACTCCCACAGCCTCCAACATCGAGCTTCAGTTGGCCTGTCCAGCCACAGCATCCTGCAGCAAGGAGATCCCAAAGAGTAGCCAGTAGTGAGGGAAAAACCCTGTCTGCCATCAGGCATCAGGCAATGATCCCCCGTCATCTTGTATCATGGAACAATGATTTCCTCTCTCTTCCAAGAGAGAGAAAAGTCACTAGAGAAATCTAATGGTAGCACTAGGTGGTAGGGTATTTCAGGCTTTTATCTTTATTCATGGACTGGCCTGGCCCAGGGCTCTGGTACCTGTCCTCCACGTGGTCCCCCTCTTGAATCTCACTCTGCTGCTTGCCTTGTCCCAGAGAGTTCACCAAAGAGCGTGAGAAGGCCAAGTCGCGGGGCACATTTCAGAAGCTGCGGGAGAAGCAGCAACTGGAAGAAGATCTGAAGGGCTATATGGACTGGATCACCCACGCTGAGGTCATGGACAGTCACCGGGCCAGGGGAGAAGGTACCAGGTCTGCTTGGTCAAAACCCTTAGCATGAGGGGTGGGTTCCTGGCACTGACCATCCTATAGGGGCATGGTAGAGATCTTTGGAGAAGTCACCAAGACTCATTTTGCTTGAAAAGCTATGAAAAAAAATGCTTTGACTTCTGTAGAACAGTTTCCTTCCTCTTGACTTTTTTTTTTCTTTTCTGAATCATTTTATTGAGTCTGACCCCAACTAGCAATAACTTTGCTTTCATGCTAAATCTGCACCTCAACCACTTGAGTATTTGCAGACTACTAGCAAGACCTAGGTCTTCTTTGGCAAAGTGCACTTGAAATGACCATGAGAAGCCATGAGGAGCATGTGCGCTTGTGTATACAGGGGCAGAGTGCAGGGTTACTAGCTTGAACACTAGTAGATGCATGAATTTCTTGCTATTACTTGACAATTTAAGGGGATTAGAAGGGGATTTGGGGAAGGAGGTGAATATACAAGTAACCAGCCAAAGGCTCAGCAAGGCCTGGGGAGCTCTGCCACTGAGCCACTGCATCTGCTGTACTACCCTACCTAGTAAAGTAACTTCTGATGCCTCAAGCTGAGCGATGCATGTGTGCAAAGAGCATTGGGAAACAGTGGGAAAAACAAAATGCCTCTTCCACACCTGTGGCCAGGGCTCTTGCAAACCTCCTGTTGATCGGATTACAACTGACCCCAGTTTTCTTCATGCTGGGAGCGTCTCACACTGAGAAGCTGTCATGGGAGGAGTGGTAATCTTCACTCGTAAGACAGAAGTAGTGAAATATTTATTAATATAAAACAGTGATTTAACAAAGTTGATAGTGAATGTGACAGTGTTTTACGAGTTTCAATGGCAATCGAATGATTATTTGCTGCACAGAGGACAGGGGCAGACAAGCTGTCAGAGAGACCTGACAGAGCTGTTGAGTCACGAGGTTCAGAAAGGGCCCCCTTGCTTTCTAAAATTCTTCTCAGAGAGGAGTCTGGGTGCGGCTGGATCCAATCCCAGACTTGGTCAACGGTTTACGTCTAAACGATCATATATGCGCAATCAATCCTTTATATTACTTAGGTAAGATTTCAAAGTTTAGCATGCTGTAAGTCACTTACTGAGAATCTGTTGCAGCAAGGAATCACTCAGCCTCAAGGAGTAAAGCTTAAGCGAGCATCCCCACTTGGGGTGGGGGGGAGATCCTGGCGCACAGCCACTGCCATACAGGAGAGCTCCAAAGGCTCTCGGGCTGTCCACTATTTATAGAGTAAGATAATTGACCTATAGTTGTATTCTCATGGGAACAAGATATCTAGGTCCCCACTCCAGACAGTGTTTTGGTTTTGTTGCCAGCTGTCCCCCAAAGTCCAGGTGAAATCCATCACAGCTCCCACTGATGGTTATGGCTTGAGCAGGACCCAGGGAAGGGGCAGAGCACACTGCCATGAGAGCCTACACACACACTGCTGTCTCTTGAGGCTTCTGGTCTTGCTGCAGGACAAGCAGCCTGAGCAAGCAAGTTTGTGGTGCCTCCTACTTGGTTTGCACCTGAAACTCAAAACCTTCTGACCAAACTCTCCCTGATGTTTCCCTGGGACAGCACGTCTTGGTTTCACTTCTGATGGGGAAGCTCTTCCTGGTATGCTCGTGGGAGAGGTTCCCTCCGATGTGTTTTTCTCAAGGGCTCCAAGGAAAGCCTGGGATGTCATTCCCTCCTTAGGTATGATGCCATCGGATGAAGGAGGGTCAGAGACAGAGAGCTTGTATGAAATTGAGGGCATGAACAAGTGGATTCTGTACTTGTAAGTATGCATTTGCTTCTCTGCATGTGGACTTGCCCAGTCTCTTGCTTGCTGTCCTGGCTGGCCCAGGCTTTCTTGTCAGCTACTGATTTCTCGGGGAGAGCCAGCAGCTGTGTGCTCAGGAGGAGATGCAAACATTGCAGACAGCAAACAGAATTTTGCTCTGGTACTGGCAAAAAGCCACCTCAAGGTGAACAACCTCTTCACTTTGGGACCCGGCTCCAAGCATGCTCTCCTGGCCCACACAGTATGTCTTGTGGTTTAGGAGCAGGGCCTGTGGCAGCCACCCAGAGGTGACTGATGGCCAAAAAGGAGCCAGGAGGTGTTTGTGTGAATAAACTGCAATGCCTGAGGGAATGCACCAAGTGCCAGGGGTGCATTCGCTCTGGCACTTTTCAGGGAAGTGCCCTTTTCAGGGAAGGCCTCTGTAGAAGGGAGCAGGAGTGGCTTCACTCTGCAATCTGCAGGCGCAGCCCTGGGCTGGGCAAGACCTGCTGTCCGGCTCTGCTGACCCTTTGGCCATCTCTCCAGCCGTCAGTGGAGGCGTTGGAACCGAATATTTCGTAGAAAGTGCCGGGATGTGGTGAAGTCCAAGTTCTTCTACTGGCTTGTCATCCTGCTGGTGGCACTGAACACCCTCTCCATTGCCTCTGAGCACCACTTCCAGCCAGAATGGCTGACACAGGTGCAAGGTGAGTAAAGAGCATGAGGGAGAAGGAGGGCCCAGGATCCCCTGCTGCCCTGGAGACATGTGAACTCTTGCTGTGTATGCACAGCCACACTGCGTGGCACGGGAGACACATGCAGACTTGCTCGTGCACACAAACACAACCAGCACACAAGTGTGTGTACACCATCCCCACTGCACTCTCACACAGCTGCCCATTGGACATGCATAGTGCACACAGTTATACATCCAACAGTGTATATATTCTTAGGGACATGGGTTTGCCTGGTGAACACACATAATGTACACGTTTACAGCTGTACGTGCATAGGGCACACTAACATGCATTGCATGCACTCACACGCTACAGCCACGTGCATTTATGCATGCAGTCATACCACCTGCACCCCCCTCGTGCAAACACACAGGCACACAGAATACAGCTGTGCACATGTGTACAGAGCTCAGCCACATGTACACGCCCACATAGAGCCCAGAACACATGCACACACTGCATGGACTCACATGCACAGGTCAGCCACACTCTCACATGTTTAAGTGCAGAGTTGCACATCACCCTTCTCCTCACCTTCTTCTCCCATGAGCTCCCTGAAAAACAGCATTTGCTGCAGCTACAGCTCAGGGCTTGGTGGTGGGCAGAGGAGGGAGGTGAGCAGCACTGCTCTCCTTCCTTTCTGCTGTGCCATGCTGAAATGAAGAGGTCCATGCACTGATGGGCTGGATCTCCCACTCCAGACAATGCCAACCGGGTGCTGCTAGCACTCTTTGTGGCTGAGATGCTGCTGAAGATGTACGCACTGGGCCTGCGCCAGTACTTCATGTCGCTCTTCAACCGCTTTGACTGCTTCGTGGTGTGTGCGGGAATTCTGGAGATCATCCTGGTGGAGCTCGGAACCTTGTCACCCCTGGGTATCTCTGTGCTGCGTTGCATCCGGCTCCTGCGCATCTTCAAGATCACCAGGTTGGGGAAGCAGCTCTGTGGGTGCTCGTGGCTCATGGTCCCCAGGCATCACTGGCCTTGTGCCTGGGCAGAGCTGCAGCATGAGCAGAACTGGTGGCTTCTGGATAGAGGAAAAATGCCAAGCTGGGGATTTCTGTCCGCAGGAGATAGTCTGGGAGTAGCGAGTAGGACATAGCAGAGACCTTACGTGAAGTCTCCTGGGGTCCCCTCTCTCTGTTCTGGGGTGTTGTAAACGAGGGTGCTGTAAACGGGGGTGCTGTGGGACAGGACTTCTGGCTTCTCTTTCTGGCACCAACCCACTGTGTGTCCATCCCCCTTCCCCATCCTGCCTGTCGGTCCTCTGTGCAGGCAGCAGGGTGTCTTCCCTGTCACACCATGCCTGGAGCTTCATTTCCACCTCCTGGGGCCTGCCTGGAGCACTCCCAGTGCCCAGCGTGTGAGTGGTGTTGGTTCAGAGTCCCATTGCTGAGATGCTGGCATATCCTCCTGGGCCAGGTGGTCTGTTCCTTGTCCTCCCCACAGCCTTCCCCACTCCTTCACCTCCTGCATGCTCCTGTTTCTCCTCTCCCCAGGTACTGGACATCCTTGAGCAATCTGGTAGCCTCCCTGCTCAACTCAGTCCGCTCCATTGCTTCTCTGCTCCTCCTCCTCTTCCTCTTCATCATCGTCTTTGCACTTCTGGGCATGCAGCTCTTTGGGGGCAAGTTTGACTTTGAGGACATGGAGGTGCGGCGCAGCACATTTGACAACTTCCCCCAGGCCCTCATCAGTGTCTTCCAGGTGAGGGAAGTGCAGCAGGGGAGGACAGGGTGTGGGAATTCTCACCTGTGCTGTGGGTCTCCTGGCAAGAGCTGAGGCTCAGAGAGATGTGGATTTGTGGGAGGTGAATGTGGTTTTGAGACAGGAGCAGGGAAATGCGACTGGGGCCATGAAGTAGTGCAGGTTCAGGTCTGAGCAGGGAGGTGGTGTCTGGCTATGGGGCTCTAGGGGCTGTGAGGGTTTGGGGCTGGAGCCAGGAGGGCAGAATCGAGCTGTGGGGTTCTGCCATGCTCTGCTGCAGGGGGTCTTGAGTCCCTATTTCTGGTCTTTTCCCAGATCCTGACCGGAGAGGACTGGAATTCAATCATGTATGATGGGATCATGGCCTACGGGGGCCCGTCCTTTCCCGGCATGCTGGTCTGCATCTACTTCATCATCCTCTTCGTTTGTGGGAACTGTATCCTCTGCCTGTGAAGCCAGGCCCAGCCCCATAGCATCAGCTATGCAGGACTGACTCTGTAAGGTTTCCAGTGGTTGCCTTAAGCTTTTCTCTTCTGAACAGCAGGGGAACAAAACACAGGCTTCAGGGCTTGCAATGGTGGTGGCTAGGGTCTGGAGATGGAGGAAGGCACGCTGCAGGGCAGGTTTAGGTGACCAACATGCAGAGATTCACCTGTCAGTCAATGCAGTAACAAGACAGCTAACACAGAGAGGGGGCAGCCAGCCGAGAGCTCAGTATGCACAAGGATAGGTGCAGAGTTAGAGATCACCAGCCAGGGTTCTCTCAAGAGCTCAACTCCAGGAAGGTTTCTCAGGGCACCCTGGTGACCATGGGCAGCTCTGGCCGTATTCTCCAAACAGGAATTGACTTCATATCCTTAGTGTTGTCCCTCCAGATATCCTCCTCAATGTCTTCCTGGCCATTGCAGTTGATAACCTGGCTGAGGCTGAGAGCCTGACCTTAGCCCAGAAGGCCAAAGCAGAGGAACGCAAGCGGCGGAAGATGTCCAGGTGAGTGCTGCAGTCCCTAGCATTGGGAGCTCCTAAACCAGGTGCTTTGGTGGCAGGGGACTCATGCCCCTGACCAGAGTTCAGTTCCTGCTCTCCCCTCCCCACTCAGAGGCTACCCAGAGAAGTCTGAAGATGAGAAGCAGATGCTGGCAAAGAAGCTTGAGCAGAAAGCAAAGGGAGAAGGGATTCCCACAACAGCCAAGGTCAGTGCTGTTGGGGCTGGACCGTGGATAGCTCCTGGTGATGGATCAGGCTCCTCCTCCCACCAGCCACAGCTGGCAAAGGCTTGAAGCTGGCTTGGGTTTGGATTCTTTTGGGCCAGAATTGCTCCTCACCTTATCATCTACTGATGATGGTGCCTCTCTGGGCACAGGCAGGACATGTTGCATGGTGAGACGGGTCCATTGCTGGGGATCCTTCTCCTCGGATTAATTTCCTTAGCCACAGCCAGTTGTCAGTGGTTGAGATACACTGGTACACATCAGTGTGGAGGGGAGCAGAGCTCCATGCGCTTGGTTCTGTATGGGCCATATGCAGAGGGCACTGCTTGCCTCACGTGGCTTCTAACATGATAGGGTCTGGACAATATGCAACATTTGACAGCAGTACTGGTACACGCAGCTGCATGTCCTCCTATCTGTCTCTCCCTTGTTTCAGTTAAAAGTGGACGAATTTGAATCCAATGTCAATGAGATCAAAGACCCTTACCCTTCTGCAGACTTCCCAGGTAAGAATTGTCTCTGTCAGGGCAGCAGGAAAGCTGGGGAGACACTGCAGGGGGATGATGCCAGAACTCGGGCTGTGTGAGGAGCAGAAGATGCAGTGACCCTCCTCCAGCCTCGGTACTGAGGTCTTTCTGGCACCAAATCAGGAACAAAAGATTGTCCATAAGGTCACTTTCCCTCTCTCTCTGGGTGATTTTTTTCTTTTTCCCTCCTTGTGACCACCCTGCAGGTGATGATGAGGAAGATGAGCCAGAAATCCCCCTGAGCCCTCGGCCACGTCCCCTTGCAGAGCTACAGCTGAAAGAGAAGGCCGTGCCCATGCCTGAAGCTAGCTCCTTCTTCATCTTCAGCCCAACCAACAAGTAGGCATTGACCCTTCTCCTTGTCTTGGGAAGCCAGGCCTGGCCCAGGCAACCCAGGCACTGACCCTTCCCAGTGGGGTCCTACTTGTGCATAACAATCAGCTCTGAAGACAGCCAGCTTGCTGGGAGAAGTCTTCTCTGTGGAAGGGCTAGCACAGACACCCCTTCATGCCTAGGACCTTCCTGTCCTCAGGGTTTAGACATAGACCTCTTCCAGGCTCCCGTCGCCCTGTCTAATGTTTCTCTGGCCCCTCGCAGCATCTTGTGCCATTCTCTCCCTGGCAGGTTTCGGATGCTCTGTCACAGATTTGTCAACGCCACCTGGTTCACCAACTTCATCCTGCTCTTCATTCTGCTCAGCAGCATCTCGCTGGCAGCTGAAGATCCCATCCGGGCAGAGTCCTTCCGCAACCAGGTGCCTGTGTAACTGTGGAGGGTTGGGATGGGTCGGGAAGACCTCATGGAGACGCTTGAGACCTGCTTGCCAGATGTTGTGCCTGAACAGGCAGCTGTGATTTTGTCTCTACCTCTGGGAGGAAGGGCTGTTGTGTTTTCAATTCAGAGCATAGCTGGGACAAGGTTTACTGCTCCATGTCTCAGTTTACTTCTGGATGAAGAGATCCACTTGACAGATTGTGCGAGATTACCTTCGTTCAAGGCTGTGGTGGCTTACTGGGGATGGGGACATCCACTGAGGTGGCAAACTGGACCACTGTTGGTTGCAGCACCCTGAAGTACTGCCCAGCATGGAGCTGTGGTAGCCACAGCCTCTAGCCATATGAGGCACAAATGGGTCTGCACGCGTGCATTGTCTGGCAGGGACTGGGGGGCTCTCACATGAAACAGCTTCCCAAGGTGCTCTGCTTTTGGAGATCAGATGCTTTCAGGTGAGTCAGGTCAAGCCTTACTCATTTGGAAACTGAGAGCTTGGTCCCAGGTGCCAGGATGGATCATGCACTGGGGAAAGTCAGCAAAGCTAAGGGAAGTTTGAGAGTCTTCTAGGCATTGAGTTTACAGGCTCTGTTGAGTTAGATGGGCTCCCCGGTCCACAGAGTGGAGGGCAAAACCACAATGCCGGGATGGTTGAACACATGTCACCCAAACCTCATCCCAGTTCTGGTGCTTCTGTCCCCAGATTCTTGGATACTTTGACATTGGCTTCACCTCTGTCTTCACAGTTGAAATCGTCTTGAAGGTGAGTCCCCTTGCCCTATGATCCTGGCCATATGCATGACCCAGGGCATGGGTCTAGACTGTTCTGGCCATGGACACTCATGATTTTTGGGCACAAGCTCAAGGTCCCAGCAAGGAGAAGCTGCCAGCTGATCCTCATGTCTCCAGAGTTCAGGTAGTCTAGGCATGACCTCCCCCAGCGGCCACATGTCCCCTCCAGTGAGGCCAGGCAGCTGAGTCAGCTGCACTGTGACACAGGGACAGGTGGGCCATGGCACCAGCATTTTTTTTCTGACATACCCTTAAGAAAAACTTTGAGAAAACAGTGGAAATCCATGGATTAAAACTGTAATCCAAGCAGCTGCTGCATGTTGCTCCCACTCCAAGTCTCTTTTCTCATCTTTAATTTGCTGAATGACTGGGAAGTATTTTGTCTCCAGCCTGTGCAGTGCAGAGGATTTCCAGCTGAAGCCGGCTTCCTGCAGAGGAAGAGATCTGAGCAGGATAGTGTGCCTAGGCCATGGAGCTGTGAGAAGTCCCTCATGTCTTGTCCACCCCAGGGCTGTGGAGGGACCATGTTCCCAAGCCCTGCCTGACTTCTGTCTGACTCCTTCTGCTCCCCAGATGACAGCCTACGGTGCTTTCTTGCACAAAGGCTCCTTCTGCAGGAATTCTTTCAATATCCTCGACGTGCTGGTGGTTGCTGTCTCCCTCATCTCCATGGGAATTGAGTAAGCACTTCCAATGTTTCACGGGGTGGGAGCTGGCAGGTTTAGCCTGGCAGGCTAGCTGGGGTGCTGCTGCTTTCTGCACTGGATGGAGGAGGAGCAGGCAGCCCAAGGACTGGGCATGACCCACGTTTTAGTGTCCATCAAGTCATGCTTAGGGGGACAGGGTATGGACAACTGGGAGGCAGGGAGGAAAATCCTTGAGTGTTAAAGATGAAGATCTGGGAAGGAATTCATTCTGGAGCTGCTTTCTCCAGTTGCCAGTGTCCACTGGCCTTCTGTGGGGCGATGACTTAGTGGCATCTGTGTGTCTCTGCCATCTCTGCCCCTCACCCCTGTTCTCAGCGTGACCTCCCTGGCTGCTTGGTGGGGCTGTGCCAGGCTTCTCTGGGCAGGGGAATCCCCCCATCTCAGTTCTTCCCTCTTCTTCAGGTCCAGTGCTATCTCAGTGGTGAAGATCCTCCGGGTGCTGAGGGTTCTGAGGCCTCTGCGAGCCATTAACAGGGCAAAAGGGCTAAAGGTAAAGGAAGGCCAGGGCTGGGGGTCCTTGTGGGTTGTTACATGGCGTCGTGCCCTGTGGAGTGTGCGGGGCCAGGAACCCAGTTTCCACTCCCGGTCTGTGGAAAGGGTCTGCCCCATCCCACTGCTCTCAGCAGGATCCTGCTGTCCCTGGGGCCCATCCCTGCAGTGAGAGGGTGTGGGGGACACAGTAGAGGCTTGCCCCAGCCATGCTCATATGCGCACTGTCCTCGACCTCTGCAGCACGTGGTCCAGTGTGTGTTCGTGGCCATCAAGACTATTGGTAACATTGTGGTCGTCACGACATTGCTGCAGTTCATGTTTGCCTGCATCGGAGTCCAGCTCTTCAAGGTGAGAGGTATCTCAGGTGGGAAGGAGAGACATTTTGCTCAGGCACGTCCCTGGGCAGGCTCTTCTAGTCATAGTCCTTGGGGATGGAGTCTCCCAGTGCTGAGGTCACAGAGGCTGTACCTCTGTATGCTCTGCAAGTCCTGCCTGCGCTGGACCTCCCAGCAGAAGAGCCTGCACTGGGAGAAGAGCAGGATACATCCAGGATACTGTCCAGACAGCATATGTAAAAAATCCTGCTTCCTCGCCCCACTTAGTGCCTCAGTTTCCCCATTCTAAGGCGACAAGTGCTTCTGATGTGGATTCTCTGTTCTTTGGATGCAAAGCATTTCCTTTTTCACAGCACCATTCTTGCTCTCTGAGCCTGGGCTGCTCCAAGGCAGAGCTGGCCCTGGCTGAGCTCAGCTTTGCTCTAACAAAAGACACCCTGCAGACTGAGAAGACCTGTCAGCATACATTAACTTTTAGTTAATTGTAGAATAGGGTTACTGCTTTCTTCCCTCTTTTCCAGGGAAACTATTTTCCAAATAGTTGGCTCCCAGATAGAATGGGCTAGATAGGTCTTAACTCATGGCCCTGTAAAATTTATTCCCATCACCAGGCAACATTTACTTGTCTCAGCCTGGGATTTACCAAAAGGTCTGCCATCGCTCCTGAAAGACCCTGTGAACTGGGTTGTGTTTACATGCAGAGTGGGAAGCCAGCTGTGGTGTGAGGTGGGGGACAGAGGCAGGATGGGGACTGAGTGCATGCTGTGAGAAAGTCAAAACTCTCCAGGGCTTCTGAAGTCACAGCAAAATCATAGCCTCTCCTGATCTCTGTTAAATATAGGGCAAGTTCTATAGATGCACAGATCCATCCAAGATGACAGAGAAAGAGTGCAGGTAAGAGCTCTTTGCAGGTCAGCCTCAGCAGGGCAGTGGCCAGAGAGGGAAGGGGTGGGGGCTGCTTGTGTACCTGCATGGGGATATTGCATCCAAAAAGTGGGGCTGGGGTCTTGTGCTGTTCTCCCTCACCCTGCAGTAAATAAGAAACAAGAGCAGGGACATCCTGCCCTCCCAGGGACTGAAGGGCCATGGTCCAGCACTGCAGCGGGTGAGATAAAGGGGGCCCTGGCCAGTGAGCACCACATCCCTTCTGCTGCAGGGGCTATTTCATCAACTATGTGGACGGGGACCCCATGCAGATTGAGCTACAGCAGCGTGTCTGGTTGCACAGCAGCTTCCATTTCGACAACGTCTTCTCAGCCATGATGTCACTTTTCACTGTCTCCACCTTCGAGGGCTGGCCAGAGTGAGTCTGGCTGTGTGTGGGGGCTGGAGAGGGATGGGGCTATGCTGGGAGCAGGTCACTGCCGCTGGCCCACAAAGAAAGGAGAGCTGCCCAGGCTGGGGAGTAGGGCTGGCCATCCTGGCAGTGGCTGTGGAGCTGACAAGGTCATCCCAGCAGCCCTGTCCCACTGTTGTTGGATCTGGCATGTCACCAGAGCTCTCCATAACCTTCAAGAGGAGAGATTGTCTTTCCCTCCTAATTAGGATCTCTGTTGCCTTCCTTTCTCTCCTGTAGGCTGCTATACATGGCCATTGACACTAATGCTGAGGATAAAGGCCCTATCTACAACTACCGGGTGGAGATTGCAATGTTCTTCATCATCTACATCATCCTCATTGCCTTCTTCATGATGAATATCTTTGTGGGCTTTGTCATTGTCACCTTCCAGGAGCAGGGTGAGAGCGAGTACAAGAACTGTGAGCTGGACAAGAACCAGGTAATGGGACTTCTGGGACAGGTCAAGGTGGACCAGCCCTGGACCTGGGAGTGCTGGGGTTTGCTGATTTGGAGCAGCCCTTGGTGATGGCACTGCCTGGCACAGATGAGTTGAACCTGCTCACTGTTGGGGCAGGGTCAGCTGGACACCTGCCCTTGGTGCAATGCAGGCCTTTCAAGGGAAGGGCAGAGTGGACAGTGTCCAGTTCTGGGCTCCCCAGTACAAAAGTGACACGTGCATTCTGGAGTGAGTCCAGCAAAGGGCCACCAAAATCATTGAGGGTCTGGAGCATCTGTCATACAAGGAGAGACTGAGAACTGAGTCTGTTTGGTGCTGACAAGAGAAGGCTCATAGGGATCTTACCTATGTGTATAAATACCTAATGGGAGGGTGTAAAGAAGATGGATCCAGGCTCTTTTCAGTTGTGCCCAGTGACAGGAGAAAAGATGATGGGCACAAACTGAAGAAAACAAGAATTTCCATTTAAACATGAAAAAAACCTTTTTTATGGTAAGGGTGGTCAAGCACTGGAACAGGTTGCCCAGAGAGGTTATTAAGTCTCCATCTTTGGAGGTATTCAGAACCTAACTGGACACAGTCTTGGACAACATGCTGGTAGCTGGCCTTGCTTTGGGCAGGGAACTTTGACTTAGACCATCTCCAGAGGTACCTTCCGTTGTCAGTCCTTCTGTGATGCTGTCATGCTGTGATTCTGTCTGGGGACATTGAGGTTGAAAGCAGCAGAACCAAGACCAGCATCGGCAGAGGAGATGGTCCGTGCTGGGGAAGACAGCTAGACAGGGATGCCTCCTGGCCCAGAGAAGATGCTGGCATGCTCATGTGCTGAGCAAGCCTGCAGAGGCAGCATGGGCACCTTGAACTGAAGGTGCTGGGGGTGGTGTGACCTGCCCATCAACCCATCAGAGATGGCCAGCTGGGGACGAAAGGGCCTGCTAAGCACCTCCAAAGTGCAGAGAGATAACTCAGTACCCCTGGTTCATGTGAGGTCTTCAGGCTGCTTTGGGCCAGTCCTGAGAGACTATGGAAAAGTGCTGTGATAACCAGGCAGGCTCAGGACTGGAAGGATTGGCACAAGGGCAGCATGGCAATCTTTGGAGGCAAGTAGTGGCTTTGAAAACGTGGTCCTGTGTGGATGCTCTGGGAGTGTATTTGCAGCAGATACTCAAATCATCAGTGTCCCTGGCTTGACTGAGAGAGAAGGAGGGGATCCAGCTTGTGTCTGTGGGGATGTGCAGTGTTGCCAGTGGTGTTGAATCTGCCTGAGCCCCTGGCACTGCCCTGTGCCCTCTGTGGGATCACACTTGTCCTCCTTTCCCCAGCGCCAGTGTGTGCAGTATGCGCTGAAGGCTCGCCCACTCCGGCGCTACATCCCCAAGAACCCCTACCAGTACCAGATCTGGTATGTGGTCACCTCCTCCTACTTCGAGTACCTCATGTTCTTCCTGATCCTACTGAACACCATATGCCTGGGCATGCAGGTAAGGGGCACAGTGCCCACCACGAGTGGTGGAGGGGTGTGCATGGCAGCATGCGAGCTAGCTCATCCCTGCCACCTCCCAGAGAGCTTCTGGGGAGGAGGTCTTTCCTATGCAGCAAAGGCCATTGTGTGTGTTCAGTACCGCAGGGGATAGGAGAAAAGTGGGACTTGTTGGATATGGGGAGCTCAAAGAAGGGGCGTCCGGGAGCAAATTTCCTTTTTGATGACCATTGCTGGCCCATAGGTCTGTGGGAGGGGGGTTTGCATCCAGCACACACCTCAGCTCACAACAGACCTGCCCTGGGCTAACATGGCTCCTCCTGCCTTCTCAGCATTACAACCAGTCTGCAGAAATGAACCATATCTCAGACATCCTCAATGTGGCCTTCACCATCCTCTTCACCCTGGAGATGATCCTCAAGCTCATGGCCTTTAAAGCCAAGGTGAGAGGAGAGCATGGTCCAGAGAGCCGGAGAGGTCCTCAGGCCAGACCAAGGGGGGTCCATTTACCCTGCATTTGGCATCTGTCCAGTACAAGCACTCCCAGGACTGCAACTCCAGAGACCTTTTCCTTATGAGACCCTTGGGGATCCCCATACACAGGACCTGTGAGTTTCTGGAAGGACTAGTTTTTATCTGGGATACCCTTGCTAACCAAATCCACCCCAATCCAGCCAGCCATTCTTCCTGTCTTCAGGGTCATCTGTCACTGGTGGGGTCATAGCTCTAGCCACCTTGATCCACCCTTCTCATTTCACACCACTGCAAGACAGGACAAGGTGATTGAGCAGAGGGTACCAGGCCTGACCAGCACCCCTTCCTCTGGCTCTCCTTGAGATGCAAGAGGTCACTGATGATCCTTGCAGCATACCTTCCTCTGGGCTGCAGTAACTGTCTCCTCCTTAACTTGACCCTTGGATGCTCACTCCTCTTCTCTGGCTCTTCCCTGGCAGGGCTACTTTGGGGACCCTTGGAATGTCTTCGACTTCCTCATAGTGATTGGCAGCATCATTGATGTCATCCTCAGCGAGATTGACGTAAGTGTCAGGTTGCTTGAGCGTGAGGTCCTGCAGAGCACCACTGCTGGCATCGTCATGAACCTGAGCTATAGTGCTGCCCTGGGGTGAGACAGGGATGCCAGTGTGGTGTCCAGCTCTGCAGAGTATTGGTATCCTCTCCTCTCTTCCTGCTCTGCTTGGATCAGCTCATGGCTTGAGTGTGTGGAGATCACAGCTGTGGTCCTATGGACCTCAAAGCACTGTTTAAACATAGGGGACCACCCCCCAGGTGGCCAATACATCACACTGCCCCCTTCCTTCCCTTCCCCTAAATCTGTAGGCACTGTGATCCTGTGGAAAAGAGTCTACTCACTCAGAACTGGACCATGAGCATCAGGACTCATGCCAAGCCCTGCCCCACTTACTCTGTCTGTCTTCCCCATGCACATACCTGGACAGGAAGTTATCCATGCCTCCAGCATCAGATCAGTGCAGGTGGGAAGAAAAAGGGTTCCCACAGCTCTCTGCACCCACAGTACACTGCTGGCCCATGCCAGGGGAGGATAAGACACCTCAGATTTTAAGGCATTTGCTTTGCGTGCGTCCCTTTATATAGTGATCCATACATACACACATACTGACTCTATATATGTGCATATGTATACTCTATGCACTATTTCAGAAGCTCTACAGCTTCTACAGAAACTCTACAGAGTTTAGAAGCTCTAAACTGTGGCTGGCTGGCTGCAGGCAGTGTCTGTGGTAAGTGCTGGGAGAATTTCGATGATCTCTGAGGTCCCTTCCAACCACCACAATTCTGTAATTCTGTAATTCTGTAATTTTCAGAGCAGTGCTAGGAAGCCAGCGTGCCGCTGTCTTTCATAGCGCAGGGACATCCACACCACGTGTCTAGCACTGAAAATGCCCCGCTGCACCAGGAGGTCATGTGCTGCATTTAGCAGATCTGATGGTAACTCTAGAAGCTGCTGTAGGATCAGGTAGATTACAGATTAACCCTCTCTAGTGACTTTGCACGCCCTCTCCTCTTGGGAGCAGAGCTTGCCAGCTCTGGTGGCACTGCAGGGCTGCATCTGGCAGAGCTGCTGCCACCCCTGCCTGGGGTGACCTTGAGCTGTTTTCTGTGCTGGAGTGGAGAAAGTGTTTAGGGGCCCTTATTGCTGGTCACTTTCTTCTCTGAATGGTGGTCCAGCCTCACAGAGCTGGGATTCCTTCCTCCCTTGTGACAGCAGCATGCTCCTCCCTGAACAGCCCTGCAGGTCAATACTGTCCTCTAGCCTCTGGGCTTCTCAGCCCTGACGAGCTCCCAGATTTCATGCCAGTGCCAGCAGCTTTAATCCATCACCATGTCCTACAGGACCCCATCTTCATACTCCCAGCTCTCTGCACCTGTGAACTCATTTCCCATTGTCTGTAGGGTGTAATTTCCTAGTGTGCTACCTCCTTCTCCATGCTGTTGTCACTCAGAAACAAAGTTCAAAGGGTGCTCAGTGCCCTGCACTGGGCAGAGATTTTCAGTCCCTGCGGTGTGAGAGACCAGATCAGTTGTCACAGGTGCCAAGGCACTGCTGTCCTCAACCATGGGTCTGTGGGGATGCCCAGGGTCTCAGGCACCCAGAGGAGTCCAGTGCCCTGGTTGGGCTGGCAGGGACTGACCCAGGCACAGTGCTCTGTGTGCCACAACACTTGGCAGTGGCAGGACTATGCAGAAGGCCAGGCAAGATTTCAAGAATGGTCCTGTATAGCCTGAGCTTCCCTGGTCCTCTCCACCAGGTCTGGGTGCTGGGCCACTAAGAGTGCGGGTCTCTTATCCCAGGCCTCCAAGCTCTTCAGGGACCTCAATCACAGGCAGTCTTGCTCTGACAGGTCTCGTGCTCCTCTGACCATCTCTGTTCCCTGCTGAAAGCAGAGCCCCTCACAGCTGCTCCACCCTTCCTCCATGTGCTTTCTTCTCCATCCAGCCCACACCTCTCCAAGCATCACCAAGCTTTTCACAGCCATCTGGTGATGTGCAGGAGGATTAGAATTAGGAAGTGGAGGGGCAACCTCACCTCCCTTCCAGTACATCTCCTCTCTGCTGAGAGGTCAGTGCAAAGTGGGTCTGTTACCTCTGATCCCCAGGAGTTGTTTGCATCCCTTGCACCCGCCATAGATCCCCTTGCCAGAGCAGGCAGACCTTGGGGGTGCAGTGTTTTTAGGAGGGTGGCTTTCATGAAACAAGCCTGCACCACGGTGCAGGGGTGGCGGGTGACACCTCACAGCAGCCAAGCTATTCCCGGTGGCACCCAGGCATGTGACTCTGGTTTGCAAAGTCTGTCCTGTCCTCTCTCCATTCTGGCTCTTTTCTCTTCCCTAATGTTTCTGTGTATGGCTGTCGGCGTGAGGCAGTGGGGAGGGTTGTGCTGTCAGGAGCCGTCTGCTAGCCACTGCAGCCAGACCCTCATGGCTGTTCAATCTTCCAGTTCCCCCCGGTTGCAGGGGATATTTAGGGGTCTGGGGCAAGAGGAAAGTAGGGATGGGGACCCCTCTGGCAGTGCTACCCCAAGCTCTGGAGTGTAGGGGGCTGGCAATGTCCATGCTGGTGTGTCACTCCTGCCACTGCCTGCCCAGGACATTCAGCCCTTTTGCAAGGTCCCACCCTTCCAGCCTCCCCAAAGCCTCCTGCGGTCACTGGCTGAGCCCCTAGGAACCAGTCTGCTCTGTGCAGAGGGCACTGGGCCTGGGTCCCCACCAAGGGTCAAGTGTTGGTGTCTATGCTGGGAAAAAGTCCGCCTGCCCCAGAGCATCCTAGGCTCTCTGCAGAGAGGAGCATGTCTTCAGCTGGCTTTGAGGAGCCTCAGGGGTTTGTGTGCGTGTGAGTGAGAGTGAGCACTCCCCTCCATGTGCCCTGTGTGTGCCAATGTGCATGCAGAAGTAGTTTCTGCCTCCTGGTTAGTGGGTGAATGGTGCCAGGCAGTAGTTTGCCTCCTACTGACACATGGGACTACCAGTCTCGGTGCTTGCTCCCAGCAAACCTACACCAGTTTGGTTTTGGTGTCCAAGCAGCTGTGCCAAGAGCAAGGCTTGCGGCGGGGGAGCCGTGGGTTGGCTTGAGCTGGTCAGCTTGCCTCCAGATCCTGCTGGCCACAGCCCTGGGCCTGACCTGGGTGTATCCATGGAAGGCAGCAAAATTACACAGTCCTGAGGTTTGGTCCGGATTTCCTGACCCATATACTCCTGTCCCAGGCGTGTATACCTCAGCAGGTGAGATGGAGTGGGGCACAGAAGTGGGTAAGTGTGTTTCCCTGACCACCCATCTGCTGCCTCTGCCCCTTAAAAGTAACGTTGCCTTGTTGGTGAGTCTGAGTGACCATGGGTCTCTTCTTGTCGTTCCCCTGTGTTCCTCCCCTTGTCCCAAATTTCCATCTTTATCTTTCTGTTGTGTCTGTGTCCTGCAGCCATCCCTCCCTCCCTCTCATTCCTGCTTCACTTCTGCTGACTCTCTTGTTCTCTTGACAGACTGTTCTTGCATCCAGTGGTGGATTGTACTGCCTCGGCGGGGGCTGTGATGGCATTGTAAATATCAGCTGCACGTGCTTGCGGTGCATCCCTCTCCCCTTTGCTGCCCATGGCCATGCCAGCGTGCCTGTGGCTGGTGTTTGCATGTGTCCTGCATGTCATAAAGACACACTAGATCCAGCTGCTCTCTCCAGGGTCTAGCTCTCCCTTTGCTGAGAAGGGCTTGGGATGAGACACACCACACACAGGCACCCCTTCCCACCCTGAGATGTGCTGTCTGTTCCCCAGCCCTCCTGGGTCAATCTGCTGGCCCAACCCTGCCTTCCACCATCCCACCCCCTAGCACTGCAATATCTGACCTGAAAAGAGCATGTAACAAAGGTGGCCCTGGATGTTGAGGGCAGGACAGTTGGCCTTGGTTCCTCTGATCATCACCCTTTCTGTGTAAGTCCTGAAGTGATTTTCCTTTCATGAATGCAGCCTCTGACACTGTTAGCCGGAGAAATGGCTAGTACTCTTGTACTATGCTTTCCCCCAGGGAGCTAGCTGGCTGTGTCCCAGGCTGGTAGCTGAGACCACCATAGGGGTGCAGTGGGGTGGAGGTGCCCTGGGTTGACCCATAGGTGCTCTCGAAGGAGCTCTGAAAATGGGCAGAGTCTGGCTGCAGGGTCCCATGCACTGGAACCTCTTCTCAGGGCTCCCAGGGGCCCAGTGCTGGGAACTGCAGAGGGCAAGCTGGCCTTTGCTGGGCACTGGTGGGGACATGGTACATGGGAGCTGATGAGATGTTCCTGCCCACCATGCTCACTGGGCAGGTGTTAGGAACCAGGAGAGTGAAAGACAAAAGAAATAGGAGCGGGGAGAGGAGATGGTGTTTCCCAGTGCAACCCTGGGAACTCAGAAATGCCAGAATGGGGAAGATGGAGCACCTGGGAGGGGTGTTGAGAGCTGGATTTTGTTGCCCTGAAATAGCTGGGAGCGGGTGGGCTGGATGATGAAAGTGGGGGGGGAATCCAGTGGCAGCAGTAAAGATCTAGGAGGCAGTGGGAAAGGCATGGCAAGCGGTGATGGAGTCAGCATGGACAGTGCCAGGCAGAGGCCAGGAAGGTTTCCTTATGTTTCGTGGTGGCAGAGGCTGTGGCTGAGGCTATACCATGCTGGATCAACCAAGGGAGCAAGTGACCAAGCCTCCAGCACCTCCAACTGCCAATGTCTCAGGTGCTCCCAGACAAAACCCGGCCGTTTGAGCCCAGGAGCTGTGCCTGCTGGCTCCCCTTCCGCCTGCCCATTCTGTCCTGAACCAGGAGTCCCCAGCCCTAGGATGTGGCTGTTTACAGCCACCCCAAGACAGTAGGCATCACTGCAGGTAGGAGTGACGCTGGGCAGCCCCCCCACAGAGCCACCCTGCCTTCGGTTCTTCCGTTGGTCCATGAAAGCCCTGCTGGGACATTCTCAAACCAACGCTTCTGTTCTTAAACAGCCATCATTAATGCTTCCTTTGCCCGGGCCCTGGCCTACAGCTCACCTTACCAATGAGCCCTGAGGTGGGAGCATCCCGTATGGTACATGCTGGGTGAGAGCCTGAAGGAACCTGAGCCTATCCTTGGTTGACCCTGTCTGGCTTGCAGCAAACAGCAAAGCTCTCCCAGCCTGCACTGCAGCATGCCTTTCTCCCTTCAGTGTCCCATCCCCCTGGTTAATGGGATTGCTCTCATAACCAGGCATCCCAAGCAGCCTGGGGGGCAGAGATGTGATACAATGAGGCTGGGGAGACAAACTCATTGCAAAGGCTAGAGGGAAAGTGCCAGCAGATCCCCTTTGTAGTCTGGTCCTCCGCAGATCCCCTTTGCAGTCTGGTCCTCCATGCAGGCAAGGGCTGTGGGGATCATGACTGGTGCCTGGAAAGGGAAATCTCGTTACCCTACACCCCCCAGGACCTGGACACCCCCTTGTCTGCCTGGAGGCATCAGCACGCACTGCCCTTCAAGTGTTGTGCTCTGCCTGCAGGACTCTGATGACAACTCCCGTGTCT
Source organism: Gallinago jamesoni (assembly GCA_025769975.1). NCBI lineage: Eukaryota > Metazoa > Chordata > Aves > Charadriiformes > Scolopacidae > Gallinago > Gallinago jamesoni. The sequence continues at coordinate 72,706 of JAOQGH010000013.1, forward strand.
CCATCACTTTCTTCCGACTGTTCCGGGTAATGCGGCTGGTGAAACTGCTGAGCCGGGGGGAGGGTGTCAGGACCCTCCTGTGGACCTTCATCAAGTCCTTCCAGGTATGTGAGGAACAGTGTTCCCCTCCCAGACAAGCACATGCCCTGGCTGGCAACAGGCTTTGATGCTTGGGCTGGCCAGGTGAGCAGTCTGTCCTCACCAAGCAGAAGAGGCAATGCTGGCAGGCTGCTGGCCTCAGACTGGACCGGGGACTTGTGCTATGTAGGACACCATTACCCGTATGGGTGGGAGGATGTTGGGGATCTCTCTGGCTGACATCACCATGTGTCAGAGCTGGGCTGAGTGAACAGGCAGGTCCTGCCCAGGCCTACCAGCCCTGGTCCCAGCA
>JAOQGH010000013.1:78499-93558 GCA_025769975.1 Gallinago jamesoni
AGTATCTAAAGGGTGGGTTGAAGGAGGATGGAGCTGGACTCTTTTCAGTGGTTCCCAGTGACAGGACGAGGGGCAACAGGCACAAGCTGCAACATGGGAAGTTCCACTCAAATCTGAGGAAGAACTTTCTGGTGAGGCTGCCCAGGGAGAGTGTGGAGTCCCCTTCTCTGGAGATCTTCAAGCCCCAAGGTGCCGTCCTGAGTGATGTGCTCTGGGCAACCCTGCTTTAGCAGGGGGTTGAACTAGATGATCTTTATAAGTCACTTCCAACTCTGACAATTCCGTGATTCTGTGATTTTCCCATGTATTTATGATCTCAGACTGCACTGGAAGGGGATGGATCCTCTTTGAATTTAGCAGTGCTGGAGTGGAGTTGCATTCAACCTCTTCCTTGCCAGCAGCATAATTTGCAAAGCCCTTCTTTGGGAAGATGCCACACCAGCTTGTTGCCAGTGGCTGAGGCGGTATCACAGGAGCAGCTCTGGCTGGGCTGGGGCAGCCAGCTCTGGTGGGAGGTGAGGCTGGGCAGTGGTGGGCCACTAGGGCTGGCGTCTTCCAGCAGTGTGGCATGGGTGCCTTCCCTCCAGCTGGGGTGGCGAACGTGGCCTCAAGCACAGCACAGGGAGGTCTGTGAGGAGCATGGGAGACCTCGGAGCACACATGGGGACAGACTGGGATTGCAGGCGAGGAGGAATGGTAAAGCCTGTGAGAGCACCAAAGGGGAGGTTGTTTATCACCAGAACAGAGGTGGTGGCAGTAACGCTCCGCCTGTTTATCAGGTCTAACTCACTCTATAGTTAAAGTTTTTTTGCTAAAATCAAAGCCTCATTTTTACAAAGCTCATTTTTGTTGGGTGCAGAGGACAGGAGCTGTCACACTCTGGAGGAGTCTGGCCAGGTTTTCACATGCTTTGTCTTAGCTCATGTTCATATTCCCCTGGGAATGAACCACTCTGTCCTCCTCTCTTTTCTCACAGGTAACTTTGAGCAGGCCAATGAGGAGCTCAGAGCCATTATCAAAAAAATCTGGAAGCGAACAAGTATGAAGCTTTTGGACCAGGTCATCCCACCTATTGGAGGTGTGTCACCTGGTTGTGTTTCTGAGAGGGGCAGAGCGACACGTGTCACAGTCTCAGCTGCTCTGACAACTTGGGGCCTTGTGATAGGCAGCATTGTCAGCTTCATATCTTTCCCTGTAGATGATGAAGTGACAGTAGGCAAATTCTATGCTACTTTCCTCATCCAAGAGCATTTCAGGAAGTTCATGAAGCGCCAGGAGGAGTATTATGGGTACAGGCCCAAGAAGAACCCTGTGGAGATCCAGGTTGGTAATGTGTAGGTGGTGCTGGAAGGGTGGCCCTTCCTTGAAGGCAGGCAGGTTGTGGTGGCTCTGCAGATCAGGGAAGAGGCTTCCCCCAGCTCAGGAAAGTCCAGGGTGACTTAGAGAGACAGAGCTGCAATGACACATAGGGACCTCTGTGCCTTAGGCTCTGGAAATGAAGTGGCTCCAGGAGAACCAGTGCTGAACTGGCAGTGAGCCCTCCACCACTGAGGGTGACTTTAGTTTCCATGGTGCCCATAACTCTGGAAACAAAGGAAATTTTTGACTCTCTGACCCACTGACTTGAGCCGCAGAGAACTCAGCAGGGTCTGATGCATTACCAGGCAGTTTTAAGACCTGGAAAACTCCACCACAGATCAATGTCTGGGTGAAACGCTATTGACCTACTCTTGTCCCTTCCTAGGACCTTCTTCCTTTCCTCACCTTAGCAGAGTCGCAGATAGTGCTCTCTGTATTATCTCTCATTGCCTAGTGCAATGGTGGAGAGGGAGCGATGTGCCTGACCTTGAGCAGGACTGCTGCAGTCAAAGAAGCCTGCAGAGTAGCCCTGAAGGATGCTGTCAGGGTGGGATGGGAGAGGATTTGTGGTGATCCAGAGAGGATCTGCTGGCCAGAGCAGCTGGGATGTCCTCAGCCTCTCCTCACCTGGTAGAGATGAAAGACCAGGTCCCAAAGGTGCAAGGCAAGGAAAAGAGCCAGACCCCAGCTCAGTTAGCTCGAGATCAGGGGCAAAGGCACAGCTATCCCTCGGGAATCTCCCTTTGCCAGGCTGCCCTTAACATACCTTTTTGTGGGATAGCATTAGTCCAGAAGCTGTTTCACCAAGCACAGAGCCAGTCAGTTGCAGGGCAACTCAGGTCCTGTCCCTGGTAGGAGACCATGCAGGGCAGCATGGCTTACCATGTGAGCATGCTTCATCATATTTCCCTCTCCAAAGCCCAAAGTGAGAGGGGTGGTGGGGCCAGGCCAGATCCAGCCATGCCTTCTTGTCCCCACCAGGCTGGGCTGAGGAGCATTGAAGAAGAAGCTGCTCCTGAAATACATCGGGCCATTTCTGGGGACCTGACTGCTGAGGAAGAGCTGGAAAGAGCAATGGTGGAGGCTGCCATCGAGGAAGGGATATACAGGGTGAGTGCAGCCCTCAGGGCACAACAAGTGGCAGTGGTGGTCCCACACAGCCCCCATTTCAGTGTATGGATGGTGGGTCAGCATGGCTACCAGCAGCTGAAAGACAGTCTGCAGAGCTGAGCCTGACCTTCACAGGCAATGTGGACCACAAGGCACCACAGCACTTCTTTCACCTCCCTAAGCATGAGGACATCCTGGTGGATTCATCCTGGGCAACCTGCACTCTGCCTCAATTTCTCCTTTGCAAAAGAACCCTGCTCATTTGCCCGGCAGGGGTGTGCTGAATGTTTACCCACAGGTTTGGAGGGCCCCATTGACACCTTCTGCCAGGCTAAGGCAGGACAGCTCAGGTGTGATCATCACCAGAGCAAAAACAGATTCATTTCCCACTCCTGGGAGTCTTTGAGACAGCCTGGGCAGCTGTGCTGCTGCAGGGTTGTTACTCCTGCTGTGTCCAGAGGTGCCACCTGCTCAGGCTGTCCCATAGAGGTGGCAGGAGTTTGTCATACACAGGGCTGGCTCCTGTCCCAGTGCTCCTGCATCGCCTCTCAGTGCCTCAGTTTTCCCATCTGGGCAGTGAGGCACTTGAAACCGTGCAATCTGCAAGGCCCGAGCAGAGAGATGAGAAGAGAGATTACTGTTCTTACACTCACCCCTATATGTCTCCTCCCATGGGAATAGCCCCAGAGCTCCAGACCTCCCCTGATGCCCTTCCTGTTGGTTGCAGAGGACAGGTGGCTTGTTTGGCCAGGTTGACAGTTTCCTGGAGCCTAGCAGCCCCCTGCAGCCCCAGGTGACCAGCCAGAGGCCCCTGCAGTTCATGGAGGTGGGCAATGAGGACCTTGATTCTCCCGTCTTCCTCGATGACTTCCCCCAGGAAGGCAACAGCAACGTCAACAATGCCAACAGCAGTGACCAGCTGGAGGGGTAAGGGCTGGTGAGCTTTGCATGGGCAGGCGAGGAGGGGCAGAGCTGGGCCGTGCTTGGTGACTCTTAGTGGAGCTCTGCTGGCAGCTGGCTGCATGTTGGTCTTGCCCAGCGGCTTTTCATGGATGCGTAAGGTCTGGAGAAGCCCAGGGCTCTTCGTGGAGGGGTAAGGTCTGGAGAAGTGGCGGAGTTGCAGAAGCGAGGTCCCTGCAGAGTAGGGGAGGAATCAATCGCTGGCCATGGTAATGTCTCCTTGGACACAGGAGTCCTTGGGGTATGAGCCAGGGCCCAGGCAAGGGAACAGGAAGGGCAGACACCCCAGCCTGGCACTCCCAGAGATGTCCCCAGAACATGCAGGGTAGCTCCAGGGCTGATATGTAGCTCCACATGTCAGACTTCCTAACCACCCTTCTTCCCATCACTCTATCTAGGCACCTTGAGGACTGGGGTGGACAGCAGGGCTGCAGGGATCTCAGAAATTACCCTTCCTGCTTCCCTGCTGACCTCTGAGTGCCAAGGCTCAGTTAGGGGTCACCAGCACCTGCCTAGGCACAGGTAGAAGGGACAAGGGTTACCAATGTAAGAGGATGTACTTAATCCTACTTTTTAGGGTCTCCACCCTGTTCTTCTGTCCCAGGTGCGCCTCTCCCTCCCCATTCCCCCAGCTGCATTCCCCAGGGTGGAGAAGGTGGGGAGGGTTGCATCCCTGGGTAGAACTGGGCTCCTCATGTGGTCCCTGCTCAGGTTGACCTACTTGCTTGTCTTTGCCAGGATGGAGTATGAGGATGAGGTGCTGAGAAAGACGGTGCCAGCAGCACCCAGGCAACCAGCACGGGGTGAGTCTCAGCATTATTCCTCTTCTGGGGGATCTAGGCGAGCCCAAGGACCAGGGCAGTCCTCTTACAACAGGGGCTGATATTGTCAGGCAGGAGGAGGAGATGCAGACCCCAAAAACTTGGAGATTAGGTGAGAGCTCTGAGCACAGCTGGACCTTTCTGGGGAGCTTTTCCCACCCTTGGGGGTGATGGAGCATGAAGCCAGTGCCTCAGGCTGGGGGAGGACTGGCCACCCGTGGATATCAGGGCCACAAGACCATATTCATTTCCATGAACAGGAATTTCTCCTTCCCAGCCGGGAGTGAGGAGGCAGCATGGGGCAGTGGGCAGGCACTGGGACTTTGACTGTTCCTGAACCCCTAACCCCTTTGGTTCTCCCAGTCTGGTTCACCCCCTGCTCTGGGTGGCAGTGGTGTCTTTGTTCTCGTACCTATCTGATGTTCCCTCACCTTTCCTTCTCCCAGAGCACAACTACGCCTTACCCATGGAGAGGCTTCAGGGGAGGCTGAAGAAGAGGCAAGGGGCCACCTCTGGGGGTCACCCATCATCAGGGCTGCATCTTCTCTCCAAGGAGGTAAAGGGAACAATGTATGTCCTGAGGCCACTATGTGGAGGACATGGATGAGCTTCCCTCCCCTTCTGGGAAAGGCTGTCACAGCCATGTTGGGTTGGAGCTCATCTCTAGGGCTCCCCACGATGAAGGGGAGCTTTGCTGGAGCTTTTCTTTCTGAGCAGCCCAGAGAAGGAGCCAAGCCCGTACCCTGCTGCTGCAGCAGGCATGGGATGCTCATCTCTCTGGTTCTCCAGCTGCCTCCAGAGCCAGGGTAGAAAATAGGGGTGCTTCAGGTTTGCTCCTGCACTTCCCTGGCTGCCCTTGGCTCAGGGCGGTGCCTTATCGCCTAGCAAGTGCCAGAGCAAGAGATAATGGGTGGTTCCCAGTTCTCTCTGCCCACATGGCCCTGCTGGTCCCATTACGGGTGGTGTCCTGGACCCAGGAGCTTTATCAGGATGTGAGTGCGTGTCCAAGCTGGGTACAGTACCTACAGCCCCCACATTAACATGGGAGCATTGCCCAAGCCCAGGCTCCAGCTCTTTGCTCCTTTCACCTAGCTGCCTGGAGAGGATGGCACTGTGATGAGAACAGCATCCAGCTCAGGCTACCTCAAAGGTGAAAACGGTGACCCGAGCACATCCTCCACCCCGGCCATCACCTTCCTCATTCAGGAGGTAAGGCAGGGGCACAGCTCGGCAAAGGGAAAGGCAAGGCTGCCAGTGAGTGAAAGGGGCTGGCAGGGATGCCATGCTTATGCCAAGGTGGGAGGTTGGAGGGCAAAGCTTAGCTACAAGGATGAAGAGCAGGTATGTGTCAGCGCAGAGGGCAGCAGGGAGGAGGAAGTGAGGGTGGGCTGCCTACAGCCAGGGACACTTCTACCGAGTGGGCACACATTGGGCTGTGACTACATCCTCTGCTGTAGGCTCTGATCTCCGGGGGCCTTGTGGCTCTGGCTCGTGACCCATCCTTCATAGCAGTGACCAGGGATGAGATGGTGGCCAGCACCCATCTGGAGATGGATGAAGTGGAGAAAGCAGCTGTGGAGCTGCTGAAGGGAAGAGAAACACTGCAGGCCACAAAAACAGGCTCTGTCCCCCAGGACACCTCGGCCACATCACGAGCCAGCTCCCCAGGGCACAGCACAGCCCCCTCCAAGAAGACGATGGCTGCCTCTTCCCTGTGAGCCGCCTGCCGATGGAGCCCAGTGGGCATGGTCCCTGCAGGAGCTTGCAGGGGGGTTACTGGAGCAATGACAAACTGCTCCCCCTCTCTGCCTGCTGTCCTGGTGCACTCTATCCAGCTGCAGGAGGATTGTTTGGGCATGGTCTCCAGGATGCTGGTGCAGGACAAGATAATGCTGTCCCAGCAGGGTCTTGCGAGAGCTGGACAGGTCATTAAAGTGTTCTTGCTGTGTGACTCTGTGGATCCCTCTGTTCCCTCCTTCCTCTGCCACCTTGCCTGCACAGCCCGTGACCATGGCTGCTCTGTCTAACCCAGCCTGGGGAGGAGGCTGTGCAGGCAAGACCACATGTAACCAGAGCTATCAGTGATTCATGTGGCAGCCTCCAGTCCCTGTGCTGAGGGAGGTCTGTCCTTGAGGCTCATGCATCAGCCATCCATTTTGAGTGTGTCAAGCTCTGAGGGTCTCCTGGTATCCCAGCAGCTGGAACCAGCATCCTTATGCCTCTGTTGGAGCCTATTTCTCCTGCTTGCACCCAAGCCTGTCCTGCAGGGAGGAGAAAAAGTGGCTTGGGCAGATCTACCTTGGGCTGGGACAGCAGACAGCTTTGCACCAGGGTGGGGTCTGGGAGCTTCTTGGCTCACTCTTCCAGCTGGGTAAGAAACTGGGGATTGAGCAGAAGCATGAGAGCATGTCCACGTCAGTACAGCAGCCCTGGGACTAACCAAGAGGTATTCACTTCAGATATACAAACAGCACTCTGAGGCTTGGGCACCCAGCACTCAGGCTGGCCCACAGGAGGGTCTCATCCAGCCTCACTGCTCTGCTGGGGACAGGCTGGAGCTGCCCCATCCAGCAGAGCGCAGGAAGCACAGTGCTTGCTGAGTGGTGGTGCCAGCGCTGCCTGTGCAGTGCCCACTGCTGCCTGGTGGCACGGAGCAGCTGAGGTTCCTCTCCAGGAACGGCTCTGTCCAGGGGTTTCACTTTATAGACCTTAGTGCCCACAGTGGGGTCTGGGTACCGAGCGAGCACTGGGGCAGCCCCAGTTCCACAGGCCATCTCTTTGCCGGGGTCTTGCTCCAGAGGGCCCACAGCCCAGCCAAACTGGGCAATGCAGAGCTCTGCCTTGCCTAATTTATATTAAAATGCAGCAAACTGATAGGTCCCAGGGGAGGTGCTGAATCAATAGAGCTTGCTGCTCTCCAGCAGAGCATTTATTTGTTAACTTAATAACAGAGAAATGGCTGTTGCTGAGCTCCAGCTGCAGCCTGAGGGCCCAGCTTGTACTGGGGACATGACAGCAGACAGCTTTCCCCTGAAGGGATGCAGGCAAGCAGCAGGGACAGCAGAGGGGCAGCCGCTGCATCCCTTGCTCTTGCTTCACTGCTCTGGGGCAGGATGTACACCCCCTTACACACATGCACACGCTCACAAGCATGTCCATTTGCTCCCATGGAAGGGACACAGGGTGGTTGCCAGTGAGACGCTGGCATCTGCTCTGCCAGGGGGATGTCAAGGATGTGCCTCATTAGTTCCAAGGTGAATGGAGATGATTTCCTGATCCCTTTAGTGTGGTGTGGGACTGTGTGTGCCACTTTCCACAGCAGGTGAGTGCTCACTGGGAGCTCCAAACATAAAGAGAGACACTATGGTGGTGTGAGAACCCAACAGACATGGGTAGTGCCTCTGCACCCTCTCCTGGGGTGTGGGGCTGCACAGGGGCTGATTTGCCCCAAACTAGCATCTATGGGGGAGTCTATATTGAGTTGATTTCTAATTGAATTGGGAGATATATCTGGCTTGTAACATGGCTGGCACAAGGGTGGGAGTAGGAAGACGGGACCAGCAACACCACAGCATGGTCACCGCCCCTCTCCATCTGGAGCTTTGGTGGGGAATGGTCCAGCCTCAAAAAAAATGGCAGCTCAGGGTGGGAAGTTCCCCCCGGCCCAGGTGTCCTTGCAAACATAGCCCCCAGGGATGAAAGAAGAGAAAAGCCATCTCCTTACATCCTTGCAGGACAACAGACAGGCTGTATCCTGCTCATCTCCACTATGCTGGAACCAGCATGAGGTTCCCTGGGACTTACCCATCACAGCAGATGCCAAGCCAGCTCCCCCCCCGGGTGCACAGCTCTGTGCCCACATGGCACGTAGCCCTAGCACCTTGGGAGCCTCGAGGGGAGCAGGAGCAGGCAGCATAAAGGGACAGTGCTCCTGAGGTGAAGGCACCCAGACCCCAGAGCAAAGGGCAGGTGGTGGGCATGTCTGACTCATTAGCCATCGGCCACCAATGCTGGCATGTCTTGGCAGTCCCAGAGCAGATGGGCAGCCTCTCCCAGGACACAGTCTGGGCTTCTCGAAGCAAACCTCACCATGCCTCAGTTTCGCCTCACACTCCATCGCTGTTCACCCTGACATCAATCCTGATCTGCAGAGCTGGGGTTCCCCTGGAGGTCTCACACCTGCATCAGGCTGAGATGCTTTCTCCTGCTGAGCCAGTTCCTGGGCAGCACAGTTCTTCCTGTGCTCTTCCTGGGCAGCACAGGCTCTGCCTGCACAGGACAGCATGGCCATCTGGCACCAGCCCCAGCAATGTGAAGGCAACTGAAGGAAGCCAGGACAGGACTTCTTCAGCTCCTTGGCACCTGTCTGTCCCCCATCCTGCCCTCTGATGGGCCGTGGACATGTTCCACTCACTAGCCTCCTGAGAGCAGCTCACAGGATGGGGCCAGTTGCCCTGTGGGCACCACTCTGCTGCATGGGTGTTCAGCTTCCTGCTTGGCCTCCAAAGCCACACCAGAGAGCTGTGTTGGCACCTGGGCACTTTCCTCTAGACCATGCCATCAACCTCACTCCCTGCCCTCTTGGGACAAGCTCTCACTACAGCCTTGGGCAACCCAGAGGGTCACCAGCCCCCCCAGTCCCAGTGGCTCTGGCAGAAGCACCCAGCTCACCACTGCCCACTGCCCTGCGCTGGCTCCTGCTGCTCAATGGTGTCATCCTGCCCCTGCTGCAGAGCCCCAGGATGTGACCAGATGAAGCCATGGAGGTGTTCGAGTGATGGCAAGCATGCAGGAAGAAACACACTGGAGTTGGTCATTCACCTCTGTCCTCTTCCAGGCACTGCTGCTTGCAGGGGCAGAGACATGCAGGGTCCTGGTTTCTGTCCCCTGTCCCAAACCAAGTCCCCGCACCCCAAAGCAGGCTGCAGACATCCTTTATCAGCTTCATGGGGCTGGAGGGTTTGGGCTGAGAATTAGGCAGGGCTGGGATTAATGCCTTTGTGGGAAGGTGTTTCCCTCCTCAGCGTAAGGTGGCTTCATCAGTGGTGGGTGGCTGGGGACAGCGTGTGGGGTTACAGCTGTGCTCAGCACCCCTGCCTCTATCTGTGTGCACACCCAGCAGCACCTGCACCCTCAGCTACACACAGGCTGCCTCACTGCTGATGGGCTGCCTCTGCCAGCCCCCCACCACAATGCCCCTGTGTTTGTCCAGAAGCGGGGGGCTGGGGGGGGACAGCCCAGAAGCTGCATGCCATCAGGAGAGGGGCTGTCACAGGGACATCGTGCCCCTCCTTATGTCCCACTCAAAGGCAGGAACAGAGAGAGCTCCAATGTTCCCCACAGCAGCCCCCAGGCCAGTGAGGCTGGCTGCCAGCCTCTCCTGTTTGCAGCCGGGGACAGAGAAGCTGGGTGGCAGGCAGAGGCTTGGGGACAGCAAGGCTTTTGACGCAGTCTCCCACAGCATCCTCATAGATAAGCGAAGTGTGAATTAGAGGAACGGACAGTGAGGTGGATTGAGAATTGGCTGAAAGACAGAGCTCAGAGAGTTATTATTAGTGGCCCAGAATCTGGTCGGAGGATCATAACCACTGGTGTTCCCCAGGGGTCAGTACTGGGTCCAGTCCTCTTCAATATATTCATCAATAACCCGGATGAAGGGATGGAATACACCCCCAGTAAGTTTGCTGATGATTGACTGGGAGGGGTGGCTGACACACCAGAGGCTGTGCCACCATCCAGCGAGACCTGGACGGGCTGGAGAGTTGTGCAGAGAGGAACCTGATGAAATTCAGCAAGGGCAAGTGTAGGGTGCTGCACCTGGGGAGGAATAATCCTCTGCACCAGGACAGGGTTAGGGCTGACCTGCTGGAGAGCAGCTCTGAGGAGAGAGACCTGGGAGTCCTGGTGGACAATAGGATGCCCATGAGCCAGCAATGTGCCCTTGTGGCCAAGAAGGCCAATGGCGTCCTGGGGGGCATCAGGAAGAGTGTGACCAACAGGTGGAGGGAGGTCATCCTGCCCCTCTGGTCTGCCCTGGTGAGGCCCTATCTGGACACCAGTTTTGGGCTCCCCAGTTCAAGGACAGGGAACTGCTGGAGAGGGGACAGCAGAGGCTACAAAGATGATGAGGGGCCTGGAGCATCTCTCTGATGAGGAAAGGCTGAGGGACTTGGGTCTTTTTAGTCTGGAGAAGACTGAAGGGGGAATCTGATCAACGCCTATAAATACTGAAAGGGAGGGTGTCAGGAGGATGGGGCTGGTCCCCAGCAGGAGATGCCCTGTACAGCCCCAATACAACCTGAAGAGCCCTGGTACAGCCAGAACAGCCCAGTACAGCCCAGCAGGGGGCAGGGACATGGGTGAGCGTGTGTGAGTGCATGTGAGTGCATGCGTGTGTGAGAGTGTGTGTCTGAGGGAGTGCATATGTGAGTGTGCGTGAATGTGTGTGTGTGAGTGTGTGAGAGTGCGCATGGGTGAGTATGTGCAGTGAGTGTGTGCATGTGTGTATCGTGTGCGTGTGTTAACGTGTGTGTGTGTTCAGTGAGCACGTGTGCAAGTGTGTATTGAGTGTGTGTGCAGCTCCTGTGTGTATGTATGAGTGCGTGTGTGAGTGTGCATGTAGGGAGTGTGTGCATGTGTTTGAAAGTGGGTTTGAGCGTGTGCGTGGAAGTGTGAGTGTGTGTGGTGAGTGGGTGCGTGTGTGAGTGTGCGTAGCGAGTGTGAGTGAGTCTGTGTGTGAGTGTGTAAGGGGGGGTGGGGGGCTGGATGCGTTTGTGTTCCGTTGTGACTCGGGGGGGGGGGAATGGGGGAGCTGCGCGGGGCGCACGTGACAGCTCCGTGTCCGTGTGTCTGTCCGTGTCCCCGCCTGTCGCCCGGGGGCGTGGCCCCGCCCCGCACCTGGCCCCGCCCCCGCCCCTCCCCCGCCCCTGGATGCTGTCGGGGAGCGGCGGTGCCCGGGCGGCGGGGCCATGGCGGCCCCGGACAGCTGTGTGAAGGTGGCGGTGAGGTGAGTACCGGGGGGGGGCCTCGGGGAGCTGGGGGCACCCCCAGGGGCACGGGCAGCTCGGCGCGGCCGGGGGGGCTCGGTGCCCCCCGGCGAGTTGGTGGTTGCAGCCGGTTGTGCGAGGTGCGGGCGGCGGGGGAGGGGGGGGGGGTGGAAGGGGGGGAACTGAATCCGTGTGTCCCCGTCCCCCCGTCCCCCGTCCCCCCCCGAAGCCGGGTTTCGCTCCCCGCGGCCCCGCCGCCATCCTCCCCACCCCCACCCCCCGCAGCGTTTCGGGGCTGCTTCCCCCCTCATCACGCAGCTCCCCCGCAGCTCCGCTATGCCCCCACGATGCCGGGGTAGGGGCTCCCCCAGTCCCCTCACCTGGAGACCTCAGCCTTTGCAGCTCGGCAGCTCCCGGTAGCGTCGCGGTGGGTTTGCCCCCTCCCCGGTGCGGTCAGGCAAGATGCCGGGCGAGTGTGTGTGTGTGTGGGGGGGGGGTCCCTGCCTGATCCCCCCCCCCACACACACACACACACCCCGTCCCTCCCCGCCGCGGTCGGGAAGGATGCGGCATCGCGGTGTCCTTTGTGCGCTCCCGGGCTGGGAACAAAGCGGCCGGGATCGGGCACAGCGATAACGGAGCTGCCGGGAGCGTTTGATTCCTGCAGGGGTTCGGGGGGGGGGGGGGGGGGGGAAGCTGCGGGAGCCCCGAGGGGCGCCGGGCTCGGGACATCCAGCCGCATCCTCTGCAGAGCCCCGCGGGGGTGGGCGAACCCCGGGGGGGGGCTCTTTGTTAGCGCCGTGCCAGGCGGAGTGTATCCCGTGCGCTGCCGCTGGGGTCCCGCGGCCCGGCGGAGACGGGCTTCTCCCTGCCCCGGGAGGAGGAAGAAGGAGCCCCCGGAGGAATGGCGGGGGGGGGGGGGGGGGGACCGGGGGGTGTGCGAGCCCCGCCGGAGACAGCGGGAGAGGCGGGGGGAGGAAGGACCTTGTGGCGGCCGGAGCTGCCGTTTCGCGGGGGGAGCCGTCGTGGGGAAGGCACCGGATCGGCGGGACGCGCCTGAGGCCAACCCGGCCCTCGGCGCCCCGAGCTCCCGCGGGGGGAGGATCGGGCCCCCGTGGGGACAGGGCTCGGCGGGCCCGACCCCACGCGGTCACACCGGCCTCCCCGTCCCGCAGCGCCTGCCGCGTCTTCCGCAGGGCAGGGCACGGGGTGTCCCTCTGTCCGTGCCCCGGACGGCAGGAGGCAGGTTGGGGCGCTGCTGGCAGGCTGCGGGGGGGCGGGGGGGGCTGCCTTAGTCCTGGGAGCGGGATTTGCAGAGGGTTGGTCCCTGCCTACCTGGGCAGAGCGAGAGCACAAAAGATGCTGGGTACAGCAGATGGAGGAAGAGGATGGGTGCGGGGCTGGCATGTCTGTGTGCGGGTGTGCGTGTCTGTGTGTGTGTGCATGTCTGTGTGTGTGTGCGTGTCTGTGTGTCTGTGCGTGTCTGTGCGTGTGCACCAAGACACCTCCCAGTGCTGCCAGTCTGTCCAGTCTTCCCATCTTGGAAGCAGTGAGTGGCAATTTTCTGCCTTGTTCTCTTCAAGAGGCTGAGAATCGGGGCCAGGCTGTGGTTTCAAAAGAGGAGGGAGCTGCAGGAGAGGTGACAGCATCCCCGTGTGTGGGTGCTGTTGGGGCTCCTGCACAGGGGCAGAGCTGGGTTGTGCCCAGGCAAGGGTGTCCATGCCAGGACAGTGACCTGGGAACTGAGTGATGCTGACAGCTGAGGGTGGAGATTTCCTGCTGGCCAGACTCTTCCCATCCTTCATCCTGCATTTTCTCGGGATGAAGCCTTTTAACAAAGGCACAGCGGCTCAAGGCTGGGGTCCCTTTTGCCCGGGATATAACATGGATGCCACTGGGGATGGTGGCTGTGGCGTCGTTTCTCTTGGGCTTTTCCTACCTCATCTCTTTGGCCCCTGCCAGCAATTTGGGTTGAGGACCGTGTGACGCACAGGGAGGGGATCTCGACTGGGAGGTAACTTGACTATGCAGCATTGCAGTGGGACTGGGGTGTCCATGGCAAGGATCTGGGGGGGGGGGAGAATGGGGGGATGTGTACAGCTCTGTCCCACCCCCTCCTTGATGGTGTGGCCAGTAGGTGCCAGAGAGCTGGGGCGACGTGTTGGTGAAGGTGAGCACGCAGGACAAAGGAGGGCTGGGAGCAAGGAGGCTGCGAGACAAAGACAGGTTGCAGCGCCATGCGGGAAGGTGGCTCCCAAGGCTGGGCTGGGAGCCGGTCTCCCTGCGGACCATCTGGCTGCCAAAGCAGCCCTTGGGGGGCTGGTGATGAGTCCCCCCCTGCCCTGTGCTGGGAGCAGAGTGAGGTCTTCCTTTGCGAGCGCTCATGATACCCTGCCAGTGCAGCAGCTAGGCTGAGGGAGTCTCCAAGACTCCCCCACCCTCCGAGCAAACCTGTCCACAGATCCCACCTCCCTCAGCCATCAGAGCGTGGAGGAGGTTGAATGCCTCCGGGGTGTGGCAGAACACGCATCAAAGCTCCCCTTTTGTCCCTTTATAATAATGTGCCAGCTGTGCCACTTCTTTGGGGTCTCTGTGTCTGTGCTGCTGGTGGGAGTGAGGTGCGACCTGGGGAAAGACCACGGGCACTGGGCAGCGCTGGGGGCTTTGGAGGAAGGCACCGTGTGCTGATGGGGTTAAATGGCTGAGTGATGGGGATGGTCCAGCTGATGTCAAGAGGTGCTGCAGCCACCAGAAACCATCTCTGGGGCCTCACAGACCCCTTGCGGTGGGAGGAATGGGGACAGAGGACCATGGGGAGTGGGGCCACACTGTCCTTGGAGGGACCCCAGTTCTTGCTGGTTCTCCTGGCCTGGCAGGAGGAGGCAGGAGAGATGCTGTGGCGTTTCATTATCTACTTCACAGGTTCCGTCCTTCCCTCGGGAAACCCCTGGCTGCCCCATTGGCACTGAGAGTCCAAAGGACCCGAGTGCTGAGCCACTGGTTGGGGCACTGGGGCTTCCTGGGTACCAGGGGTCAAAGACCTGGTACCTGCTGCAGCTGTGCTGTCAGCAGAGGGAAATGCAGGCCCAGAGATGGCTCCTGGCCCAGGGCCTGATTTGTACCCGCACCTTGTACCTGCAGCTTAGACCTACACTGTCTGCAAGGGAAGGGCTGGATCCTGCCCTGACTCCTGCCCTCCCTGCAGGCATTAAGTCTGTCCAAGCTCTGCCTTCGCTTGCCCATCAGCGCAAAGCCTGCCATGTCGCTTCATGGGCGAGTCTGAGCTCATTGGCTCTGGCAGAGGAAGCAATGGGGCCGAGCTGCCGGCAGCGGTGGGGCTGGGTGCTGGTGTAACGGTCTCGGCCAGGAAGCGGCTGCCGGCAGCGGCGGGGCTGGGTGCTGGTGTAACCATCTGCTGGCAGCGGTGGTGCAGAGCACGGTGGTCTGGGAGCCCTCGCTCCATGCTGCCAGGGGGGGTTTCCTCAGGGGCCAGGGGAGGCACCGACTGCTGTTCCTTCTGTAGGTGACCTTCAAATGGGTGGTTGCAGTGCGTCCTCCATCCGGGAGCAGAGCTGCCAAGCTGAGGCTTGTGCCTTCTCCGGAGCCTCAGCAGCACCACCCCCTTCCCACAGAAGTCCCCCCCTCCCAGTAGTTTCCCCCCAACCCATCACTGTCAGGCGCTGTCGTCTGCCTGGGGGTGCAGCGGGGGGAGCGGGACCCCTGTGCTGGGTGCAGGAGGTGGAGTCCAGCTCTGCTGCACGTGGGGGCTGGAAGGGCCCATGCTGTGTCAGGAAGGGCTGAGGACACGTATTGACCCAGAGGC
>JAOQGH010000013.1:104995-132240 GCA_025769975.1 Gallinago jamesoni
TGCTCTGGGCAGCCCTGCTTTGGCAGGGGAGTGGGACTGGATGATCTCTAGAGGTCCCTTCCAACTCTGACAATTCCATGATTCTGTGAACCTCTTTTCTCAGCTACAAACAGATCAAGGCTGTTGCTGGGTGCAGGAGCTGAAATGTGCCCTGCTGTCTTTGCTGTGCTCTGCAGGCGGGAGTACTGCTGGTCCCCTGCCCATAGCAGCCACAGTTCCAGCACAGGCCACACTCATATCCTCAGGACCAGACGTGTTCCCCAGACAGGGATGAGCCCTGAGGCTGCCCTCAGCCTGCTTCTTTTCCTACAGGATCCGTCCCCAACTGTCCAAAGAGAAAATAGAGGGATGTCACATCTGTACATCGGTGACACCTGGCGAGCCCCAGGTGCTGCTGGGGAAGGACAAGGCCTTCACCTACGACTTTGTCTTTGACCTTGACACATGGCAGGAGCAGATCTACACAACGTGCGTGGGCAAGCTCATTGAAGGCTGCTTCGAGGGCTACAATGCCACTGTGCTGGCATATGGCCAGGTACGTGCTCTGCCCGCTCCCTGGGCTCTGGCATGGGCATTGGGCTGTCCTGCAGAGGTTAGAGGAGGTGGGAGGGATACAAGCTCCTGGGTGTGGAGCAGACAGATAGTTGTCCCTGGGCTGAGTAATAGCTGGAACAGTGGGTAGACTTGGGTGGGAGGAGAGGGAGGCAGGGCTTGGGTGGGAATGTGGGAACCAGTGTGATGGTGGGATCAGCAGTGGCGTTTGGGGAGCCTGGGATGGCAGAGGGAGGTGTGGGGTGCAGTGAGCAGAGCTGAGCCTGGGAGGGACCAGTCAGCTCGCCCCTCACTGCCTCTTCGCAGACTGGCGCAGGGAAGACATACACCATGGGCACCGGCTTCGACCTGAACATCTCTGAGGATGAGCAGGGCATCATCCCACGGGCTATTGGCCACCTCTTCAGTGGCATCGAGGAGCGCAAGCGAGTGGCGCAAAGTCAGGGCATGGCGGCACCTGAATTCAAAGTCAGCGCTCAGTTCCTGGAGGTTGGTGACAGTACATCTGGGTGACATTGTGGCACTGCCCTGTCCTTTGCTTAGCTCCCATGTCCTGGGCTCCTTGAATCTTCCATGTCCTGGCTGTTCCCTGGCTGAGCTGGACCCCACAGCAGGCATGTGGCTGGGAACACATGTCTAGGCAGAGGAGACTCAAACCACCAGAATGTTGTTGACCTCAACGTGGGCACAAACTGAGGTGGCACTTTCTTGGCTGCAGAGACCCACCCCCATGGGAGGAGGGCTTATGCCTTGGTTCTCTGGAGGTTCAGGGAGTTCTGGGCTCGCTAACTCCTGTTTTGAGGTTGAGGATAGTGGCACACCTGCTCCTCTGGAGCTGGACCAGTGTTCCCTGTGAAACAAGGAGAGGAAGAAGTGCCATTCTTGTGGGGATTTGAGGAAGGGCTGTGTTATTTCCCATGTACTTTGTTGCATTTTGATCCCTCTCCTGCCTCTGCCTTGGCCTCTCCATTTAAAAAGCCTCTTTATTAACTGCTTCTTTCCTGGGGGAGGTTTGTCCCAGAAAGCCTGTGGACCTTGTGTGTCTGCAGTAGTTTCCCTGCAGCAGGTCCTGGGGTGAAAGTGCAAAGGATTTCAAGGTGGGAACTGGTATAAGGCCCTGGTGAGAAAACATAGGGTGATGTTGAGCAAAGCTGAGCTCCTGAACAAGCTTTGTCTGGTTGGTGTGCTGATCTGGGGTACAGCCCAGAGGAGACAGGCAGGCAGAGATACAGGCCTCATGTTGTGATCTTGCTTTCACGTGGCTTTGGTGGACATCACATCTGGATTCCTCCAGAAGTCAATGGCTTGGAGAGCAGAAGCAGTGCTCAAAGTCACGTCCTAGGCTGGTGGGCTGACCTGCTTGCTTGAGAAATCCTTCCCAATCAGCTTTCCATCCACAGAGCTTTCCATTCCACCTTTTTAGCTCCCATGGTGCTGTTGTGTCCAGCCACATCTTTACTTCCCCACCACTTAACCTTGTCCAAGCTCCTGGCTGCCTTCCCAGGCATCTTTGGTCTTGCGGGGCTCTGCTCTGGGGAAACTGCAGGCTGGGTTGGAAATGGGGACAGTTTCCTGCCTGTTCCAGAGTGCTTCTGAGGGATGAACCTTGCTGGGCTTTGTCACCTGCTGGAGTGTCCCATAACTCTTTTGGAATTGGGACATAGTCCTGCCTTTCCTGGGCTATCGGATTGGATACTGACCTTCAGCGAGCATCAGTGCGTCCCCTCACCCTATGTGACACTTTCCCTTTCCTCTCAGCCTTGGTATCTGCCCTCTGGGAGATCCTCTGCTGTCTGTCCAGGTATCATTTCTCTTGTCTCGATTTCTCCCACTCAGGTTGGGATGACCCAACACTGCCCCGAGGAGCTGGGTGACTTGTTAGCTGGGGTTGGGATATATGAAGGAAGAATGCTGGGGAGGGGAGGGGATGCCTATGCCTATGCTGCCTCCATTCCAAACCATCCTAGGAAACATCTCTGCAGTCCAAGAGGTCCAGCGCAACCCCAGGGGCACCTTGGGGTGATGGAACAGTGGCCCTGCATGGGGTCTCACCAACTGCCGTGGGGATTTCCTGTAGCCTTTCTCTGCCTTCACCACCTCTGACCCCTGGTGGTCTTGGCTCTCAAAATAGCCTCAGAGATGTATGTCCAGTGGCTGTGGTGGAGGATGGGAGCAAGACTTCCTCTGATGTGTTTCAAAGCCACTCATGGTCATGTTCCCCATTGCAGCTGTGCCCAGTGGGACACTGGCAATCCCGGGGTGGGGGAGGGGGAGCATCTGCCAGCTCAGGGGGCATGAAGGCTTTCCAAGGGCTCTTTTATGTGTGGGAAAAATAAAAACCCATTTGTTGCCTGGTGGCATGGTGACCAAGCCCATTGGACCCTGCCGAGGGCTTTGCCCACTGGTCCACCCTGCAGGCATGACTATCAGATCAGGAGCTCTGCTGCTGCTGTGCTATGCCCCTGCAGGGTTTTGTGTATGGCTCTTTCCTGTGCCCGTGTGGGCACGTGGCCACATCAGATGCTGGTTGCCAACCCTGCTGTCCCAGCAGTGGTACAGGATTTGGCCCTGTTGATCCCTGTCCTGTGACTCTCCTCCTGGGAGCAGGCTGTCGGAGCAGGGTTAACCCTTTGGGGAGCCCCTCTGCACCCAGGACAGCCAGGGATGGATTAGCCTGATCTGCTCTGCTGGCCAGGAGCTTGCAGTCCTTGGGTGACCCCACTCTGCACCGGGATGTGGGTACGAGAAGGTGACGTGTGACATTGTGTGGTGGTGGGATAGACGGGCAAGGGTGTCCCTCTGCCCCAGGGTGAGAGAGGATGCTGCAGCATCAAGATATGCATGGGGGCACCCTATGTCAGCTCTAGGCCCTCGGGGCTTTTCCTGCTCATCCAGCACTCCCTGGTTTCCCTTGTTCACTTTCCACCTGGAGGAGGTGACCGCAGGGAGCTGTGCTGGGAGAGGGGCTTCACTGGCTCATGTGGTCAGGGGTTCAGTGAGCAGGGAAGGCTGGGGGGAAGCACAGCTCCTGGGTGACTGCTCTGGGGACAGGGCTCTGAAAGTATCAAAGGTTCCCGCACAGCTGCTTCTGTGGGGCAGGCACAGGCCAGGGTCAGGCAGGTGGAACCAACCCAGACTTCAGCTCAGAGCTTCATGGGGCAGTCAGGCACATGAATGCACACCTGCGTACGCACATGCACACACACACACACACACACACACACACACACACCATTCCTTCTGGGCACCCTGTCACTAGCTGGGTGCCCATGCATGCAAGTCAGAGCTTGCCCAGCCATCACCTCCTCTCTGCATGCACACACTTGTGTGTCCTCGCCTACACTTGCATGCAGACCAGCTCTCCTGCTCAGACCTGCCTAAGCACACATGGCTTGGATCTTTGTGTGAGCACATGCACACCCCCAGCTCTGCAGCCTGTCCTCCTGGCTCCTGGGACCGCAGCAGCAGGATGGCAGAGGGCAGATACTGTTGGTCCTGCTGTGCCAGGCTCTAGCAGCCTCCTGCTTGCTACTACTCATCCCACACTGCTTCCAACCCTGCTCAGCTCTACAACGAGGAGATCCTGGACCTGTTTGACAGTGCCCGTGACCCTGACGCACGCCACCGCAAATCCAACATCAAAATCCATGAGGATGCCAGTGGAAATATCTACACCACAGGGGTCACATCGCGCTTCATCAGCTCGCAGGATGAGGTGGGACATACATGGAGGAGGGATGGCAGCTGGGTGCCCACTGCCAAGGGATGTGCTATGTGGGGAGAGCCAGGCAAGGGGGGCAGAATCTCACCTGGGATGGGACAGAGCAGCCCTGGAGTCATGCAGGGAGAGGTTGGTGTGCCCACTGGGCTGTGGCAGGGTGCTGTCCTCGCTCTCTAGAAGGGTGCTTCAAGGTTTTGTTCTTCCCTGTCCTGTCTCATTGTAGCTGATCCAGTGCCTAAAACAGGGGGCTCTTTCCCGCACCACCGCCAGCACCCAGATGAATGTGCAGAGCTCCCGGTCCCACGCCATCTTCACCATTCACCTGTGCCAGATGAGAGTGTGCACCAGCGCGGAGCTGGTGAGATGTGCTCCTTCCTCATGGCTGGGCTGTTTCTGGATCTGATACCCAGGCAATGTGGGAGGTGTCTTGGAAAGGGAAAGGGTTTGAAGTCTTGCAAAGAGGGGCAGGACTTTGTCTTTCTTCTTTCCAGTCATAGCAAGTGTTAGCCTTTAATGGGAGCTGAGGTCTGCTTTGGAACAGCCCCCTGCAAGGCAGGGATAGTCTGGCCCAAGGATGGTCCAGAGCAAGATGCTGCTGGGACCCTCTCCCCTATCCTTGAGGGGTGGGATGCAGAGCATGAAGGCTCAGACTGTTGCTAACATCTGAGGGAGCTTCTGCCTGCTCTGGGTCATTGATGGTGACCCTCTCCATGTATGCCTGGCTGCAGGTGAATGGAGAAGTGACCAGTCTACTGGACGGAACCCAACCCACCACCGAGTACGAGACCCTCACAGCCAAGTTTCACTTCGTAGACCTGGCTGGCTCAGAGAGGCTGAAGCGAACTGGAGCTACTGGGGAGAGAGCGAAGGAGGGCATCTCCATCAACTGTGGGCTGGTAGGCCACTGGCGTGCAAGGGGAGAGGGGAGGCGGGCTCTGCCTGGGGGAACCTGGGACACCTTTGTGTCCTGCTTGGAGCTGCTCGGGGCTGTTGGGGTTGCTGCTGTCTCTGCTGGGGTTTATGCTGCCTGGTCCCCTTGGAAAGAATATTGACAATCCAAAATGCCAGTGATGAGGGCACAGCCCTGCTGCTGAGGGCAGGAAGGGGTAGAGCTGGGCACAAGGGTGCAAGTCCACAAAAGGTCATGGTCTGCTAACTTGAGCTTGAAAAAAAGTCTCCAGGGCTTGATGCTGCTCCTCGGTGCATGTGGGAGAGAGGGACAGCCCAGGGAAGGGGCAGATGCTGAGACTGACAAGGGAAACCCCATGCCTCTTGCACCCCAAAGCTGTGCTGCAGCACACACCCCAGGTCTGACGTGCTGGCTACATGACAGTTGTATTCTTAGCAGGGGCTGAATTTCAGGGTTACCTTTCTTTTTTGTTGGTAGCTGGCTTTGGGGAACGTCATTAGTGCCCTTGGAGACCAGAGCAAGAAAGTTGTGCATGTGCCCTACCGCGACTCCAAGCTCACCCGCCTGCTGCAGGATTCCCTTGGGGGCAACAGGTAAGGAGGTCCCAGGCTAGGGCTGAGCCCTGGGAGAGGACTGCAGGGCAAATAGGGCCAAGGGTCTATGGAGCCATGTAGGAGCTATTTCAGGACTTAGATGCCTCCTTGGTTGCCTGGTGGGGAGAGAATGTCGCCTGGTAGGTAGTGCATGACTTTGCAGATGTAAAGACCTTGGCTCCTCATGAGGCCCAGGTATGATGAGCCAGCTTTGGCAGAATTAGCAAAACACTCCGGAGCCCTTGCAGATCTGGGACTTAGCAGGTGGTGTTGCCCAGCACGAGATGGATTGAATTCCCTGCCTGCTTTGGGGGTACTTGTCTGAAGAACCCATTCTTTCCCAGAAGTCCTGGTGCACGTAGGCTGGCTGGTAGAGGTTGGCTTTGCTCAGTGCCACGTGATACAGTGTTCATGGGGTCTTGCCAGTGCTCTGTCTCTGGGAGGGACTGAACCCAGTTTATACCTTGGTTATAAAACATAAAACGGTCTAGGATGGATGTCTGGGGGGTATGTGGCCTGTGATGGGTCTCAGATGTCCGTTTGTCAAGTTGGCACAGGGTGTGGGAAACTGTCTCTTCACCCTGATCTTCACCTCCCCAAGCCAAACCATCATGATTGCCTGCGTGAGCCCATCTGACCGGGACTTCATGGAGACCCTGAACACACTCAAGTATGCCAACCGGGCTCGCAACATCAAGAACAAGGTGGTGGTGAACCAGGACAAGACAAGTCAGCAGATCAGTGCCCTGCGGGCTGAGATTGCCCGCCTGCAGATGGAACTGATGGAGTACAAGGCGGTGAGTGGCTGAGTGAGCCTGCAGAGGTAGGATGGATACAGAAGCACAAAGCCTCCTCCTCATGTTTTAATTGGGGCAATTTTAGTGGGAAAGTCCCTCCTGCTTACCAGGCTCTGCCCCTATGAAAAGGGGTAGCTGCTGGGAGAGGTCAGGAGGTTTAAGAGACGAGGACTCAGCTCCTGCCCTGGCACAGGACATTGGGCAAGTCAGCAGGGAGCAGCCTTGAAGAATCTCTCACCCTCTGCCTGTTGAGCTCAGGCTTTCCTGCTCCTTAGATTTGTTCCTGCCCCTGTTTTGGTGGCTAGGGCTGCCCCCAGAGATGCAGCGGTAGGCCTCCATGTCCCAGCTTGCCCTACGCTCAGGGACTCCCCACCTGTCCCCACAGGGCAAAAGGGTCATTGGGGAGGATGGCTCGGAGGGTTACAGTGACCTTTTCCGCGAGAACGCCATGCTGCAGAAGGAGAACAGTGCCCTGCGCATGCGGGTGAAGGCCATGCAGGAGGCCATCGATGCTATCAACAGCAGGGTCACCCACCTCATGAGCCAGGAGGCTAATCTGATGCTGGCCAAGGCAGGTGAGGCTGGGCTAGTGCGTGGCATGGTGGGTCAGCCCAACCAGCGTAGCTGGAATGGGTGCTATGGTACAGCTTATGTCTTACCTTCATCCGCCCGCACCTCTGCTCTTCCAGGTGATGGTAATGAAGCCATTGGTGCCCTCATCCAGAACTACATCCGAGAGATTGAAGAGCTGAGGTGAGCCAGGCATGGGGGCTGGTGAGTCACCTGGATCCCTAGGCCAGAGGGTGCTATGATGGGGTCTGATCCCAGGTGTGGCTCACTGCTCCATGTCTCCATCATCACTGGGGTGAGTTGTCAGCCCTGATGGAGTAGCAGCCCACTGGGGCTGTGGGAGTTCCAGCCCTGGTGCCGGGCAGTGCTTTGGACAGTGTTGTCCTTTTTGTGGCCATTGGTGGAGCAGAAGATCCTGGCAGAAGTGTGTGATGTCTTCCAGGGACTGCTGGCCCCCCAAAGCTGGGTCTGTCCCAGTTTCTTGTGTGGTCCTTGGACCCTGTCTTGCAGCATCCTGACCTTCTAACCCAACATGAATAGGAATGGGTTTGTGGTGACTCTGTCCCTGGCTCACACCATTCTAAAATTAGGCAAGGTCCCCTCCTCCAGGGACAGTGGGATGTCCCCTGTTTGACCACATCCTTTCTCCACTCCCTAGGACAAAGCTCCTGGAGAGCGAGTCCATGAATGAGTCTCTGCGTCGCAGCCTCTCGCGTGTCTCTATCCGCGCCCCCTACTCCACGGGCTCGTCCCCAGCACCCGGCTTGGCTGGTCTGTGCAGCCCTGCTGCTCCAGTGGAGATGGAGGCCTCCGATGTCCTCCGACGGGCCAAGCAGGACCTGGAGCGCTTGAAAAAGAAAGAGAGGAGGCAGCGGAGGAAAAGGTGAAGGCAGCTGCTGTGAGATGTTGGGAAGGGGAGCCTGCCAGTCAGTCCCTGTCTGTACGCATGGGGTTGGGTATCCTGCTTCTTCCCCCACCTATGCTAAACGCAGAGCCCAAACGCCTGCGTTCCCCTCCCAGCAGTGTTGCCGTTGGCCTCCTGGTCACCCACCACATTTCCCCAAAGGGTCCAAAAGCAGGAGGTTAGGGGACTCTGGCAGGAACTATCCTTGGGCTTCCCCACGGTGGGACTCACCAGCACCTCTGTTCTCCCCCAGCCCGGAGAAGGAAGCATTTAAGAAGCGGCAGAAAATGCAGCAGGACAATGGGGAGGAAACGGATGAGAATGAAGTGGAAGAGGTGAGCAGGTTTCATGCTCATCCAGAGAGGGTTGTTGGAGCATTGCCATCACCCCACGTGGGAGAGGGTCCAAGCCCAGCCTGGCCCTGCAAGCAGGCTGGGGGGTGTCAAGGAGCCAAGGACTGCATCATAGAGTAGGGGATAGTTGGATGCTCCCCAGCCAGCCCCACTGTGGAGAAAGGAGCCCACTTCTTTTTGGGCTTGGTTTCGGCAAATGTAGGTGAAGGGGGTTGGGCAATGCAGTGCTACTCAGCTGGGAGGGGATGGATGGGGCTCAGAGCTGCTCCTCTCAATACCATGAGGGAAGAAACAGTGCTGCAGCCCCCAGGCATCCTGTGTGGGAGGCTGAAGCCCATGGTGGGTGCTGCAGCTCAGGCTTAGAGGACGGATCAGCTGTAGAGAGAAGGGCAAGGCCATGCTGCAGGCTGAGGTTAAGCACTTGTCTCTTAGGAGGAGGAGGAACTAGACGAGAGTGGCTGTGAGGAAGAGGATGGACGTGAGGATGAAGATGAGGACTCGGGCAGTGAGGAGAGCCTGGTGGACTCAGACTCGGATGCAGAGGAGAAGGGTAAAGTGCAGAGCCACGCATGCAGCCCAGGGAATGGGGGTGCATTTGCTGGTGTCTCCTGGGCCTGAGTTCTGCTCCTGGAAGGGACACCCCGGCCAGGAGGGCTTGGAAAACCCTGCAGGGTTGCTGCAGGGAGTGTCTATGCTCTTTGGGGTGCTGCTGCCACCTTTGGTTCTCATTGCCTCCTTCTGCCGCTTGTGTGTGCTGTGGCTCAGAGGGGCCGTGGGAGCAATGCTCCCCCATCCCTCCCAGCCTGACTGTTTGCCACTGCCCTCCAGCCGTGAATTTCCAGGCTGACCTGGCGGATCTGACTTGTGAGATAGAGATCAAGCAGAAGCTGATTGATGAGCTGGAGAATAGTCAGCGGCGCCTGCAGACCCTCAAGCACCAGTATGAGGAGAAGCTGATCCTGCTGCAGAACAAGATCCGGGACACACAGCTGGAGCGGGACCGGGTCCTACAGAACCTCAGTGAGAATCACCTCACCCATGGGATCCCATCCCTGCAGCATGGGTCCCCAGTCCCTGCTCCTGCCCAGCTCGCTCAGACCCAAATCATCTACCCCCTGCACACAATGCTGGCTCTGGCTTTGCTATCCCCCTGCCTCTGCTTGAGCCTCTGGGGCCCCCAGGACCCTGCTTGTCTTGCTGTGAGAGCAGGACTCGTCAGCTGAAAAGCTCCTAATCACACTGGTACTGGAGAGGTGGCTGGAAAGGATGGTGAGGCAAAGCTTCTAGCCTTGAACACCACTTCATGGGATGCGGGAATAACGTGGGGAAACTGAGGTCCTGAGGGGCACATGAAGACCCCAAAGACCTAGTGGTGTAGCTCATCTTCAGGGTCAGCAGGGCAGGATCACACAAGCTGACTGTAGGTCTAGATCTGTAACTCCTGTTAAGGGCTGCTGTACAGCCCGGCAACTGTGCTGTAACCCACTGTTCATACCCTGCACTGAGCCTGAACCCTTCTCTTCCAGTGGGTGCTCCCAGATAGATCCCAGCCTGGGATGGGGCCAGAGCAGAGGGTGAGGGATGAGGAGGGAACAGTGCCTGGCACCTCCAGGCATGAGGGTGTAGGTGCAGGTCTGGGGTGCGTGGCCATCACAAGCTCTCTCCTCGCTCTGCCAGGCACTATGGAGTGCTACACAGAGGAGAAAGCCAACAAGATCAAAGCAGACTATGAGAAGCGGCTGAAGGAGATGAACAGGGATTTGCAGAAGCTCCAGGCAGCCCAGAAGGAGCATGCTCGCCTGCTCAAAAACCAGTCCCGCTACGAGCGGGAGCTGAGGAAGCTGCAGGCAGAAGTGGCTGAGATGAAGAAGGCAAAGGTACCTGGACATGCCAGGGATGCCAGGGCATCCCCCAGTCAAGTCTGGCTTCCTGCTCAGAAGCGATGTTTTCCACCCATGGTAGCAAGTGCAGAGCATCTGTCTGGCTGGGACAGGCGCCTGCCCTGACACGCGGTACCTTCCTGTTCCAGGTTGCCCTGATGAAGCAGATGCGGGAGGAGCAGCAGCGGAGGCGGCTGGTGGAGACGAAGAGGAATCGGGAGATTGCACAGCTCAAGAAAGAGCAGCGCCGGCAGGAGGTGAGAGCCCAGTCTGCCCACATGGCCCTGGGTGTCCCCACGCAGAGGGGGAACTGGACTGTCTGGGAGTGGATGTTTGTCCTGCCTTGGCACTCCGAGGTGCTCATAAATACCCATTGGTGAAGCTCGGGGCCTGTGGCTACACCTATGGCCTCACCAGGGCCACGCAGCCCCAGCTGAGTGGCTCTCAATGGTTTCTGCAGCTCCTAGTGTGATTGTGGGAGATGCTGTGAGCTCCCTGCCCGTGCTCAGGGGGCAGTGTGCCATCAGGGTCAGCCTCAAGAGCCTCAGGGCTGGAAACCCGCTCGCTGTTAAAATCAGAAGTGAGGCTGTTCAGGACAAAGTACCTGCTCCAAGCTTTGGTGCTGGGAGTCTTGGGACTGTGACCATCGCTGGGGTGCCTGGGCAGGACCCCAGGAGTCTCTCTCTTTCCTGTGCAGTTTCAGATCCGGGCTCTGGAGTCTCAGAAGAGGCAGCAGGAAATAGTGCTGCGGAGGAAAACCCAGGAGGTAAGGGGCAGAAGAATGGTTTTGCTTCCATGTAGTCCCCAGCCCCTATGGTGGTCCTGGCCCCAGTGCTTGGCTCAGAGACATGTCGTCATCCAGACAGTGCCAGCTCTGAAAGTGGGTTTATCAGAAGGGTGGGAGGATTTTTATGGCTCAGTAACCAGGTGGGAGATGGTTGCAAGAGACGATTGCCCATCTCCTGGGGCAGCTGAGCCTGGCAGCAGGGGATGGGCTATGAGGGAGAAGGGGGAAACCCATGGGCCACAAATGGCCCTGGGGTTTAAGGTCTCCAGAGCTGCCGCTCTGGATCCCGTGGGGACCTGGGAGTGACAGTGACAGGTTTGGGCTGTCTGACACTCTCTTGCTCTGCCTCTCCTCTGAGCAGGTTTCAGCACTGCGCCGTCTCGCCAAGCCCATGTCAGACCGGGTCGCAGGCAGGACGAGCCAGAAGCCGGCCATGCTGGATTCAGGTGCAGAGGTCTCAGCCAGTACCACCTCCTCCGAGCCTGAGTCTGGTGCTCGCTCCGTCTCCAGTATTGTGCGACAGTGGAACAGGAAAATCAACAATTTCCTGGGAGACCCCTCATCCCCTGTGAATGGGGCTCGACCCACCAGGTCAGGGCAGGGGCTGTGTGATGAGGCATCCCAGGATTTCCATGCCTGGCTGATGATGGAGGTTGAACGCCACTTTCTTACTGTGCCTTTGGCCCACGTTAAACCACTGATCCAGTGACAAAGGCTGTACTGGCAGCGTGACTGACTGTCACCTGGCCTTGAGCCCAGTGCTGGCCTTCCACAAACATTAAACATCACAGCACAAAGCCTGCTGGGCTCATCTCATGTTCCTCTCTTTGCTAAGGGGCAATGGAAAAGTTGGTCAATCCAGTAATTATGCAGATGTCTCCTCCACTCCTGGCTAGCCAGAGGCTTTTGGGGCAAGCAGAGGTTGCCAGGCCAGTCACACATGTGCATCTTCTGCCCTCTGGCTGTAGGAAGAAGTTCCCCAAGAAGGGGGCAAGCCAGACCTTCAGCAAAGCTGCCCGCCTCAAGTGGCAGTCGCTGGAGCGGCGCATCTTCGACATCGTCATGCAGAGGATGACCATCATCAACCTGGAGGCTGACATGGAGCGGCTCATCAAGGTGACAGTGGTGCTGGGAACAGATAAGGCTGGCTGGAGAGTGCGGGGCAGGGGTACAGCATGCTGACTGTGCCAATTTGCCTTTTTCCCCCAGAAACGTGAGGAGCTGGCGTTGCTGCAGGAAGTGTTGCTGGGCAAGAGGGCAAAACTGCAGGCAGAGGGCCCCAAGGAGCAGAAGGGGCTGCAGGAGCTGAACGAGGAGATCGAGGTGCTGGGGGCCAACATCGACTACATCAACGATAGTATTTCTGACTGCCAGGCCACCATCATGCAGATCGAAGAGACCAAGGTAGGCGGATGGACTGGGCCCATCTGGTAAAGAGAGAGTAGGAGCATCCCTGGGAGGCGAGGGTGTCCTTGGGAATGGTTAGGGTGGGCATCCTGTGATGCCACACACTCCATGGAGCTTCACCCACACAGTGGCTCCTCATTAGGTGGTTAATTGTGGAGGCAAGTGCTGCCAGGCCCTTGCAGGTCCATCAACCTGCTGATGATGCCCCACGCCCCACTGTCCTGGGATGTAGGGAAGCTGCGGCCCCCGACCTACCTGGAGAGTGTCATGAGCTGGAAACATCCTGAGGAGGATTGCCTTTTTTTCTAGCAGAAACCCTGCAGGTGTTGTGTCTAGTTTAGACACTGGGCAGGCCACAGAGACGCTCTGCAGCTCCTGGCTCTCCTCTAGTGGCTGTAGCCTGAGTTGGAGGCTGTGTGCTGTCCCCTGCTGTCACACAGATTGGCAGAGAAGAAGGGGCTGTTTTTAATTCACAGTAGCTTTTGGACTGGTGACCTGACCTGCTGTGGATTTGGGTACAGTTGGTGTCTGCAGATTAGTGTCTAATTAAGTATTGGCACCAGGATTCCTGTAGCAACCCAGAAGCCCTTCAGGTTGCGTTGGCTGTCTTCATGGCTGGATCTCCACAGTACCCTTGGACAGACTGAAGAGAGCAAACATCAGGACTGGGGAGCACTGGTTGGGCAGTGGAGGTGCTGTGCTCGCCGCAGTGCCCATTCTGTCCATCCCACGCCCAATGGCAAAGCTCCCCAGCGGCATCCAATGCATGTCCCTCCATGTTTCAGGAAGAGCTGGACTCCACAGACACCTCGGTCGTGATCAGCTCCTGCTCCCTGGCTGAAGCCCGTCTCCTGCTGGACAACTTCCTGAAGGCCTCCATCGACAAGGTGTGGAGCCAAGCCAGGACCCAGATGCATTTCCCCAGATGGGGTTCCCTGCAGCTGGGGAGGAGAGAAGGGTGCCAGGGAAGGGCCCTGCTGGTGGGGACCCAAGACACCCACTTGAGGCCCGGCGTGGCCTTCCCCAGGGGCTGCAGGTGGCACAGAAGGAGGCCCAGATCCGCCTGCTGGAGGGGCGCCTGCGGCAGACGGACATGACCGGCACTTCGCAGAACCATGCCATCCTGGATGCCCTGCGGGAGAAGGCCGAGTTGCACCCCGAGCTGCAGGCTCTAATCCACAACGTCCAGCAAGGTGGGATCCAGGGCTGGCACATCCTTGTGCTGGGTGTGTGTCTGGAGGGCGAGGGGCCCACCCAAGCCAGCCCCCAAAGAAGCACATGGAGGTTCCATGGCTGGGACCAGCATGTCCAGGGCTCCCCCATGGGTGATGCTGGGTGGGGGCATGTGCTCTGGCCACCACACAACAGGGTTGAACACCAACCATACCACACCCCCCAACTGCCCGAGCTGTCACTTCCACCATGCGGTTCAGATGGGACTCAGTACAATCGGGTACCCTCTGAACTGCTGGTGTGCTGTCTCCCTCCTGGACAGAGAATG
Organism: Gallinago jamesoni; assembly: GCA_025769975.1. Taxonomy (NCBI): domain Eukaryota; kingdom Metazoa; phylum Chordata; class Aves; order Charadriiformes; family Scolopacidae; genus Gallinago; species Gallinago jamesoni. Next base: position 118,971 of record JAOQGH010000013.1, read on the forward strand.
GCTACACCAGCACGGATGAGGAGGTCTCAGAGTTCAGCCTGGCTTCAGATGGGAGGTGAGCACCCAGCTCAGCCCTGCCTGAGCTGGTGGTGGCTGGGGAGGGGGCAGGGATGGAGTGGGAGGTTTGGTGCCATCCATGAAACCTTGCAGATGGACATGGATGAACAAAGCCCCACCTAGGCTTTCCTGTGGTGCCCAGCTCTTGGGGAGGAGAGCAAAGAAATCTCTTAGATATCAGCAGGGAGTGAAAACCAGGTTCATCCCTTGGAGAACGGGTGCTGGAGAGCAGGGGGTGACCCAAGGAGTTTGGTGGGCTGGTGGCAACTGGCTCTCTGAAAAGGATTTGGCACTGAAAATCCATCTTTGGTCCCTTCCCCTTACAGCATCTCTCAGTCTTTCACCATGAAGGGCTCAGCGAGCCAGGATGACTTCAAGTTCAAGGTTAGTTGACCTTTCTGTATGACCCTGTCACAAGGAATGGGAGGAGGAATGGAGGGGCATGTTGTTCAGCAATGCTCTGGGTCTCTGCTCCATAGTCTGACCTTTGGAGAGTCAGGCTTGGCATAAGGCAGTATGGCTGGTGTCTGGGTGGGGTCAGCTGGGTGAGGTGGGTGTGGGTGGGTCCTCTGAAGCATCAGAGATTTGGGAAACATACACAACACTGGCCTCCAGATTTGAGTGGGCACCAAGGAGGTTCCTGTGAAGCACTGCATCCATTGTGGGCAAAGGTGGAGGAAAGTACTTGTTGTTCTGCACATTTGCTTAGAATACGGAGAGCCAGCACTGTGATGAGCCTCCCAGTACAATGCAGGGGGAACTCAACCTCCTGCGGCCAGAGAGCATGAGCTGCTCCACCCCACAGGTCTTCCTCTGCTCTTGCTGTCTTCCCCCCATGCTGCCTGTGCCTAAGCCCTCTGACCTGCTCTAGGGAGAGCCCAAGCTCTCAGGGCAGATGAAGGCAGTGTCAGCTGAGTGTCTAGGACCCACTTTGGATGTCTCCACCAAGAACATCACCAAGTCCTTGGCATCCCTCATGGAGATCAAAGAGGATGGGATCAGCTTCTCTGTCCGTGACACCTATTACAAGGACAAGGTGTCACGCACCATCAGCCTGCCAACACGAGGAAGCACCTTGTGAGCATGGGGTGATGGGTGTCTGGGCATTGGGAGGCTTGTGGATGCATGGGCCAGTAGGTGGGAAGCTGTGGCCAGGCTGTGGAGTTGCAGAGCAGTGAGGGTGAGACCAATTCTGCGTCTTTCCAGGCTGGTCTGCAGCAAGTAGTGGAAGGTTTCTCCAGTGGTCCTTGGAAAGTGCCCAGGAGTATGTTGGTATCCTCTGCAGAGGAGAGATCAAGTACTCCAGAAAGAGGAAAAGAAGGGCTGCATGCAAGGGTCCCTGGCTCGCTGCCTGGGGTTTTTAGCCTTCTTAGAGGCTTCTTGCATTGCCAAAAGCCTCTGCCACTCATGGGATGGCTCAAGGCACCCTCTGATCTTGTGATTGTGACTCCAGGGCAGCCCAATTTCTCCTTTGCTCTGCTGGGGAAGGACAGGGATGTTCAGCATGGAAGGATCTGAGCAGGGGGAGCAGGCACCCACTGTGCTCTGTTTCACTTGCTTTAGTCCCAGGCAATCTCGTGGCTCAGACACTTCACCTTTGACAAGGAGGAAATCTTATGACCGTGGGCAACCCCCCAGGTGAGCTTGGGAGCTGGAGAAATGGCCACCTGGGCAGGGAGAGGCTGGGTGTCCCAGACAAGTGGGAAGAGATGCTGGGTGGGCCAGCTCTTGCTGGGCTGTGATATGAGCATGTGATATGTAGCATGAGCAATTCCCAAGTCATGTGCCCCTCTCATCCTTCCTGGCTCAGGCCTCCAGATGTTGGCTTCACGCCTCCCTCATCTCCACCTACCCGTCCACGCAACGACCGCAATGTCTTCTCTCGTCTCACGAGCAACCAGAGTCAGGGGTCTGCCTTGGATAAGTAAGTCCTGGTGGGGTGGGCAGGGTCTGAGGGAGAGGGACCCATACCATAACAAATGGCGCGTACCCAGTTCCATGGTATGAGCAAAGGACCTGAGTTGGCTTCAGCCAGCCTCCTGCGACCATTTTTGCTCCCTGCTCCCCTTCATGAGGGAGCAGATGCTCTACAAGGGCCATGCTGGACTTTGCCCTGTCCCACCTGCTGTGTGTCACCTTTGAGCTGGCTGCTTTCAGGAGTTTGCAGTTCTGGCCTCCGGCTAAGCTCTGCTTGGAGACACGGCATTGCCAGACTTGAACCCCTGGAAAAGGCTGTGGAGCAGGATGGGGTGAGGCAGGATGGGGCTTGCAGGAATCTGAAGGACTGGCATCAACCCACAAATGCTGCCCCAGCCTCCCCCTGCAGCAGGTCGTGCAGCTGCCCTTGTATCGGAGCATTGCTAGCAGCACTGACGTTCCCTGATGGAGACCTGCTGTCTGATCCTCACATGCCGTCTTGCTCCTCTGCCCTCTCCTCTCGTTCTCCATCTGTGCTTCTCTTTCTCCCTCTATCCCCTCCTCCTTTTCTCTGTCCTACACTGGCTTGGATGCAATAACAATCCTCCATCTCTGACTCCTCTGCTGCCTCTTCTAGTCTGGGTTTTCTCTCCCATAATCCTGCTAATTTTCTGCCCCTAGGTCTGATGACAGCGATTCCTCTGTCTCGGAGGTGCTGAGGTATAGACAACTTTCTATTTATTATCCTCTTCCTCCTTCTCTCTGTCTCACAAGTCTCCTCTCCATTGTCCCTGCATGCTCCACCTGCTCCTTTCTGCTCTCCCCCATCTCCCAGCTTGTATGTGCTGTCCCCTCCTGGCATGCCACCTCTGTCCCCTTGATTACGGTCTTGAACTGTTCATGCTCTAATCAGCCCTTGGAAACTTGGCACTGGGCTCATCTGCGGGCACTGCCTGGTTTGGGGTGGCAGCATGTTCTTCTTCATCTCTGATGGGCTGTCATCAGCATGACATCACCAAGTCCCATCCTGTCCCCCAGCTCTCCAGCAGGATGGTGTGATGCTGGGGAAGGGGGCAAGCAACCCTGGGCACTCCTAGTGTGACCTTCTTGCAAGCATCTTCCAGGCGAATATCTCCAGGTGCTCCACACACCTGCTTGTGCTTCCCTAGCGCTGGGTTGTGGGTGGGTAGATGTTTTTCCCAAAGAAACCAAGTCAGATTGTGGTACAGAGCCCAGCCTTGGGGTTAAGGTGCTCCTGTGCTTGTCCCACTGCACCCTCCTGCTTACAGAGATTTCCCAACACAGGGACCACCTTTCCCCCATCCTTTAGGAACAACAACTTTCCAGCACCCCAGTGTCCCCGTGCATTGCCCATGCCCTGAGTTCCCACAGTCACTGTCTGCACTGCGTCACCTTGGGTAGTTTGCAGTCAGGCAGCAACCAAAGTCCATCAATAACATTTGGCCCCGGGGAGCCAGGATTTCCATTTAGATTCAGTGTCACTTCGAGAGTGGTAGAAACACTAGGGGTCAGGGGAGGGCTGTTTAATTTGAGTTTCAAGTGCAGCTGCTGACTGAGAAAGAAAGATCATATGTAGTGATTTCCAAACCCAAATTAATGAGCCTGTGTTTTGTCCTCATGACCTTATGTGGCCTCATGCCTGCCCTTCTCCAGCCCCGTGCCTCAGTTTCCCTGCTTCTAAGAAGAGACTAGCACAACCCAGTGCCCCGGGTGGGGGCTGTTCTTTGGGACATCAAGCTGAGAATAACTGTTGGTGGCCATGCACCATGGAAGGGTAGGGCTGTTGGTCCTCAGCACCCTGAGCACTGCTAAGGTGGAGGGGATTGGCAGATGCTGTGGCCAGAGGGATTGGCAGCAGATGTCCCTTGGAGGAAGGTTTGCTAGGGACAGGTCGTCTCCTGCTCAGAGCCAGTGGTGGGTGTGGAACTTCCACAGCCACCGCAACACGGGTGCTGGGTGCAAATGCCAGTGCTGTCCTGTCACCCTTGTGGCCTTATGTATAGGAGCAGGGCCTTGTCTTCAAATTACAGAATCATAGAATAGTTTGGGTTGGAAGGGACCTTAAAGACCATGTATTTTCAACCCCCTGCCCTGGGCAGGGACAACTCCCACTAGAGCAGGTTGCTCAAAGCCCCATCCAGCCTGGGCATCCACAACTTCTCTGGGTAACCTGGGCCAGTGTTTCACTACCCTCACAGCAAAGAATTTCTTCCTGGTATCTAATCTAAATTTCCCCTCTTTCAGTTTAAAACCGTTCCCCCTCATCCCACCACTACACTCCCCAGTAAAGGGTTCCTCCCCAGCTTTTTTGGAGCCCCTTTAGGGACTGGAAGGGGCTCCAACCCCCCCAACTCTCTCAGCCTGTCCTCACAGCAGAGGGGCTCCAGCCCTCCCAGCGTCTCCGTGGCCTCTTATGGCCCCGCTCTAACAGGTCCTTGTAAATGTCATCGGTCACAGACTGAAGCCCTCCAAGGAGCTGTGGTGCTGTATATTGGGACTCTGAAACACTTATCCCAGCAGAGCTTCAGGGTGGAGAAGGTGTAGTTTGTCGCAAACTGACCTGAGGACCAATAAGCTGAGTCTCCTGCCTGCTTGAGCCAGGCCAGACACAAGAGGTTCGGCAGGACATCAGAGGCCACTGGACATCCCCTCTTTCCCAACCTGTATTGCTGGGGCAGAGGCAGTGGACAGGGGCTGTTCCTAGGCAGGTTCCCAGGGTTTCCATGAAGAGCTTTGCTCAGAATGCCAGGTTCAGATGGAGGGGCCCATCACCCACCACACAGTGGAAGATGCTTGGGGTGAAGCAGTTCTTGCTCTCCCATGCTCTGTGTAGCATGGTGCCTTTCCACACACACCCCCTACCATGCTGCTTCTTTCTTTCCCATGCAAGGGGCATCATTAACCCAGTGGGTGGCACCAAGAATGCCCGGACAGCCCCGCTGCAGTGCGTCTCCATGGCAGAAGGACACACCAAGCCTGTACTCTGCCTGGATGCTACCGATGAGCTGCTTTTCACTGGGTCCAAAGGTGCGTGGTGGACAGAAGGGATATGGGGGTGCTTGCTGGGTGACACAATGGGAGCAGGTCAGCACAGGGGAACACGTGAAGCGCTGGGCACCATGGGGATGGTGGAGAGGCCACTCCTTGACCTCTCTCCTGTCCTCAACGTTGAACCTTACCCTGCACTGCCCTGGTGCTGGGACTGGCTGGCTCCTTTCCTCTGGCCCTGTGGATAGGGGGAGGCAACGCTCAGAAGGGTGTTGCCACCATCCTGACACTCTTGGGCACGTTACTCCTCCCACAGACCGGAGCTGCAAAATGTGGAACCTGGTGACGGGTCAAGAAATTGCTTCCCTCAAGGGTCATCCAAACAACGTGGTTTCCATCAAGTACTGCAGCCACACAGGGCTTGTGTTTACTGTGTCCACGTCGTACATCAAAGTGTGGGACATCCGTGACTCGGCCCGGTGCATCCGCACCCTCACGTACGTGGCAGATGGGAGCAGCTATGGGGGACCCTGGGTATTCTGGGCATCTCTGGCTTTGCAGAAGCCAGTCCCAGGACCTACTGGGGCTGTGGACAGGGCCAAGTACCAGATGCTTTAGTGCCAGTTTGCATTGCTCATCCTTAGGGAACAGGGAGCTTGGGGTGAGGGACTCATGGGGACGTCCTGTAGCAAAGGCTCTGGGTAAAGGGCTTTGAAGAGATTTGCAGCTACTTCTGGGGGTGGCCAAGAGAGGCAGCAGCTCTGTAGAGGAGGCACACCCCCTAACAACATTGTGGCTGTGTAAACCACAAGCTCTCCATTGGGAAACTCAAATCTTTATGAGGAGTTTGAGGACCAGAAAGGAGCTTGGACAGGCTGTAGCCTGTCTGCCAGTCTGGAGCAGGGTTCAAGTGTTAGTAGAGTATGGCAGGCCAGAGTTACCAGCTTGCTCCAGCATAGAACTCCTTTCTCCATCGAGCCTCAGCTCATCTATCTTGGCCTGAAGGTGCTTCTCCCCTGGTGCAGAGGACAAATACCTCTGCCTCCTTGTGCTGACTGCCAGCACTAGCCAGCTCTTCCTGCAGGAAGCAAAGAGGAATGGGAGAAGAGCAGCCCTCAAATGGAAACCAGGGCAGGCTGCTTCATATCGCGCACACACCTGACATCCTTGTCTCCCTCTGCAAGCAGGGCACGGGCCTAGGGGACAGAGGTCTTGTTGATCCCACTAGAGAGATGGTGATACTTGTAGGGCCTTTCCCTGATGTGGAACTCACCTTTGCCAGCCTGGAGCCAACAGCCCCATGTGGTTCCTCCTTGGCGACTGATCTCTGCTCATCCTTTGACCTCTCTCCCTTAGATCTTCTGGACAGGTTATCTCTGGGGATGCATGTGCTGGAACCACCACCCGCACTGTCACCAGTGTGCAGGGGGAGCACCAGATCAACCAGATTGCTCTCAACCCTGCTGGCACCATGCTTTATGCTGCCACTGGTAACTCTGTCCGCATCTGGGAGCTGAGCAGGTAAGAGGGTAGTGCTGGGGTGGGCAGGACAGCTTGTGGATGCTGAGTGGATATTGTCTGCTCAGAGGGGCCTGAAATTACTCCCCCCAAGGAAAGTGAAAGTCCTTTTAGCAATTGAAGTTATCCAGAATAAAGACTTTCAGGACTCTTTCATCAAAGTGTGATGAGCAGCAATGGAGCTGGTTGGGGTGGCAGGTTTGCCTGTGAGGTGGGCAAAGCTTAGGAGAAGGGAATGGACGAGCAGCAATGGCCCCTGGATGAGCAGCAATAGCCCCTGGTTTTACCCTTGCCTGCCTCCCTGCCAGGTGGACCCTGGGCTGCTCCCTCCATGCTGCAGCCTAGGCTCTGTAGCCAGGTGTTGGTTTGCTCTGAGGCTGCCTTCCTCCCCTGGCATCACTGGGAAGAGGGGTGTCCCTGCTCACAATCCCCCAAAGGGAGCAACCCCTACTGGAGAGCTCCAGGTCTTGGGGGGGGGGCTTTGCCAAGGAGAGCCCCATGGAGGTGCTTCGGCACCCAGGAAGGGGTTGACTGACCCATGTTATTGAACTCAGGTTGCAGCCCATCGGGAAGCTGAGTGGCCACATCGGGCCTGTGATGTGTCTCACAGTAAACCAGACGGCCAGCAACCATGATCTGGTGGTGACAGGCTCCAAAGATCACTACGTCAAGGTACTCTTTTTGGAGAGCAGAGGCGTGTGTCCCATAGGGATGCTCAGATGTTGGCAACCCCTAAGGTCTCATCTGAAATCAGAGCCCCAATTTCTGTTTTCACCTCTGCTTGTGACATTTTTGCATATCTCCTCCCCGCAAATCTTGCCTTTTGCTTGGTCCGCACCTCTGGAGATGGATTTGCATCCCTGTCTGGTGCCTGCATGTTATGGCTGACCCAGATTAGCAGCTTGCCCTGTTCTACTTGATTCTCCTCCCTAATACAGATGCTTTGCACTTGCTCCTTCACAGTCCCAGCACAGCAGGAGTTTGCCCCTCCCTTTTAGGTTTTTGCTGATTTTTAGCAGATTGAATTGCAACTGGCACCAGGGGAGTGAAGAGGGATGGTGAGATGATGAGGGAGGTAGGTTCCCGCTCTTCCAACAGCTGCAAGCTGTTAAGTTGTCTCATGGAAGTGTGTGAAAGCTCACCGTGAGTAAAATGCAGCAGAATGGGGATTGTCTCTGGTGGAAGACCTCCCCTGATGATGGCAGGACCCCTGGAGAGACCTCAGCCACAAAAAAAGCCTCCACTGGCCAATGCCCACTGCCATTTCCAGCATCACTTTGGGTTTCCTGAGCCTAGGAAACAGAGGGTGATAGCCATGTTCTCCAAGAGAGGTTCAACTGTGTTTCCAGAGGCATCTGGCATCTCTCAACCACTGTTTTTCCCTCAGGTGTTTGAGATTGCTGAGGGCACGGTGGGCAATATTGGCCCCACTCACAACTTTGAGCCCCCTCACTATGATGGCATTGAGTGCCTGGCCATCCAGGGAGACATCCTCTTCAGCGGCTCCAGGGACAACGGCATAAAGAAGTGGGATCTGGAGCAGCAGGAACTTATACAGGTCTGGAGGGGAGTGTACAGCACGGGTCCTTGGGATAACATGGGGCAAAGGAACGTTGCTGCTGGGATCCTGCACTGAGCTAATGGGCAACTCCTGGGAATGTGGCAGTGCATGTGTGAGGTGGCTCTGTACCCCCATAAGTTTGTGCACTGAGAGCACTCAGGATTGTCAGCTCCCCTAGCACACAGGCTGCAATATCAATTGCAGTGCCAGGTGTTGTGTTCCTCTCTGAAGACAGGTCTGTTATCTTCTGCCCAAGGGACAAATCAAGCCCATACTTTTGAATCCATCCCCTTGGCCCCCTAACTTTGCATCACTAGTCTCATGATCCAGATCAGCCCAAGGCAACAGTGAAGATCTGAGCCTCAAGGACTGGGTGCATGAGGCTGCTGGTGCTGCTGCAGATGAGATTGGTCATGATGTTCACTCTTTGCTTATACCTACAGCAAATCCCCAATGCCCACAAAGATTGGGTCTGTGCCCTAGCCTTCATCCCTGGCCGCCCCATGGTGCTAAGTGCCTGCCGAGGAGGAATGATGAAGGTCTGGAATGTGGACACCTTCACCCCAGTTGGGGAGATCAAAGGGCACGACAGCCCCATCAACGCCATCTGCACCAACTCAAAGCATATCTTCACTGCCTCCAGGTGAGCCCCAGGCTTTCTGCTTCCCAGAGACTCTGGGAGGTGGGAGACCTTGGGGCTGAGCTTTCATCCCCGGGTGGGATTGCACTGAGTGGACAGGGGGCAGGGAGGGGAGGGAAGGAGGGAGTCTTGCAGCTTTCTAGTCCCTCCAGTCCTTCATCTCATTGTGCTGATAAGGTCAGCCTCGTGACATGGCCTGCCCCCTGCAGCGCCAAGAGCTCTTCCCCTGACCATCCCTTGCCCATGCTCTGGTGATGCTTCGGGTTATTCCCCATGCAGGGACGCCTCTCCCCTGGGGCTGGGCATCCTCTGCTGTTCTCGGGGAGCTCTTTGGCAGCAAGACTCTGATGTCTTCTTTTCCACCATGTCCCTTTTCTCCCTTCTTTTTTCTCTGTCTCTCTCTGTCTCTCCTCCGCCCCACCTCCCATCTGTGCCACAGTGACTGCCGGGTAAAGTTATGGAATTACGTGCCTGGGCTCACTCCTTGCCTTCCACGACGCGTCCTTGCCATAAAGGGCCGTGCTACTAGTCTGCCTTGACCCTCCTGCTCTTTCTGACTCTCTTGCTCATGCGCTCTTCTTCTGTCTTTTCTTTCCTTCTCTCTTTTTCTTCATCTCCTTCTGCCTCTGTCTTTCTCTCTGTTGCTTGCTTTAGCTCCTCTCTCTCTTTTTCTTTCTTTCTCTCTGGTCTGAGCTGCTTCTTCACGGTATGAAACTATTTTGCGTTTTTCCCCACTTTATAAATTTTTAATAGAAGTGACTTGCCCCTTTGACCCAACCATACCCCTACATTGTTCTGGTTTGATTTTTTTTTTTCCTTGCCAAGTGCCCACATCTACTGTATCAGCTCTATGGAAGCTGTGGCTTGCATGGATGGTGGGGTGGGACTCAGCAGCCACCCCCAAAGCAGCCCATGCCATGGGGAGACCAAGCACAGCAGGTCCCTGTGGTGTCACCTTGTTAGAGCTCATCCAAGGGGTGCAGGAATCCTGCTGTCAGGGTCAGCCCTGGAGGTCACCATCTCCCTTTATCCCCAGTTGCTGCCAGTGGGGTGAGCTGGAGGCTGAGCCCCACTGGGCCTGCCTGCTCCCCAAAATGGACTGCCAACCTCCTGCCAAGAGAAAAGGGCCTGGAAGTCTTGTGGGCTGCATGCTGCCATGGGCTGGGGGTGGGGAGCATTTCTCCTTGCGGTGCCTCTCCACAGCATGTCTGTGGGGTTCCTGCAGGAATCCATGGGTCACACTGTCCCTCTCACCTTTGTTTCTCAGTGACTTGACAGTGAAGCTCTGGAGCGGGAGGAGGTTGCCTGCAGGGTCGAACTAGGAACTGCAAAACAACTGGAAGACATGACAGGAGGGTGAAGGTCAGGGTACCTCTCCCTTGCTATCAAGAGCCTGTCATCTACAGGAGTTCAGCCCAGGGATAGGGTTTTCTTTGTGCCTGACCCAAGAGGGTGGATGCTGTCCCATCTGGTACTTTGAGCACTTCCAATTCCTATGAGAAGGCAGCTTTATGGGACACCATCAGCTCCACCTTCCCTCCTACTGAGGTTTCTTGATGGTTTTCCAATGACCAGGAAATGTTTCGTCTCACTTCTCACCCACCCTGCTGTAACGCTTGCCGGGACTTCCTTGGGTCAGAGCTCCTTGGCTTCTTTCAGAGACACCCAGTTCCCTCCTGCTACTGTGGGCTCATGTGGTCTCCACCATGATGTGCTTCTTCTGTCCCTGTTGGCTCCGGGCTGGTTCCTGCAGGAGTCTTTCTCCACTCCACAGCCATGAGGATATTTGGTGTCTGGCCAGGACCATAGTATAGAGGGGCTGCTTATTTGGAGATATTACTCATGGGACAACCTCTCTGCTGTGGGGGGCCTGAAGAAGGATTTCCAGGTAATCCCATCACTCTCTATCCTTCGTTTATCTGTCCTTAGTAATTGGAGATGAGCTCCTTTGCCATGTTCCAGCTATGGAGGGACATCTCCGTCAGCCAACTTTCTAACAAACCCTCTGCAGTTCCCTTCAACGTTCTCCAAACCCCAGTCATAAACTCAGCTGGCCTGTGGCTCTTGGGCTTGCCCCCACATGCCCACCCTGCTCTGAAGTGGGGGGCAGAAGGACTGCTTAGCCCTGCTCTTGACACTTTGGCCCAAAGCAGGAGTTTTGTGGTGGGTTCCTGCAACATGTTAACCCCCTTGAGATGGAGAAACGAGGCAGGAATGGAGGTTACAGGGGAAAGGAGCCAAGGCTGGATTTGTCTTCCCCCACCCCTGTGGTCCTTCTTGTTTTGCCATCACTAGGAGCTGGAAGCTCTAACTCCTTTCTCTGGGCTCTGCTCTCAGCCTTCTGCAAGGGAAGGGCCTAACTGGGGTTTGGCCCATTGGCTTCCATGGATCTGGAGCCAGAGGGGGCCCAGCGAGGATCCGAGCAGCCAGAGTTCATGCCAGGATGGAGCTGGCTGTGCCAGGAGAGGGGTGAGGAAGGGGTTGCACACACTGGTCTCGCACAAGTCCCCTGATTTCACCCCACGCTTGAATCCTGCAGTGGAAGATCTTGAACAATCCAACCTCCATGAAAGGCTGGGCACTTTGTCCAGGAGTGTGTCCCCAAGGACACAACAGCTTCTCCAGGCTCTCTCCATCCTCTCTCCTGTGCAAGCTTCTGGCAAGGCCCTGGTCTCACACTTTCCTCCATCTCTCCCATGGTTCAGGGGACCATCCCCTACTCTGTCCTGCTCTGGGCCAGGCAACACTTATTGTGGGATGGCTGAGGAAACCCTTGCCTCACGTGCTCTCACTTCCCCTCTGTCACAGAAGAAGCAGCATTTGAACTCAAGTTTAAGGATTTCTTCACATGGTCCCATTAGCACTGAACTGGGATCTTGGAGGCTGGTGGCTCCAAGACCTTTCCCATAAAGCACAGACTGTTTTCCCTCTGCTTTCTCCAAGCATGGCAACTCATGGACCAGCCCCAGGTTATTTGCCAGCAGCCCTCCTTAAAACCATTTCAGCTGCAGTGTGGGAGTACCTCCATGTCCTGAAAGGCAGGAGCATCTCTATCGATTTCATGGGACTTTTGCCTTTTGGGGGAAAAAAAACCCCACCATCCTGCTGCCTTGCCTTGAGGGAGAGTGTGATGGGATGACCATGCCCAGGAACCAGTCCCTCATGGTGATCGCCGAGCCCTGCACAGCCCGGGACCAGCGGCTGCATTGTGTGTGCATGCGTTTGACTGTCTGTAGCCATCTGTACCACGGACATCAGTATCTGCAGCAAGATCTGCCAGTGCCTGACCTGAAACCTCTCACTGTTCCCAGTCAATTGAAGGGACCTGCTCAGGGGGAGGGTTTGGGTCAGGCCTGCCTTGCCTCTCTCCTCCAGTTTCTTCCTGTGTGTAGGCTGCAAGTGCCTGCTTGATTTTCCAGAGCTGTGGCCAATGTTGGGTGATCCTGAGCATCCGCCTCTCTGCTACATCCAGCAGCCTGCAAGTGTAGGGAGCTGGGTTCTGTGGCACAGCAACAAGTGTCCGGAGGGGGGTGGCTTTGAAGCAAGGAGAGACTGTGATCTTATAGCTCTGTGTGTGTGTGTACATTTTAGTATCTGAGTGGGTTGGTACTTCCCACGCAGGAGAACATTTCTTGGGTGTTGATCTGGTTTAGCTACCTCATGGTGTGAGTTGGGTGCTGTTGTCACTGGATTTTGTTTTGGGGATGATGGGGCCAGTTTGTGGTTTTAGTTTTTTCTACTTTTAATGATTGTTTTGGTTTTGACACTTGAATTTGTCTGGGGGACACGTGGCCTCCACCCCACCTTGTTGTATGTCTGAGCCACCCCTCATGTCCCCCTCTCTGCCTCCTCCCAGGCAGTGCAGCAGGACCATCATCCTGCTCTCTCCTGTGCTCCCAGTTCTCCCCTTTGCAATAGAATCCCCCAGTTGAGTCGCAACACTGAGATTTTGCTCCCATTGCTGTTGGGATGCTTCGACTGAGGCTCGGTGGTGTTGCCGTTAGTTATTGGCTTGATCTGCAGCCTGGAAGGACTCCTTCTTGTCCCTTTGAAGGATGGAAAGAGACCTCTGAAAGGCTCAGCTCAGCCTGTATTCCGGCCACTGCTCTCACAGATACTCTCTGTGGATGCAGTGAAGCCCCTCTTTGTCTGGAAAAATGTCATGAAAAGCACATCACTGGAATGATGGGTCCTAGGCTCCATTTTCCAGACCCTGCTGTAATTCGCTGGCAGCCTGAAGCAGCAGGGAACCAGTGCTGTAAAAGCTTCTGTGTGGGGGGGCAGTCTGTGAGAGAAGCTGATTCTCGTGTGCGATGTTTGATTTTTCACCCCCAAAACATAGTTGAATCTAGATCCTGTCCCAGGCACTGAACATAAAACAGGGTAACCCTGGAGCCCCCAGATCTGTGCCTGGCAAGATCATGGAGCAGGCCCTCCTGAAATCTTTGCTAAGGCACGCGGGAAATAAAGAGGTGATTGGAGGCAGCCAACATGGCTTCACCAAGGGCAAATCGTGCCTAACAAATTTGGTGGCCTTTTATGATACTGCCACAGACTTGGTAGACAAG
>JAOQGH010000013.1:134984-157061 GCA_025769975.1 Gallinago jamesoni
CCCCCCCCCCCCCCCCCCCCCCCGCCCCCCCAACTCTGCAGGGCAGGGCCTCAGCCCCAGCAACCTCCACTTTCTCTTTCCCAGCCAGCCAGCACTGGTTAAACTGGTCGGATGGAGCAGCTGAGTGGGGAGCTGCCAGCTGTGGGCTGTGCCCACACTGACCACCCCGGATGTGGTTCCTCCTGGCCCGCACCCCACTCCCTGCCTGGGGCACCCCACACCCTGCTGCCACTGCAGGGAGAGAGCTGGGGCTGCTGCCCCTGTACTCAGCACACCTTGCAGTGCTTGGCCTGAGACCGGGGCCACCTTGGTCCTAACCTCCTCTCTGGAGGGCTGGTAGCACCCAAAACCGTACCAGTCCCCAGTACTGTGTCCTGAATCACCCTGTGTCATGGCTTATCTTGGTGCTGCCATGGCAAACAGCATGTGTGGGGGCAACAAATGTGGAGGTATCACAGGCCCAATTACTCCTGGCAGGGCAGGTGACAGGAATAACATCTTCCTCCCACCTGGTGTCCCAGCCAGTCACTGCACCACAGACACCTTTTCTTGCTGCCCCTCGTGTCACCAACTCACTCCAAACTCATGACAACCTTTTTCCTGCTCCAGCAAGACACCAAGCTGTGGCTGGGAGCACCCTGTGCCATGCTCCCACATACCTGAAGGTGCCCTTGGACTTTAGACCACCAGCAAAGGGACAGCAGGGACATGTTATTGGGACCCGCCGGCTCTGGTGATGAGATTGTGGCAGCCCTCTGCCACACATGCCCAGGCTCAAGGAGGAGCTGCCCTCAGACCATCAGTGCTGCGGCTGCTCCTCAGCTGAGGAGGGTCCCATGGGCAACATCCAGCAGCTTGCTGCTGCACTGTGGCTTTGGGGAGGGCACGGGGACACCCCAGGAGAGGCTTTTGCTTCCCCATGCTCCTGGCACAGTGTCTCAGCCTATCCAGAGAGTGTCCTCCGCTGTGATTTTCTCTCCATAGCCCATTATAGGGCCTGGGTTGTGGCACATCAATCAGGTAGATGGGCAACAAGGCCATTTCTCCAGGCCAGTAAAGCTGGAGGGTGCCTGCAGGGAGTTGGGGAGGATTGCTCAGGTCCACTGGCCTTCTGGCTCCCAAACACAAGGGGAAGGAAGGAGATAGGCTGGGCCCCAGGAGGAACCAGAGGGCTCACAGAATGCCAAGGACTGTGAGGATGTCACCCCCTCAGGACACCTCTCCCATCAGTGGCATAGCCCAGATGCATGGACTGACCATGACACTTCTCCAGTGTCTGTTGTGGGTCTACAGAGAAAGGAGACATGGGAAAGGGGATGTTCAATGTGGTGCATGCCAGAGTGCCCTATCAGCCATCCAATTGGATTCCCCGAGGCAGGGGAGAGCCATGGCTGGGCTGGGCAGAACTTGGTCAGGAGACTCCTAAATACTACATGCCCTCCCCATCACCCCTTGGCCTGTGGCCCTGGGCATGGTACAGAGCTGTCATGTCCCACTCTGATTCAGAGACACCTGCATTTCAGCAGTGGGCAGAAAAATCTTTCCTAGGGGCAGGTTTCTAACCACAAGCACTGGAAGCCCAGGCAGGCAGCCAGGTCCCTGGGCACAGCGGAGCCCTAGGCTCAGCTCTGTGTCTGAAGGCTCTGTATCTGCCCAGCAACCAGTGTTTTCCCCGATGGTCTTGGCTTGCCCTACAGGGGCTGCTCCTGGGCACAGTGACATCCCTGTGCACTCTGGGAAGCTCTGCCCAGGAAACAAAAGGGTCTGGCAGCACCCGGCATTCATGACTGCACTGTGGAGGAATGAAGCTGGGGCAGGTGACCAGCTAATGTGACTCAGTGCCTCCTGGCTGGCACACTGGCCGTGCCTGCCCTGGGGCCACACCATGGCATGGCAGGCCAGGGTGACATGACAAGGGGGGTGGGGCACACAGCCACCCTTCTCTCGCTGGCCTGTGGGCTGAAGTAGAGCATCCATGTTTACAACCCTCTGTCAGCACCCTGTCACATAAGAAGGTTTGCTGCCAGGCACCAGTTTGAAGTGACAAGGACCTAGAGTTAGCTGTGTGATGCCAGTGTGCCTTGCTCACACAAGTGCCCTGGGTTTGCATCAACCAACGTGTGGCATGGATGCGGCTGGCTCAGCAAAGTCCTAGCACCAGGCAAATGAGTGCCAAGGTGTTGGCTTGGACTGGCCTGGGGTCTCTTTAGCACACGGCTAAAACCAGCATGAACTCGTTCCAAGAGCCAGAGGGGCAAGAGCCACCAGAAAATTCTCCAAATGCATCCCACAACCCCGCCTTGCCCCTTGGCACGTGCCCCTGGTGAGTGTACGTGTGTGCCTGTGCCTGTGCCCTTGTGAAATGGCAGGGAATGGGCTGTCACAGCTCTGCAACCCGTCCCAGACCTCCCTCCCCGGCAAAAATCGACCCATCCCAACAGAGAGCAGCGACTCTCAGGCACCTGCCTGCTCTCTGCTCCACACACACACAGACCACCCATCCCCACCTGAGTCGCCTCCCACCATCTGCCCAGCTGGATCACCGAGCCCTTCCTCCACCTTTGGGAGAAGCTGTGGGGGAAAACTGAGTGTGTGCTCCCAGCGTGGCCACGGTACCCGCTGGGTGTAAGGGAGCCCTCTGGAGCAGGGGGATGCTGTATGGCCAGGTGGGCACCCAGGGCCCCTCTGCTGCCAGCAAAGCCCCTGAGGAGGGATGCGGAGTCCCCGGGCCTGTGCCAGCCCTGCAGGGTGTGTTTGCTTGGCAGCAGGGGCTGAGGGAACCCGCTGTGAGCAAACAAATATGAGTCGGGCAAAAGGCAGTGAAGAAAACACCCCGTGAAGCCAGTGTGGGTGAAACTCTGGGCACCGGCAGGGCAAGGGCTCTGACAATGATTAAACTGGCCAACCCAGATTTCCCGGCAAGGCAGCACTGGGCTGGGACCCGGTGGTTCATATTATGCAAATCACCTGGATCTGGGAGCATGAACGTTTCGGGCTGGAATTCCCCTCGGGCCGCCAGATCGCGTTACGCCGCCCATGCTATAAAAGAGGAGAGGAGGGCAGGGCTTGCCCATCGGCACCAGCCTCCCAGGGCCCATGAGCAGTGGCTAGCGGCTGAGCAGGGCACCCTGTCTCCCCTCGCTGCTTTCTGGATTAGCTGCTGTCCCCAGGATTGCCATCGCAGAAGGTACCAAAGCTTTTTTGTCTGGGGCCTGTTGATGTCCCCCAGCCCGGGATGGCTGCTTTGCTCCCCTCCCTGTGCATCTTCGCTCTTGCTGGGGGATGCGCTTGGTCTTTTCTTGCTGCATGCCTGTTCTCCCAGACATTTTGAGAGTCGGCAGTCTGAAGGGGCGCCCCTCCGGTCCCCAGGTTTTGTCAAGTGGACAGCAAGAGTTGGCTCTTCCACAAACTCTGGGCAGAGGCTTGGTTCCCTCCTGGCTGCAGAGTTACTGGGATGTGCTTCTTGCGACTGGTTTGAGAGGATTGGAGCTGCTGGCACTGGAGCCCTCGCAGCAGGCAGCGGGGCAGGTGCTGTGCCAGCCCAAGCACTGCTGTGCTCTGGGGGAGTATTAGATTAGTGCCCTGCAACACCCATCCCCACAGAGGGGCTGTGCCGTGCCAGTCTCCGTGAGCCACCTGCTTGCTGTGGCTGCCAGTGGGGCTGGTGAGGTCAGGCGGCTGTGGACAGGGCTCCTCTGCAGGCAGGGTGACGCTGTGTCCCCGGTTTCCTCCGGCTCAGTCTCCCTCGCTCCCAGCCCCCGGGGTGGTGGTGAGTCAGGCTCCAGCCCCAGCCGGTGGGTGCTGGGTGGATGTTTCTGCAGAAGTGACCTGAGTGGTAACGATGGGTGGAGGGAGGGAGAGCCCGGCCTCACCCAGCCTGTTCCTGGGGTGCTGCAGGCTCAAGTCCCCCTGCATCCATGGTGGGACTCACTGTCATCTCTCGGCACAGGGCTTGATGGCGGGATCTTGTGACATCAGCAATGTCTTCTCTAACTACATCAGCGCCATGTACCAGCCGGATGAGGTGCAGCCAACCTTGGAGATGCTGGGACACCATGGGGATGACAGCACCCTGGGGTTGAGCCTCCCCACTAGCCAGCCCCCAGCACAGAGCTCAGGTAGGACAAGGGGAGCAGCGGTGGCTGCCCAGGGGAGCCAGCACACAAGGCTCAGAAGAGCATTACAAAGTCCTTGTCCCACTGAGGCAGGTCGACAGGTCCCACCATGCCTCAGTTTCCCCAGGGGTGTGTTAGCTAAAAGGGTGCTGTAGGAGACTCTGGGTGGCACAAGGTGCAACTTCTTGGAGCACATCAGATGCATACAGAGGATGAAGGAATCATTGCCCTCCTCCTCCAGCATGTCCCAGGGGATCGGCTGCCAGGGGTCACCAGGAGAGCAGCTTGGAAGTACAGGCTTGGTAATGGGGATCCCCACTCCACCAGTGGGACTGTCACAGGAGGCACAGGGAACACACCAGCAGAGCAGGGTGGATCCCAGCATGGATGGGACAAATGACACCATAACCAACGGTGGGGGGAGCGTCAGGTCCTTGCTGTCCCCCCAGTCAGGAGCAGGGCAGAGTGAGGTGACCTGGAAGGAGGCACTTAGTGTCTGTCAGTCCCATAGCCCTTCAAGTGCAGAGCCCGCTGTGCCTGGCATGATCGCCACAGGACCAGACCTGGTGCCCAGCTGCAGCTGGCAGCCCATGCATGGCACACTGGTCTCTGTCCCTTGCAGACAAGCCGGAGTGGTTCAGTGAGCTCCCATACTTCTGGACCAAGGTGCAGGTGCTGGAGTGGATCAGCTACCACATAGAGAAGAACAAGTACGATGCCAGCTCCATCGACTTCTCCTGCTGCAACATGGATGGGCATGCCCTCTGCCACTGCACCAGGGACCAGATGCGACTCATCTTTGGGCCCCTGGGGGATGAGCTCTATGACCGCCTGCATGAGATCAGTGAGTGTCCCAATGTCCCCTTTGTCCCCAGGCCTGGCAGCTTGAAGAATAAAGCTGAGAGGCCCCCTCACCAGCCCAGGACCATCTGCTTCCCTGGCACTGCAGAGGGCTGCCTGGGGGAGGTTTCACTGGATGGGCTGCACAGGGGGACATGGGGGCACAAGCCAGAGTCCAGGCAGGGCTGGGTTCAGCTCCCAGGATGCACCATTCCCCTCCATACCAAACAGGAATTGCTAATCCCAGTCCCCCCACCCCTGCAGCCTCCGATGAGCTGAACTGGATCATTGACTTGCTGGAAAAAGAGGATGCGACTTCCCAGGAGACTTTCTCGAACTCCAGCCACTTGGGTAAGAGAGGGGCCCTGGGCAAGCCTTTTCCCCAGGGACCACATGCTGATGCAGGCAGGGCTAACCCTTTCTTCCCTTCTCTGCCCCTTCCAGAGCTGGGAAATCCCTGTGCCAAGGACTCCCTGGAGGACATGAAGCCCACAAACCCTTTCTTAGCCACAGACTTCACCTGCTTGCCTGGTTCCATGTCCCCAGTCAGCTCTGATGTCTCAGGTCAGCATTTTGTCCAGTGAAAAGCTGCCTTCGTTTGCGCTGATCTGGGACATCAGTGGGGAACTGCCCCACCGCCAAGGGCGGGTTTGGGTCTTGCACCAGGCTGACTGCTGGGGCCTGGGGCAGGGTGGTGGTGGAAGCATCTCCAGATACCAGTACCTGGCGGTCTGAGCCCTGTCCCTTTGCCTCTCAGGGCCTCCAATGTCCCACAGCCCCAACTCCCAGGACTCCGGTGGAAGTGACCTCGACCTTGACCTCGACCCCATGGAAGCAAAGCTCTTCCCTGATGGTGAGTTGTTTGCTTCCCACCAGGAGCTGGGATAGGAGGGTGTGCTACCAGGCGCTTCCAGCAGCTGCAGAGCACACCCCATCTGGCAATTATTTAGGGCCAACACCTGAACATCCATTGTCACACTGGAAAGGAGGGAGAGGGTTGATTTTCTATGTGCCCTGGGTCTGTTTCTCTCCATTGTGAGAGCCTGCAATCCAGTGGGATCCGCACGGTGTAACATCTCCCCTTGTCTGTGTGCACAGATGGCTTCACAGGAAGCAAGAAAGGGGACAGTAAACATGGCAAGCGGAAACGGGGACGGCCCCGAAAACTCAGCAAGGAGAGCAGAGACTGCCTGGAGAGCCGGAAGAGCAAACACTGTATGTGGATCCTCTAGTCCAGGAGCATGGACTGCTTCCCCTAACATGGCTGCATAGTGGGGAGATGGGAGAAAGGGCCACGACTGCTGGCCATGCCCCTTGGCAGGGGAGTTTAGGGAGATCCAAAGTGCAGGATCTTGTCTCTACAGCTCACTTTCCTCTTCCAGCCCCAAGAGGCACCCACCTGTGGGAGTTCATCCGGGACATCCTGATCCACCCCGAGCTGAATGAGGGGCTGATGAAATGGGAGGACCGGCAGGAGGGTGTCTTCAAGTTCCTGCGCTCAGAAGCGGTGGCTCAGCTCTGGGGCCAGAAGAAGAAAAACAGCAGCATGACCTACGAGAAGCTGAGCCGAGCCATGCGGTGAGTGACCTACTCTGTCCCTGGTGGGGACCTGCCCCACAGGGCTGGGTCAGGCCCACCAGGTTCAACCCTGAACCCCCACAGCAGCTCCCCAGCCGTGACTCCACCTCCATCTCCTCCAGATATTACTACAAACGAGAGATCCTGGAGAGAGTTGATGGGCGACGGCTAGTGTACAAGTTCGGGAAGAATTCCAGTGGCTGGAAGGAGGAGGAGGTGCTCAACAGGAACAAGGAGCTGTAGGAGTCCTGGATGAGCTGGGGTCTGACAAGCCCCTCAGGGCCAGCACCGAGCTGGGCTCTTTGGCAGGAAACGTTGCCTGCAGCTGTATCTGGAGCCTGCTGCCCTGTGCAGCGTGTGAAGCTCTGACTCTTGCATCGGCACGCTCGTGTGTGCTGGTAACTGCTGGCACTGAGGTGTTTAAAGCTAATACTTTGGCTTCAGTAGGTTATTGTAAACCGTTATTTCCCTCGCTGGATTTGTACCTCCAAATGGAGTTGCAGTGACTTTGGCTGTTTCAAAGCCTGGACAAACACACCGGGGAAAAGAAGTTCCAGTGGCAGATGGCACTGCAGGGAGGGCCCAGATCTCCTGCTGTCACCCACCTCCTGCCTGGGTGGAGACCCAGCACCACCATCTCACCTGTGACCAAGAAAACCTTGTCCCAGCTATGGGGTCCTCTCTCATCATCGCTCCTGCTGTGCCGAAGGTGCCCACTGTCCTGTTTGCTCCATGTGGGATGGGTGAAGCCCCCTGCACAGCAGCTTCTCAGTCTGGCACTGGCTGAGAGAAGATGGGAACAATGTGGAGCTTCACATGGAGAGCCCTCAGGCGGGGAGAGGACTTGGCACAGCAAGGCCACTCCGCATTTCATTTCCAGCCTAGTTTCCTGTATTTAGAAGCAGGCCTTTTCCCCAAAAGTAGCTTCTAATTTCTGTAAGACCAAAAAAATGAATGAATGTACAGATATATTTTTTCATGAGTTCCCTTGTGCGTGTGCATGGTAGGACACACACGTGTCTTGTGGCAGGTGGTGATGCTCAGCTGGACTGAAGCAATGTCACAGGGGCACAGACTGGCTCTGTGTCAGCCACAGGAGAGGGATGCCAGCCCAGCCAGGCACCCAGCTCGTGCATGTGGTTTCCTCCTTTTCAAATGGGAACATAAGAGGAATAAATTGTTTGGTTGGTTTTTTTTGTACCTCTCTGTCATTTTGCTTGTTTTACTTAAAGACACAGTGAGGATCAGACTCATGTTACCTCATGAACCCCATCTACCACCATCCTTCCTGCCTGGCCCAGACATATCATCTGCCCCTTCTTGCTCGATGGCAACACCAGCCCTCCCTAGTTAGGAGAGCAGGGAGGGTGCCCCAGGAGTGCTGGGAGGATCTGTCCAACCCACAGGATATGTCTGTGGGGTAACAAGAAGGAATTCATGGGACTGGAGGCCAAGCAGGTTCTCAGATCTCTTTTTACTGTGAGCCTGGCAACCAGTGGGCCATGCATCACTCCTGGTTGGCATGCCTTGCCTGCATTTCTTGACGAGTATTTCTGAATACTGTTGAGCACCAAAGTGTCTTGTTGCCACCCTAACCCTCTTGCTGGTGCATAAGACCCTTCAGGTGATAGCACTGCTCAGGTCCTGTTTACCCTCAAGGAGAAAGACCCTGGGACCCTTCCTCTGAGCTTGGAGCTCCCAGGTCTGGGATGTGCAGGCAAATGCAATGCCACATCCTTCTAAATGGTTTCAACTAGTGCCTGGAGTGACTAAGGAGGGGAGCCAGCCCGCCAGTGGCAGGGAGGGGTGTGGGGTAGGAGAGGGGAGTTCTTGGGATGGGCTTGGCAGTGAGGGTGCCCTGCAAAGCCTGAGATGCCTTTTTGGCAGGAGGACCCAGCCATTGTTCCCTGACTGCCCTTCATTACTGCTGGAGACACGGTACAGTTAAAAATCACCCATCCTGCACTTGCAAGAGTGTGACCCAATGCAAAAGAGAGAGAGAAATAAGTCCTTCAAAGCAAGATCTTGCCATCAGTGCTGTCTCCCCTGGACTGTCCTGGCTGCAGCAGCTGGAACTGATCTGTCTGCCTGGCCTCAGCTCAAGTGTGAAGCTGGTGGCTTGGAGCATCCCTGCTGCCAAACCACTGCACTGCCTGGGGAACCTCCTGCTGCACCAGAAAATGGATAACAAGAGATGGTTCCAGGGGCTGTGGGAACCATAGATCTGGCTGCAAGTATCTTATTTCACTTCCAAGCTCCCAGTGGTGATGGCCCTACTTGGCCTACTTCTCTTCTGGCAGCCCCCAGGCTGTGGGCTCAGTGCCAGTTGAAGGACCTCCTGGAGACGCTGCAAGGGTATGGCCCATTTGCTTTGCCAGGGGCAGAAGGTGCCCATGGGCCAGATCCAGCCTTTTTTGGGTGGATTCAACTGCTGTTTACATAAGGAGTTACCTTACTGGTCCAGCTGGGATGCTTGCTCTCCTGCGGCCATGCCATGCTATGCCCACGCTGACAATTCAGCAAGACAATAAGAGGGGGTCTGCAGTCATGCAAAATCCCAGGGATGACAAAATCATATGGAAAAAGCTCCATCCCTTGCCTCCTGATGGACTAGGCTGCAGTTGTACTGCTCTCAGATCCAAATGCTGGGATGAGGCTGTGAGGTTACCCTGTGGTGCAAGAAAAGGTCCCAGTCCCTGGGTGTGAACCAGGAGCCAGTCCATGGTCTGGGCTGCAGCCAGACCTCTGTACATTCCTTGCGTAACCTTCCTCAGGGAACAGGTTTTCCCAGCTGGCATCTGCTGGCCCCAGCAAGCAGAGTATGCTCCAGGCCCATCCCTGACCTCCTGGAGCTGCCTCAAGGAGCAGGCTGGACAGGGTGGCTGGAGGGACAATGCCGAGATGCTTGGGCTGCTCACACAAGTGTTAGAGGGGACTGGCATGGTGCTTGGTGGCAGTCAGCGTGTCCAGGTAAGGGACACAGTGAGCAGAGCAAGCTCAGCCCCAGGCCAGGTCTTGCAGGAGCCGTCTGTGCTCCTGGCTACCATCCCTCTGAGTTTGTGGTTGTGGGTGAGGTGTTTATTCTCCATCAATAGATAACCCTGGCAGGCTGGCAGGGAGAGGGGAGCGCTTTGTCACACAGCCTGTTGCTCTGCCAAGCACACCTTGTTTGCTCAAGCAGTTTCATTTCTTTCCCGCTGTGGTTTGTGTTACCTAACTGGCCTGGGACAATGTTTAACCAGCTCCAGCAGCAGCAGGGAACCTGTCTGCATCCCCTCCCGTGCCCGCGGTGTCCCCACCACCTGCCACCACCACACCACTGCCATTGCCATGTGGGGGCCACGCCAGCTGGGAGGCTGGGGGCAGTGGCGGGGAGTCCATAGTGCTGCATGGGCACCCTGTGCCAGAGGAGGAGAAAAGGGCAGAGGTATGCGGGCATGGACAGGGGGACCAGATCCTGAAGTCTGCCATGAAGGCCGTGTGGGTCTGAGGGGCAAAGAGCCAGGGAGACCTGGAGGAGGGTGAGCAAAGCCAGACACACACACACCGACACACACTCAGGGTAATCCCCACAGAGACCTCCAAGCCTGCATTGAACCAACCCAGCAGAGCCTCCCAGCACACTGGCACCAAAAAGAGATGATTTATTTGTTTTTTTTTTTTAATCTCTTTGGAGGTGCCTGGATTTTATGGCTGTGGCAAATCATGGCAGAAAATGCACAAAAATAGGATTTTCCTCCAAAACAACTTCCCCTCACACATTAGTGACAGGATGAGGGGCAACGGTTTTAAACTGAGAGTGGGTTTAGATTAGATATTAGGAAGAAATTCGTTACCGTGAGGGTGGAATAGGTTACCCAGTGGCTGCCCCATCCCTGGAGGGGTTCAAGGCCAGGTTGGACGGGGGCTTTGAGCAACCTGGTCTGGTGGGAGGTGTCCCTGCTCAGGGCTGGGGTGGGGGCTGGATCTAGATGATCTTTAAGGTCCCTGTCCACCTAAATCATTCTGTCATTCTATGATTTACACTGGGGTCTGCTGGGAGACCTCCAGGTGGTTCCAGGCTGAACGTGTTTCTGCCATGGAGTTGCCATAGAAATATCTTGGTTGCCCTTCAAGTTTGAGAATTAAAGTGTTTTTTCTCTCTGCCAAGGCCCCCCAAAGGGACATATGGGCTATTGCTGATCCCTGGTACCAGTTAGGGAAGAGGTGGGCAGTTTGCCCTGGGCAGTACTTGCTTTGTACCCATGGAGTCAAAGAAGGTGTTCAATATCGCACATGTCAGACCACAAACTGCCCCTGAGCACGACGGCATGACCCGATTTTCCAGCTGAGCCAGACTGTGGCCATCTGTGCAGCGGATCAGGGTAGATGGGAATGTAGTGAGGATGGGGACAGTCTGCAGGAGGCAGAGACCATCTCCCTGGGACCTCCTGCTCTCCCTCCCACTATCACTGACTTTTCTTCAAGCCCCCTGCAGTCCCTACTGGCTTTCACCCTATCTTACCCTCCTGCCTCTGGCTCAGCAGGATGGAGGAGTAGGACTGAACCCCCTACTGGGAGTTACTGGGTGTGTGGGGTCCCAGCTGCCTTCCCATTGCCATGTGTAAGGGAGCTCCCAGTAAGACAAGGATGGAAACCAAGCCCAACTCCACAGAGAGGGGCCTGAAGAGAGAGCTCAAGTGTGGGTCCAGGACAGCACCTGAACCAAAATGAAGGCTGGCTCAAAATATCCAATGTCTTCAATCCTCAGGGGAAACATATATTTGGTGGGGCATTTCTTTGGTGTGTTTCTTCCTGGGGTACCTGGTCCAGATGGGAATCAGCCCTTCAGACTCTGGGAAGAAGCTTGCAGAAATTTTCAGACATTGGAATGGGCTGCCCAGGGAGGTCATTGAGGCACCATCCCTGGAGGTGTTCAAAAGACGGGTTGATGTAGTGCTGGGAGGTATGGTTTAGTGATGGTGATGCTCCTTGTTTGTTGTGTGGGTGTTTATTTTTGTCAGTTAGGTTGACGGTTGGACAAGATGATCTTTAAGTTCCCTTCCAACCTAGAAGATTCTGTGATTCTGTGAAAGAAGGAAAGTAAGTTTCTGGGTCTGGTCCTCTTAAAAACATCCAGGGGAAAAAAGCCTCAGAACCCTGTGGGAGACATATATTGCAGCTGGACTTCTGCAGCCCTTTCCCTGCTGGATTTCACCTGGCACTGCCCTGGCCAGGCTTGCTTCATGCCACCCGGGCTAATATCTCCCAGGTTTCTGGACTGGTTGTACCTGGAGGAGGTCTGCAGGATTTAGCATGGACAGAACCAAGCTCCAGTATACCCAGACTCTGACATGGAAATTGTTAGAGAAGCAGCAGTGTCAGACAGTTTGGGCTGCCCAACTGTTCTCGGTGCTTTTCCAGCAGATTAGCAATCAGCTGGTACAAATATACCTGGAGAAGTATCCTCTTGATGGGGCACCCCATCCATATAGCCCTGAGCCAACCTGGGAGCAGCCATGGTTAGTGAGCAGGGGTGGCAGAGCAGGGGCACCACCGTTGCAGGGGGCACTGTGCTCTGGGGACAGACACCTGCTGAGCTGGGAACAAGGTACCCCTTACACAGGGGGGGATCTCCACACTGCACCAGGGAAGTAAAAGCTGTGGGGCAGGTTGCAAGGCTGCAGGTTGCGGTCCTGGGAGGGGCCTCATGGGGTCTCTTTAGGGGCTGTGCTGGGGGCAGGAAGGTGAATTGTGCTGGAGAATGTGCTGTAAGGGATGGGGGTGTTTTATACCTGCACTTCTGGAAGCTGAATTATATGAGGGGAGGGTTGATGCTCAGGTGTGATAAGCAGGGCAGAGTTATTGCCCAGAAGGTATATATCACATAGAAGCTGGGAAGGACGGTGCTGCCGGGGGTTTGTAGCAAGGTGCTGCCACGGCAGGCTCAAACTCAGCCCAGTGTCAGGGCTAGGCTGGGCTGGCATGCCTGGGGATGGGCAGGCCCCCCAGGACTGCGTCCCTCTTCCCCAGGGCAACAGCAGTTACCTGGGCTCCCAGACAATGTTCCCCCCTGCCTCGTAGCCCAGCAGTTTCTTTGATAATTGCTTTCAGCAGTAGCTGCCCTGGGGGTGTCTGGCTTGTCCAGGAGAGCTACCCGTTCATCTGTTAAAACCCTGAGCTGTTTGGTTGTTAAACAAGAGTGTGGCTGTTCCTGTTGTAGGAACGGGGAATCCACTGCAGTGGCTGCCTGGAACCAGAGACAGCAGGTGTCCAGTAGGCTTCACACTCTGGGGAGCACCGGCAGGGCACTGGGTACCACTCTGGGGCATGTCACATGCCTCTGCCTGCTCATGCCCATCTTCCCCTTTCTCTATGGCCAGCACTGCATCCAGGCTTCTGCATCCCACCATCCCTTGCCTCCAGCCAGAGCTCCTAGAGGTCTGCACTAGGAGGTGCTCTGCTTGTCCCCCTGACACGCCAGCACATCCAGGATGTTGAGGCTCCCCAAGCAGTTTGCTCCTGGTTGCCCCCATGGTGATTCAGCACCAGACATTTTCCCCACAACCTGGGAGTAAAGAAGAAGCTACCATGTCACCTCCCATGGGGAAGGATAGCACCAGCCCCATCTGTCCTGTCCTGTGCTTGCTGTCTCCCCGGGACCAGGGCTCTGGCTGTGGCTTGGCCATGCTGCGCATGTGTGGCTCAAGCTGGCCACAAAAGCTGGTATCTGTTCCTCAAGAACAGACCTGGGGACCTGTTACCAGTCCAAAGCTTTATTCCCACCTAAGTCTGACAAAGTTTTGTCTCTGCATCTTCCCCAGCCTGTGTTCCCTGCACAAGTGCTTCCCCTTCTGCAGAAAACATCACATTCTGGACTGCCCAGGTAAGGATAGATGTTCAGCTTTTGGACTCTGGCATCCTCAAAAGGGTGGCACTGATGGGTCTTCTTGGGTCTTTCCAGCTTCTTTCCTTCCCCTCCCTCCACCACTGCCACCAAAAATCCCAGTCCTGTTTCATTGTGAAACAAAAAGAAATATTAATCACATTCTTGTTTCCTGGCCAGCTCTACCCTTTGTTATCCATCAAACAGGGCACAGAGCCTGGCACTGCACCAGCTTGCAAATGGAGTCACTGAGTGTGAGCTGGAAAGCCCAGGAACAAGAGAGCATGTCCCAGCCGAGCTCATGGCATCAGCAGCAGGGTGGCAGATGCTGAAGAGGCTGCCTGGAGTCCCATCACACACATTTCACTTCAATGGACCCACGTCTCCTGAGATCTAACCTTCTCACAGACGACCACACACCTCTAGTTCTTCTCCCCACTTCCTGCTGAGCAGGCCATGCTGAAACAAACCCAGAAACCTTCTGTCAAACCATCAAGATATGCAGTCCTGAAAGCCCTGTGTCCTGGAAAGGCTTCTTCCTGGCTTTGTGATGAGAGCATATGGGGATGGGGACGGGGACAGTTGCAGACACTGCAGCTGGGTACGGGGGTGGGGACAGAGCTGTGTTAACTCATGGACTGCTGCTCCCTGCTGATATTTTCTTTCCTCTAGCTTCTGCAGACTCATTTCCCAGTGAGGTCTCCAGTAGCCCTGATTTCCTCCATTCATTCCTCACCAGCCGTGGCCACATGCTCACCTTTAAGTTTTCAGCTGAGAATTCAGGTAGTAAATTAAGGTGTTTGAGTCCACCAAAGCATTTTGGATACATCCTGACCCCAGTTCAGCAAGGCACTAGTCATTGAGCTACTCTTTGAAAGCCACAGCTTTGAAAGAATGGCCAGGACTGACCTGCCTATGCTGCAGCATAGAGGTCTATGAACAAGGCTGTCCCAGCTCCCTGCCTCCCACAGCCGAAGTACCTCAGCACCCCGTGACAGAGCACATGAACACGTGCAGTCAGAGAGGAAGGAAGAGGGGAATGAGGCGGTGGAGAGG
Organism: Gallinago jamesoni; assembly: GCA_025769975.1. Lineage (NCBI taxonomy): Eukaryota > Metazoa > Chordata > Aves > Charadriiformes > Scolopacidae > Gallinago > Gallinago jamesoni. The sequence goes on from JAOQGH010000013.1 coordinate 149,439, forward strand.
AAAGGAAGATGAGAAGTACAGGTGTCCAAAACACCTGAGAGAAGATGTAAGGGAGTGATGGGAGCTGGAAGACAGAAGCTGACCACCCCTCTGCAATGCAATGTTCCTGGGTACCTAAAGAATCCAGACACATGGAGAACCATTTGCTGAACATTTTATTGTGCTCATCAGGCCTGGATGGAGAGTGCATCCTCTTTGGGTGCTCCATGAAGAATTCTGAGGGGTTCCTGGCCTCCAGCACCAGGTATGGCACAAGGGTTGCCATTGCAATGTGACAAGAGCGCCGGGGGGACGACACATGGAAACCATCACACAGTCAGCATGTCACTCTGTGGTGGGCCAGGGAGGTCAGGACTGCCATGGCAAGAGCGTCACACCCCTCCTATGTCTATTTCCAGCATGGCTCAAGGGGTCAGTGAACACAGATGGAAGACGTATAATAAAATGTCCAGCCGGCTGTACTGTATTTGCCAGATTTCCCTGCCTGCTGGCCCCTGAAGTTGATGGCTGGGCCAGTGGTGATACTGCTCAGCTTAACCTCTTCCAGAGCTCCTAGAAGAGTACAGCACCAGAGAGCATAGCTGTGCTGCAGGGCAGGGTGACCCTCACAGGCCCAAGTGATGTATCCTGTCATTGGCCACAAACATCAGAAATTTCCAGCTGCCTGGTGTGTCAGCATGCAACGACGGGCATGGCGGTGCCCTCCTGAACTGCGGGCACACCCGCTGAGCACGAGACATGCTCTTACGTCAACTATGCGCTCCTCCAGAGCCCCAGGGCAAAGGTCTGCTTGGGGTGGGGTATCCATCTCCTAAGGACAGGGTGAGCCAGGGAGATGAAGATCTTCACTGAAATAAGCCGAGGATCTAGTTCTGGTCATCCAAAATGGCCTTCGAGGATGTCCCTTCACATTGATCTGGCTGGGGGGCAAATCCCCTTGGCTAGGCTTTCTTACTTCAGGAGAGTGATCCCTAGGGCAACAGGGTTTTTGCTGTCACAACACATGCCTGGCAATGTGATCCCCCCCATTTGCTGGCAAGCTCCTGTGGCCACAGTGTGCAGGCCACAGACACATCTCATCTGGGGCGCATCCAGCCAGCCAAGGTGGATGTAACCTGGTGGCAGCTCCTGTGGGATCTTCAGGCCCTCCAGAGAGCTTGCGCTCCTCGAGTTTTTTGCCTTCTGCCTTGCTTGCAGGCAAGCAAGTCTAGGCCTGAGACTGCTTTCAGGTGAAGGGTGGGTCCTAGAAGAGGATCTCATTGCTCCAGGCCTTTCTAAAAGGAGCTGAGTTTCAGGGCACTGGAGGAGCTACCTCCACCACTGCCATTACATGAGACGTGGTTTAGGGGGCTAGCAGGTTGAACTGACAAGAAGCCTGGGAGGTGCTACTGAGCTTGAGGGGGGATGGGGACTTTGGGACAAGGTCCTGCAGGATGACACCATAGACCATGCCCACCACCTACACTGTCCCAATGAGACCTGTATGCCCCGGTGCTGTATCCCATTGGGGCAATCTCTGTACCTGCACTAAGGTTAGCCTCTACATTAGTGGCGCCAAGCACTTTCTGGTGCATGAGCTACAATTGATACAGCGGCCACAGTGTGTCTGTTGCCCATCAGGTGATCTGTAGATCACACTTCCATATGTGGAGATGCCAGAGCTGCTGAGTGTCCCAGTTTTCTTCCCTGTAAATTCCCAGTGTACCCAGCTGAGCACAGCAAGACCTGGCTCCATCTGGCACCAGGCACCAAATGGTGCCTTTCTGGGGTGCTGGCCTTGTCAGGAGCCAGGGTCAGAGCAGGCAGAAGGTCCATCAGGATGGACAGAAAGTGTCTGGCCCCAAGTCAGCTTCTGGCCAGGATGGTCTGGGTAGGATCTATAGGGGATGATGGGCACTGACTTCCCCAGGACGCGCAGGGGAAGCCCTTTACCTTCCCCACCCCAACAAGGTGATGGGACACAAGTGCAGAAAACCCTGTTCTAGCCATTGGACTGGGAGGAGGGGTCCCAGAATGTTGCTCAGGGGTTCTTTGAGCACAGCAGTGGAGGAGATGGGGACGTGGAGGGGCTGAGTGTCTGCTGGCTGCAGTCCCCTCTCCTTGGGCACACTCCAGCCCTGAGGCTTTCCGGGGTCTCTGGTGCTGGGAACCTTTCCCAAGCCACCTCAGGGAGCAGGTCCTAAGGGTTATCTATCTGCGTGCAGGTCCCCAGCCTTTGTGCTGAGACCCATCCCTCCTGCATCCTCCCTTCCCAGAAGTGACGGTGGCAGGCAGTGGCAGGCGGCCAGCCCCACCTGTCTGACAGGTAGAGCGAGGGTGGTGGCAGCTGCTGGCACCCACTGCCTGCCTCGACCTGCCGGGGCCCTGCCAGGGGTGGCCCCGCTGCCGTGGGCAGGAGGAGCAGTGCCAGCCCGCAGGGACAGCACGGATCTGCCCCTGGCACAGAGGGACATCAGGAGGCAACTCAGTGCTGGGTGGAGGTATCCTGCACCATGGCATGTTGCCCACAAGCACACTCAGTTGCACATGTGTGAGCATATGCACAGGGGGTTACACAGCAACAGACACGCTTGCAGACATACAGATATGTAGGCATATAGATGCGTGCAGAGTGTGCCACCCTGGTAGTCACAATCACAGTTACATAATACACGCGTGCACAGCGTGATAGTTATGGACACAGTTGCACCTATACGCACAGAGCATTGCACATGCAGTGTGTGTTGCAGGTGTATGCACAAAGTTACACACTGCACTCCCCAGGCATGTAAGCAGTTAACATGGTTACTCACATGCAGTTACTCACACAAATCCCCACACAACTCCTCACCCGCAAGCACGCGTGTCCCCTTGGACAGGCTGCACCCAGCATGGTGGCAGCCCAAGACACACCTGTGTCCCATTCCCACCACCCACAGAAGATGCCCAGGTGCCCCCCAAGCCCTGCTGTGTCAGTTGATCACTCCCCAGCCTGTCTTCTTGCCCCCAGCTCTCTGGGCTGGGAAGGGCTTTGGGATGGGCAGAAATCCCTGAGGCTTGCTCATGGGAGCATAGTGATGTGTCATGCCCTGCTCCAACCCTGGGCCAGGTGGAAGCAACAGGCAAAGGCATGTGAGGATGCAGGGTGAGTGTTCCCTCTTTGGGGCAGCAGGAACCCCCACCAGTCAGGAGCCAACCCCCAGCCCTGCCTGGTGAAGGTGCGAGCATGGATGGGCTCGCCTCCATCCCTGGGTATTTTGGCAAGAGGAGGCAATGCCAGACCTGCACCTGTGGGAGTGCTGGCCAGCACCCAGCCTGCTCTGGCACCCATCCACCCAGTATGTCCCCAGCAGGGACTGCGAGGGCCCATTTGGGGCATGGCTGGGCAGTGTCCAAGGGCTGTGGGATTGCATGCTGTTTATTTTCCTAGTTTCAGTCCTCGTTGACCTATTAGTGACCTGAGTTTAGCATCAGACTTGTCTGGGGTCAAACACCTCCAGCACTCAGAGCATCGCAGCAGATAACTGAGGGTCACAAACAGCCACCAGCATCTGGCTGGGCCACTCCAGCCCCAGGCAACAGGCCTTCAGCATCTTGTCCAGCCGCTTGCAAACAAGCCAAACGGCTCAAGGTCTCCCAGGCTGGCTGCAGACATCACAACCCTCTTGAAAACAATGCAGAGGTGTGGGCTATGTTTCTCCTCCAGGTGGGTCCTGTGTCCTCTTGCTGCTCCTGCTGTGAAATGCAACCCAAAGATCCCATGGACCGCATGCTTGATACGCCAACACTGCACCTCCCTGTCCTGTGGGGTGCTGTTGAAGCTGTTCCAGCTCCCTGGGTGCCCCACAGGCTGGGGTGGGAGTGCCATGCAGCTGCCCAGGTGGAGAGGTTGGTGGGCAGCCCTCTACCCCAGCAAGCTGACCATGGTGGGTTGTTCACAGACCAGACCGACCGACTAGTATTGATCTCAGTTTTCCCAGGAGAAGGCCACCAAGCATCCCCAGGGCTGTTGGGTGAGCAGAACATGTGGGTCCCAGAAAGCAGGGGTAGGCTGATGGGAGTTCACTTGGATGAAAGCAGCAATCAGGTCTACCATGAGGCATACCACTGGCCAGTGTGCAAAGGAGATGACTGCAACTGGGAGGTGAGGAAGGCTGAGAGTGCAGCATAGCAAGAAATGACTTGGCACTGCACAGACACTAGGCTAATCTACTGATGCATGGGCTGGTGGGGAGAGCAGATGCTCACTCTGGATCTACAATAGCACTTTGGGAGTCTAGATGCAGAGCCTGCAATAGTCTCTAGCTTGATGCCCCCCCGTCCCCAAACAGTGAGAGCAAATCCCACTTATCCTGAAGAAACAGGCACCTAACACGGGTGTGCTGCAAAGAAAGCTGAATGGGGAAGGGGGCCTTGGCCACAGCTCCCGTGACCCTGTGATTGTCCCACGATGTCCCTGGGGTGGCGATGAGCTCATTTTGCTGCGGTTACTCTCCTTGCTGCATGCCAGGAGCTTTGTCATGAGGCAAGAGGAGTGGGAACAGGTTATTCAAGGTCTGCAGGGCCCAGGGCAAACACAGGTGAATGGAAGCCGGGGGTGTCTGGGGGTGCAGGAGCAGGGCAGTCAGGCAGGTGCAGCCCTCTCCTCTTCTCATGGGAGCTGCAGGGAGGGGAGGGCTCAGGAGCCCAGCGCCAGGCACTGCAGTATGGCCAAGGGGCACAGACGGGGGGAGCAGTAGACTTCGCCCCCGCCTACAAGGTGCGGCAGAGAGGCTGAACAGTCTGCAGGGCATAATTATCATCAAACCTGGAAAAGGCGGTTTGGGGTCAGGATGGGTCACATTTGGGTCAGATCGGGAGACCTGACCTGGATGGGATCAACAGAGACCTCTGTGATGAGTTTTGCAGCATGAAAGCATCCCTCTGCTGCTTGGGATAGGATCTCCGTCCTTTGCAGTAGGTGTGTCCCTCACTGTCATCTCCCCAGCCTGAGACCCAGTGTGGTAAATGTCCCCACCTGGACCAGAACCTTTTTCACAGCCCCTGGAGCCCCCTCCTGCTCTCTCCAGGCTGTCCTTTGCTACCTGATCACAAAACTGGGCAAACTCCTTTTTCACGGGGCCACAACCCTGCGGGGCACAGGCACCAGACACAGCAGCCCTTCTGGTCTGCCATCCCAAGGCATTGGACCCTCTTGGTACCTCTGACACCTGGCTTTATGGGAAGCTCATTTTCCTCTTCTTTAAGGTCCTTTCCAACTCCAACCATTCTATGATTCTGTGCTTCTCCCACTGGGACATCCCATGGCCATAGCCCCTGAGGACCCTGCGCTCACTCTATGTCCACTGGGGAGGTTGCAGTGCTGTCCCCTCACCCCCTCCACCATACACGCCCCTCTGCCCACACAGACCCCTCGCTCCTCTCATGCACACCTCAGCCCTGCACACACACTCCCCATCCTTACAACCATCTTTTCTGTGTGCCCATGTGCCAGCTGTCTGGGACTGTCTGTTTTTTCTCTCCTTTTTGCTTTTGGGATCCCATAAAGAGTTAACCTGTAAACACCCATCTTCTTCCCCTGGGGTGGGATCCAGCCCTATGCAGGGTAGCTCAAAGCACGTCTGCAGGTTTCAGGAAGCCCAGGGCTCTTCTCTGGAAACAAAACCTAAGGGAAAGAGAGGGAAGGAGCATCCCAGGTACCACAATGTCCACCCCACCCATGCCTCTCCCTGCTCTACCCTTTGGGCTTGTGGTTTGGGTATTGGAGAGGGTCTTGGCTGCTGACCCAGAGGGTCCCCTTGGAAGGGTCAGGGCTGGAAACCTGGTACCACATGTGGTCTACACAGAGATTTGGCCTTGGCCACAGCCTCCAGAAAACTGAGGAGGGACCAGGGAAGCACTGTGAGAGATGACGATATTCCCATGTCCACCAATCCTGCGCTGCCCCAGGCCTGCCCCATGGCTGCAGAGCAGCCAGACACCAGTGAAGGGCCAGTCTGGCCATGCTGCCCTTGGCTCCATCGCCAGGACAAGGCAGAGGGCCAGCAGGGACATCTAACCCCGGAGTCTGAGGGACTTCACAGGCCCCCCTTCTTGAGGACAGGTCAAGCATTGCCTCAACACCTTGTCTGTTCCTTGCTCCAGCTGCTTGTGTGGGAAATGACTGCAGCTCCTTCCTGCCTTGACAATGGTTGGAAATTTTTTCTTTTCCAGACAAAATATGGCCACAGACCCTGTTGTATGACAGCCCATGGAGCCAATGCCAGAGTGTGTTCCTGGGTCCCTCCCTGCCTGACCTGGTGAGCAGAGGGACTCACCTGCAGCCTCACACCACCACCGCCGACTCGAGGTTGGTGTAACACCAGCACTGTTTGTGTTGTGGGAGGTCTGTGTGTGTGTGTGTGTGCACACATGTACGTGTGGGCAGGGCCCCCAATCGTGGAGCTGAGCAAGGACGTCGTGTCAGCCAGGGGTGCGGCACCGCCCAGACATTCATTTTGCAAACAGACGTTGGGTCATGAACTACAAAAAAGGGCAGATGTGGGTTCTGCCAGCGCCTGGGCTGAACCGCACCCCCCTCATCCGGGTCAGCCTGGGAGAGCAGAGTAGCAGCGGGACGCAGAGGGTGGATGGAGGGACACAGCAAACCCCTCTACCCCAGCATAAATAAAGCACACCACCAACTCATGTGAAACTGAAACGCGGATTCCCCCAGCCAAGTGCCTGGAGGGTATGTAACAGTTGGGACTGCATTCCTGCTCGCCCCCAGCAATGAGCACGTGGACCTGGGGTTCATCACCTCCTGGCTGGACTCCAGGCGGGAAGGCAGGAGGTTTCCCGCACCCACCCAGATCTCCAGGGCAGCTGGAGATCTTGCAAGATCTTGCAAGCTTGCTGGGTCTCCTAGGGCTGCTGAGGGTGGCTAAGCTTTTAGCTCAGTTTACCCATAGTGACCAGCACCATTTATTCCTTGCTGCAGCAGCAAAATCCAGGGCTGGATGTCCTGTCTGAGGTGTCCCTGCCTGCCCTGGCTTTAGGAGAAGTCCTTGGTCACTCTGCTATTCTGCCTTCCCATCCCAGATGTCTTACAGCAAGAGACATCAAGGCATGGCGCGGGAAGATCCCTGGACACCTCATCAGCCTGAGCAAGTGGTTTGCCAGGAGAGGAGCAATGGGTGCAGGTGGCCAGGCATGGCCGACCCTCCAAGCCCTCGAGGATGTGTCAGCTTTACCACAGCTCCACTCCTTTGGCAGCTTCAGGAGGTATCTTTGCTGCAGGGGGCTTTTAGGGCACAAAGGTGGCTCCGTGCCTGGCTGTGGTTCAGATGTGCCACATGGATGGGGCTTGCAGTGCTGGGGCTGCAGGCTCTGGGGAGCTCTGTTTCTTTTCAGACTTGTACTGTTCCTGAAACTAATTTTCCTATAAATCTTTTCCTCACAGAAATAAAAAGCAACACTGAGAGTGGCAGTGGAGACCCCAAACCAAGTCTCATTTTGAAATGCCTGGACCCCTGTGGTCCTGCTCTTGCACCATGCTCCTCTGCCTTCTTCCCTCTGCTGTGGCAGAGCCTCTGCATCCCCTGAACAGCTCTAGGGCTTAGCAAGTGTGGCAGAGCTGCTTACTCCTTTTAACACAGGACTGGA
>JAOQGH010000013.1:157161-206320 GCA_025769975.1 Gallinago jamesoni
GCCTCTGCATCCCCTGAACAGCTCTAGGGCTTAGCAAGTGTGGCAGAGCTGCTTACTCCTTTTAACACAGGACTGGAAGAGATATCCATCCTGGATGAAGGCAGCAGCTTGCCCCCATTCTCAGGGAAAGGACAGGCTTGCAAGGAGGGGAAGGACTGCAGGATCTTCTGCACTTCACTCCTGTCTTCGCAGAATCAGGGTGGTTCATATCGTACCACTGGGCAGGAGCCCTGCAGCCTTGCAGGCTTTGCCTGATGCTGCTACACGTGCCATGGTGCTTGTAGGCTTGTCCCCAGCCCTGCACCTTGCTACCTGTGCCGCTGACTCATAGTTCGACCTTGGGTTGGCCACCACATCTCCTGTGCCATTGGGCTTCTCAAGGAGCCGGCTCAGCTCAGCTGCTAGCTGCCTGGCCGTGGAAATTCCCCACCTCCCTCCAATCCCCAGGACCTGCTCCGCCTCGGCACCCAGGCATCCTGAGGGCTCTGCCCCCAGCCAGCCCCACACGCTCTCCTGAGCGGATCTCAGCCCTGGAGAACAGCCCACATCTTGACTTTGCAAAACCACAGCAGCCCTGGGGATGAGCAAGCCCTGACAGTGCCAGAGGAGGAGCCTGGCTGCAAACACTGGCCTCTTTGTAATGGCTGGGAGCAGGCGAATGCCAGGCTCCTGGCATTTATTTATTTACGGTGGTGAATGCTAACAGCTTGTTTGAAAAGAAAACGTGCACCTCGGGGTACCGCAGGCAGCTGTTCCTCCCCTGTGCCTGCATCCTGGACCCTGCTGAGATGTTCACATTTATCCTGCATCAGTGAGTATCACCCCTCTAACCACGGTGGCACCCTAGCTCCTGCTTTGGTCACTGCATGCCTGGTCCACCTGGGCACTTTCTTCCCCAGCAGCACGAATGGGACAGCAGTCCTGCTTCTCCTCTGTCAAGGGCTGAGAGCAAATACCACTCCATCTGGGAAGTGCAGAATTTTTGAGTCAGGACCAGAGACATGGTGCTGCGTCTCCAGTGCTGCAGGACCCCCTGAGGTGTTTCAGCACCACATGCTCATTCTTCTCTGCTAGTGACCTGCGGGGGGAAATGTGTGGTTCTGGGGACACTCCAGCTCTTCAGCTGCTTGGCATCCTGTGGGGGGATTTAAGACAGGTGCTGATGAGCAGTAGGATGTGATGGTGTGAGTGTGCGTGGCCATGCCGAGAAGTCCTGCTGCAGCTTGGCTGGTGGTGTCCCGAAAGCACACTGTCATGGCCCTTTTGTCTAGCAAGACTGGGACAGGTTCAGTGGGAGGAGGTGAGACTTAAGGTAATCACCAGGAAAAGCTGATTACCAGCAGTGCTCTAGGACTGGGTCCAGTGAAACAGGTGAGGGATGATTTACTGCAGCTGCTTCTCTGACTGCAGCTCATGCTGGTGACGGGGTGGCCTGAGCCAGCCTGGATCACTTCCAGCCTTGTCCACATATGCAGTTCTGGACTTGGTTGGCCTGGAAATGGCCACAGGAGGGCAATGACCACACAGAACACCCAGACAGTGCTTTTAACAAACTGTATGCTGAGTGTGACCCCTCTTGTGTGGAGCTGGTGAGCTCACATAACCCTAGGGGTCATTCCCTAAGCACAGATCTGAGCTGTTTGTTCTTTGCTGGTATAGCACTGGCTTTTTCCAGTTTGGCTTAAACCAGCTCACAAGTGAAATAACTGAGCACATCAGCTGTCTCATTTCTGCTAAGAAAAGACACCATCACTGACCAGTATATCTTTACTGCCTTGAATTCACCCCAGACTGAGACTGGAGTGGTTTTTTTCTATCGTCAGCAGACTTTGGTCTGTAGATGTCTTCATGTTATCCTTCTGGACTTAGAGGAATCAGTGCAAACCAGCCCATCCATTTGATTGATGCAGTTTCCCCACAGGGACTTGCCTGGGGGACGCCTGAAGAGTTTGTTGCTGGCTGAGCCTGCGACACTGGGGACAAGGGTCACGGAAGTGCTTGTGAGCTCTCCTGGCTATGAGCCCTAGGTAGCCATGGCTCAGGCCACCAAACAGGAGACAACCCTAACAGCAAAAAAGAAGAGTTCAGAGCCCTGTCATGGCTGAGACCTTGCCCCTGGGACAATAGTAGTGCAGAGGAAGGATGATGCAGGTTCAGAACTCATGGCTAGACTGCTACAGACCCAGAATGCACCCCCTTCCCAGCACCCACCCTGTCATGGAAAATTGCCTTTCCCATGTAGAAATTCTTGTGTCATCACCACCACAGTCATGTAGGGGTGACAGCATCCATGGGGTAAAGCAGATCGGCTTGCCCCTGAAAGCAGGGTTGCTGGATCTCTCACATTCCCCACAACAACCCTTCTCACTCCAGCAGCCATGGCTTGCCAGGTCTCTCCACCCTACAGCCTCCCAGCTCAAACTGGATCTGCATCTTTATTGCAAAGCCTTCAAAAGGGGGGAGGACAGGGAAGTGGCAGTGGGGACACAGCCAGAGCTGGCTCTCCCTGCCAGCTGCTCATCTCTCCCCATGTGCTGTTTGTTCAGTGCCGGGTGCCATGTGAAGGCAAACACGGCCGTGCCGTAAGAAGCAAAAATGAGGGCAGAGGCTGGAAGCCTCCTGCAGCCATGAGTGGCCTTTGAGGGGTTCCCGGGCACAACCAGAGCTGATGACACCTCAGGCCCCTGCTAACCCCTCACCCCTTCCCTGAGACAGCTCTGAGCACAGCGCACAGTCCCCTTATCCCAAGAGGAGAGCTGGACAACCTGTGGCATGGCAGACCTCAGCCCCGGGGCTCCAGCTGCCACATCCCCTCCAGTGTCCCCCAGTTCGGCCCCGAGCGATGTTCACAGAGCACAGATTTACAACTATGCTATGTCAGCCAGGTGGACCAAGGTCCTAGGGACAGAGAGACTAGTGGCTCCTGAGGACCCAGGGACAGTTCCCAGCAGGAGGATGGTTGAGGCCATCAAGCTAAATTTGCCATCATGTGCTGTCCTGAGGAGCAGAACTTGGACTGGTCAGGCCCGCTGTAGGGGAGTGATCCTGTGACCTATCTGCAACAGCCCCCCAACCTGTATGCAGCATCCTGCCCTCCTCCCTAAGCCCAAGGCATGTCCCATGCTGGTGTCACCTCTACAGCCAGAGGGGCTGTGGTAATGCATGCCTGGCCCCCTCCATTCTCAGCTCTCTTTGGCTGCACCAATGGAGAAGAGGGAAGGGAAAGACTGAAGTGGGAAATCAGGGGTGGCAGTGGTGGGGTCTCATGTCCCCATCTGGGATTGATGTGTGTTGTCCTGACCTTGTGGGTGAGCTCTGTATGGCCTGTCTGCCCAGGCTGCCCTCACCAAGGCAGCAGCACCTGGGAGATGCCCATTTGACCTGAAAAGTGCTATGCTGGGACCATGCACACTCAGCTCCTCAGGAACCTGCAGCACACAGCTGGCCCCATGTCAGTCCAGGACCTGGCTGACCCTTGGCTGTAGGAGCCTCTGATGTAAATCACCTCCTCCTCCTCTAATTAGCATGACAATTTGCTGGGGAGCCATGCTAATTTCTCATATGAAGTCTCAGGTCAGAGACAGTCCTAGTTTTCCTCCTAACACCCACTGAGCCCAATCTACTGAGAACACACCCTGCTCATCACCTATGTGCCATGATGGGCTTTTGCTCTCTGTTGGACCCACGGGCAGGTGGGTGCCCAGCCTTGCACTTTGGAAGCCATTTACACCTCTCAAAAGAGAGCTTGAAATATCGTCCCTGCCATGCCAGGAGCCATACTGACCCAGGCCAGAGGATATGGCCCTGGGGAGTGGGGCCTGATTGCATAAGAGCACTGGCATTTCCAGGGCCATCTCTGCCAATTTAATGCAGACAGAGAAATATAGTGTTTACAGGCTGATAGCTGCGCACATGAGGTGTGTCTGCAGATAATGACAGTGGGGTCTGAAGTCCAGGAGATAAGAGGCTGAGGAAAGCAGTCTGGGGAGCTGCCTCTAGGAGAAATTTCAGGGTCCTGCAGAGGGAGCAGAGCAGGTTCCTAGTGCTTGGTGCTGGGGCTGTCAGGTCATGACAGGAGAAGTCAGGTCCCCACTGGCCACTGATCCCGCATGGCTCTGGCTGCTCCACCTTGCTCAGCTGTGTGGCTCCAGAGCACAGGGAGACATCCCCAGGGGACATACAGAGGAAGGTGCCTGGCCAGGGATGGTGGGAAGCAGAAGAGGCCAAGGACCATGGCTGGGGCTCACAGCAGGCAGAGGGGGACAAATTGCCAAAGCTCCCCACGCCTGCCCTTCCCTGCACAATGGCCCTTTGTCTGTGCCCCTCATAGCAGGGATGATGTCCCTGCCACTGCTGCTGCTCCCTCTGCGAGCGCCAAACTCCACAGCCCCGGTGGCTGTCACAGGCAAAATGAGAATAATTAGAAGGAGGTGCCTTTTATTACAGGTGTCTATGAAGGCCTGGCAGAGTCCAACCCTGGGGGCCTTTGATCTCAGCCTTTGAAACCCTATAGCTTTGCTGACAGAGCTGCTCTGTGTTTCCAGGTCACCAGGATGATCATTTCCATCTCGGAACAATGAGCTCTTTATGCCGTGGTGTGTGCCGGACCCTCCCTGTGCCAAGCAGGCTGGCATGCAGGGAGGATGCACTACTGTACAAGCCCTCATCAGGGTCAACTCCTTCTCCGGGTGGGTGACAACAGCCATGGGAAATGGGAGGCTTCTAGTGCCAGGAGGTAAAATTCCCTCAATGCATAGCCCAGGGAGAGCGCATTTCATCTCCAGTCCTGCTCCACTGTGAGTAAACTTCACATCCCAAAATCCTGGGACGGGTCAAGCAGGCACACAGAGTGTTTCTGCATGTGGAGGGTTCTGTGCATCCCCGGGCATTGCACCCAGCCCCTCACCGTGGGGAGCAGGGCACCTCAGGGCTCATGGTGCACTGCTGGCTGGACACCTCTGCTGCATGTTGCCATCAGAGGGGAGGGCTCCTGGCATTGTCCCTGAATTAGCAGCTCCTCAGGCACTGTCCTGGGGCTCCTCTCAGCTCCAGACTCTACACACTCAGCCTCCTGGGCTGTGCTCGTGCCTGAGCAGCAGGAGAAAGACCTAAGCATGTATTTCTCAGAGCAATATGGACTTTTTTGGTCGGACAGCCCTGCTACAGACCCTGGGAGCTGGTCACCAGGAACAGAGAAGGACTTGTGGAGGAGAAGCCTTTCAACAGCCTGTTGGGCCTTGTCCCCCTTTGGGACTTTGTCTGAAGAGGAAAAACATCATATGAGAAAACAGCATCTTTATAGTATACTTGTTCTGTCTGTGTACCCTTTCCAGCTCTTCAGCCTTCCCCAGCCCAGGAAGACACAGGGGCACCTTCATCTCCCCTTCCTCTCCCCGCTGCAGCCTGTCCAGCTCCCTTGTCTACCCTGGGGGTCTGCACCTCCACCCTTCTATGGGTCCCAGACTGGCATGAGGCTGTGGTTTGCATTTGACTTTGTCAAAACAACACATTGTTCCCCAGCAGCAGGCACAGGGACCGATTGTGCAAGTTCCCTTGGTTTGTTACAGTCAGATTTTCCTGGGGTACAAGAGAAGATTTTGAGTAGATGAGCTCTGAGATCTGGTCCCTAGGGAACAGTGTGTCCCCACAAATATTCTGGGGACATCCACTCAGGACACATCTGGGTCCAATATGATCACTTTGAGCTATGCTTAGGTGATGCTTATCGTCCCCATAGACCATGATGGAACCAAGTATTTTGTGGCTGTTCTTAGCCGGAGGAATGAAATCAGTTGTCCTTGGGAAAGCCAGGGGTGTTAGCCACTATCTTCCATTTTTCAGCAGCAGCTATCTCCACTGTCATACACCAGCCCACGTCTCGCCTATACCCATGGAGGCTTGGCAGACCCTGTGGGATGGGGCATGCCAAAGCTGGAGCACAGGTCCTACAGCAGCAGCTGCTGTGGAGACCATAGTCATGGTGACCGACAGGCTGATCAATTTATGAATAATACAGAGCCAGCAGTGTCCTCATGTGTGGTTTCTGGGTGCGTTTGTTGCCTTCTGTTGTGCTGGATATCACCTTCTAGTTTTGCAAAGCAAATCTAGGCTGTGCAGGGGCGGTGAAGCAGGGACACCTGCTCATTTGCCAGGTAAATTCCCCAGGGAGCAGAGCACAACCAAGGGCCAGCAGCCAACCTCTCTGCTTGGCCCCGTGAAACTGTTGTTGTCAGCAGGGTGTGGTAAGTGGGGGCCCATCTCCATGCCACCCCACTGCTCCCTTTCCCCACCACGCTCCAACAGAGCTATCTCTAGGCAACCCAGCCCCAGCGGGGAGAGTATCTCCCCTGCGGAGCCTGGTGTGCTTGTGCTGGCACATACCTCCCATACCTGGATGAAGGCATCACCAGGAACGCTAACCCTTTCCTACTCTCCAGACAGCAACGCCCACCTGGGGGCTGGCCTCCCATGGGTGCCGTTGGCCTCCTGACCTGGTCTCAGCACCCCCAGAATCCAACACTGCACAGGTACTGCTGGCACCCATCTGGGGAAGGAGCCAAGAGCCTCCATCGTGCCAAAACTCGTGCTTCTCTGCCTCTGCATGTGTCCTTGCTGCTTGAGAGCTGCTTTACTCTGTAAGCAGGCTGGAGGGCAACTTGCCTTGTTTAAACCCTGCTGCCCATAAGCTGCTACAACCCCTCTTGCACTTTGCACCTCCCTCTGGCAGCCCCTGAGGCAAGGATGCTCCCAGTTGCCCCAGCAAAACAGAAGTCAAAGGGTCTACTGCAGGTGGGGGATTTCGCAGCAGCTGTTTGCCTCCCCTAAGCAGCACTGAGGTGGATCAAACCGGATCCCTGCATATCTCCAGGAATCTCAAAGGTCCACCATGCTCCCTGCATCATCTTCCACTCACACCTGCAGCCTGGCCAGATCCACACTGGCTTCTGGTGACTGCTCCCAGCCAGTATCCACCCCATCCTCAGGCCCTGGTGATGATATATGTCCTGCACTCAAACCTGGTGCATGCAGGGGTGTTAGGAAGGGAGCCTGGGGACAAATCAACTCATGCCACATGGACCAGTTTGCACTGGGTCATTGCTTTTCTGGTTCAGTGGAGATGTCCGAGTCCACACTTCACATGAAACATCCCTGGAGGAGGAAGGTGTCTCTTCCTCTGGTGGCTGAGATCCAAGAGAGACCATGTCAGAGTAGACATGAAGCTGTCCATGTACGTTGGGCACTGCAGGCTGCTCTGTGCCCATTTTGGCATGCATATGAATGTGTGTGCCTCTGTGTACATGCCTTAATGGGTGGGAATCTGCATGCAGCTGGGGGCCCAAGTAGCCTGCAGGTGTTTGCATGTTCTCCTGCCTCTGTGTGCTCTCTGCAGGGATGCATTCACGTAGAAGGGGATTAGCTTATGCCTGCCCAGGAGCTGCAAGTCCTACTCTCTCCATAGGTTCTCATTGCAAGGACTTTATAAGATCTCCTCACTTGTCTCTCTGCCAGGTGTTGCTTAGCCCACCCTAAGAGCTCCTTCTGCATTCTCCTTCAGTCTGCTGGCTTCAGACAGCAGCCCATGCTGCAGGGTCTGAGACCGGAATGTATCAGATAGCCCAGGACTGGCTGAAGTAAATCTCTACCCTGGACCAGCCTGTCTATCCTGACCATGTCCAGAGACTCATGTAATCCAGATCCAAGTTCCCAAGAGCCCGCTATCTAAAGGCTGAAGTTCACAGGGGTGTGTGAACAGGACACCAACTCCCTACAGAACTGGTGGAGCAGGACGTCTACAGAAAGGGGAAAAATCATGAGCAGGATTTTTTTTGTGCCTGAGACCAGGGTAGCTTGTGCCTCCATGGTCCCAAGGAGGGACATTTGAGCAATGTATTAGAAGTAGATGAAGCATGGAAGAGCGCAGAGACAGCCTAAGCAATGGCATCAGGACACATGGGTATGCTGGGGTTGCACTCATAGTATGAACAGTGCCATTTTCATTTTGAAGCTCCAGCAAGTGGTCCAAAGAAGAAGAGGGACAGACCAACCTTGAAGTGTGGCATGAAATTATGCAGGTGTCTCTGGAAGACACTAAGGGCAAGCTATAGGTACAGGCAGTACCTGGTGTACACTGTACTCCAGGCCCTTTGCTAGGCAGAAGGGTAGGAAGGAGTCTAAGGTGCCCAGGGGCACCAGGACATTTTTGACTTCTTCATGGCGAGATGGATCCTAGAAGACTTGAGGGACTGCTAGCCCAGGCTCTCCTTGGCTGTGGGTCCTGACCACTGGCCCTGTAGCCCAAGAGGCTCTACCAGGTGGTAGCTTTGCCAGCCTGAGCACAGCTCTCCACTACTGGCACCCTCCAGCTGGTGGTTATTTTGCAGATGATTAATGGTAAGTGCCCAGATGACAGGGTTGGCACTGGTCCCTGAGGGAAAGCTAAGTTGGCTTGAGTTGGGGACGCAGCTCTGAGTACCAGAGCTCTGCTGCAGTGCTGAGTCCTGGGAGCATGGCACAGAGGCAAGCAGGGAAAACCAGGCAGGGAGCTCAGAGCTCCTGGACAAGTGCTGGATATGGCACCTTTGCTATATTTCCATCTCCCCAGCTGTTCCAGTATTGCCAGCTCCTGAGAGAGAGGAGTTTATGGAAACCCTTACTTGGTGTTGAGACCATATTTAGATCTTGTGGCTGATGAAGGAACGTGCTCCAGGGCACCTTCCAGAACCGAGCACGCAGTCTGGAGCAGGTTTCCAAGCTGACAGGTGTCTTGTTCGGTCCCAGGCAGCACAGTTCATGCTCAGCAAGGCTGCTCACAGCAGTCTCATGCTGGGAAATTGGGTGGGTGAAAGCGCGCAGGATGAAACACACCAGCATGTGCAGAGCATGGCTGCACACCACAGCTAGCCAAGGGCTGGGGAGATCCCCACGGCAAGCAAACCAAGCAGAGGAGGACCAGGCTGTGTGGGGTTTACCTGCCTGAGACAGAACCTCCCAGCAACCTGGGAGCTGAGCCTGCCCATTGCCTCCAGCTCTCCAAGCTTGGGGATGAGCCTTGACCAGCTCTGGGCACACGGGAGTGAGGTGGTAGCTCTCCCCAGCCCCACTCCCCTAACATGGGTGGTGGGGTGAGCCAGGAGGGAGCCCACTGCTGCGTTTGGAGGCTGTTCATGCCTTCCACCCTAAACCTAGCGCTGGCCTCCTGCACCATGCTGCACCCAGGACATTGGCCCAGGAGTTGCACAATGGGCAGGGCTGAGCCCCAGCACCTGCTCCACAGCTACCAGCTCAGGGGGGATAGCCAAGACCTCCACCAGTCCCTGCCTCTTCGCTTGCCCAGGGGTGCTGGGGAGCAGAGCAGGTGCTGGGGTCTTGGAGCAGCCCAGGCTGGGACAGCTTTGTGGACCTTCCCAAGTGCTTGCAGCCAGCCCAGTGCCCTGCGCAAGAGTCCTGGTGTCACGCTGCACCAGATGGGTGGCAGCACTGTTGTGGCACACTGCCATGGTGGCTTGTGTCCATGCCAGGGAACAGTGTCACTTCACAGCAAGGAGCTAAAGTCCTCCTTCACATGACCTTGGCACCGCTGGTTTTTCTCAGAGGTAATGAAAGGTGTAGAAATGGCCTTGGGGGTCTACCAGCACCAGTCCTAGACTCATCCCCTGTGATGAAGGAGTCGGGGGACCAGCTGAGCACTGCTGTGGGGGAGACGGTGCCTGCTGACAAAGAAATAGAGCCAAACTCTCCAAGGCAGAGCAGAGAGCGTGCCTACATTTTTTTCTTCCCTGCATTGCTTTGCGAGCTGCACCTGCACTGCATTTCAGTCCTCCAGCAGCTTTGTCTGGGTGCACATCCTGGGGGTACCCAGGAGGAATGTACTGGCAACCCTTTGCAGGGTGGAGAAACCGTCCCCAGCTCTGAGAGCCCTCTGGGAAGCTGCCCTTCTGACAGGGTGCAGTGAGTGATGTGCTCGGCCCTGCAGAGGATGTGTCTGATGTGTCTGCCCTCTCACAGGCTGCTGGTAAACTGAGTCAACTGCATCCTACCTGGGTGGGGAATCTGAGGCAGGATAGAGGTTGTGACTGACTCCAACTTCAGAGGAGCCAGGATCCTGCACCATGCTCCGTTGCCCAAAGGAGGAGGGGACCCCCTTGGTGCCACCATGCAGGCTGGTGAGCGGGACAGCGAAGGGAGTAGCCTGGAGCATGGGATGACTCAGCTGCAATATGGGAGGTGAGGCTCAGGCTCTGCCAAACCCAGTGTTTCGCAATGTGTTTACCAGGACCAGGCTAGCTGGTGCCTTCCAGGATGGGCAGCCCATCCTCCTCAGCCCTGAACCTGCTCACCAGGCTCAGTCAGGCAGAGGAGGGACCGTGTCCCCACCCCGGCCTCACTATCTCATGGCGGGGAGCTGGGCAAGGAGCCTCCGGACAGGTCTCTGCTCCAGCGCTGGTGCTGTCACCCTACTGCTGCCTGAGGGGAAAGTGATGCCCCACAGTGAGGTTGGGAGCGTGATCAGAGGGAGCTGAAAACTGCTGGTTGCACTGAAACACAGCCCCAACCCAAACGTAGGTGGTGGCACATCAGAGCATTTATAGCCACATGATGTCATGTGGGAAAGAGACAGAAGTTCCCCTTCTTTCCTTACACCATCTGCTGATTGCTGTCCCAACCATCCGGCCACCTTCTGACAGCTACCAGATTACGTGTCCTGAGTGGGCAGGACACAGAGAGGGACAGGCAAGTCCCTTCTTACGGATGCTTTTAGAGAAAAACATGCTGTTTTGAAAAACCTCCCTAGAGGAAAGCCAAGGACAACAGATCCAAATTGGTTTTTTTTATTTCAGCTTCTTGTGGAGTTTGAGACAGGAAATGCTAGTCAGAAGCAGAAACACCAACATTTCTTTCCGCAATGAGCTGGAATCACAGAATGGTTTGTGTGGGAAGGGGCCTTAAAGATCATCCAATGCCACCCCCTGCCATGGGCAGGAACACCTTCCACCATACCAGGTTGCTCAAAGCCCCCTCCAACCTGCCCTTGAACCCCTCCAGGGATGGGGCAGCCCCAGCTTCTCTGGGCAACCTGGGCCAGGCTCTCACCCCCCTCACACCAAAGAATTTCTTCCTAATATCTAATGTAAATCTATTCTATTTCAGTTTAAAACCGTTACCCCTCATCCTGTCAATCTATTTCCCCACTTTCTTCTGTAAGTGAACTAAGCTTTGCTGCTGCCAGCACTGCTGGAAATGAACGCCCAGCAGGAAGGGTCATCAGTGCCACTACCACCCACTGCAACTGGAAATGCCTGGAAACCCGGGAAGGAGTGCCTGACACATGGAGACCCTCAGAACAGAAGCCTAGGAGCCATCAGTGAAGACCTCTGGTGCCTTCAACCAGGGTGTTGATCCCTGCCACGCTGGGTACAGGGCATTGCAGAGTGATGCCACCATCTGCTGAATGCTGCTCACACCTGGCCAGCCAGGACCTTTTGCCATGCCATGCAAATGAACAGTTTTCAGCAGTTAACCTCAAAATGCAGTTTCCAGTCAACCCAGTTTGGCTCTGGGCAATGCTGGGCCCTCCAGAGAAACCCACGTGTGGGCCCGTCTCCTGCTGGCCTCTGCTGGCTGGTTTCCATCATGTGATTCACGTCAGTTCCCAGCGCCAATGGCTGGGAAGGGACCTGTGTCATTGCATTGTCCCTGGGATATTTATTGCTTGGTCACTGTGCTAGGCTCAGGCTGGCAGGGGCTCACATTACAGGCAGAAACTGGTGTCCACAGCCTGGCAGGAGCGGCGACAAGGGCAAGGCGGGCACCTGGGCAGCGCTTGAAGCTGCTGGAGACCTGGCTTCTCCAGCAGCGTTGGGACCATGGGGACGGCTGTGCATTGCCACTGCTGGCCATCACTCTCGGTGCCCGCTCTGGCTGCCCAGGGGGGGCTCAGCCCCCCTCGCTGCCCTCGGGGCTCCTGCCGGGCTCCTCCCCGCTAGTGCCCGAGCCTTCACCCTGGCTGGTCCGCTGCCCCAGCTCCCCAGCAGGAACATCAGAGAGGGCAGGGCCTGCACATGAAAGAGAGACGTCTTTACCCACCCCGTGCCAGGAATATCTGCCCACAGGGTGTGTGCACCCATGGGCATGGCAGGTTTTACACCTGCTGCTTCTCAGGAACAGGTCCCCAAACGTGCATCCAGCCCAGCCCCCTGCCCCTTCCTCTCCCGGGGCCAGCCTGCAGCAGCTCTCCCTGGGCTCTGCCTTGGCTCAGGCTGACCTGCAGCCTCCCCGGAGCAGCAGAACCTGTCAGCCTGCCCAATCCTGCAAGATATAAAGCTCTTGCCCCCATCCTGGGGTAAGAGGGTGTCCAAGGAGGTGGGGGAGGTGCTGCGCAGCAAATCCAGAGGCCACCCATGCCTCTAAATCAGTAACGAAGCCATCAGGTCCTTTGCTGCTCCTGTTTTCCCACTCATGTGACTCTCCCATCTGCAGCTTCTCCCGTCAGACGGCGGGCAGGAACGGTGTCAGTGTGACTGTGTACCCCCAGGCTGCCACCACCATGCAGTGTGGCGACACTGGGACATGCACCCACGTGTGGGGGGCAGGGCATGGGATGGGCTCTTTTCCTGCAGGGAACCCTCCTACCGCATGCTCCCAGTGTTGAGTAGCAGATGGCCATGGCAGGGCACGCTGTCGTCTGGGACACAGACCCGATCCTCTTCTCCTTCTTGCAGGCCTCATTTCGCAGTGCCCCTCTTGCAGTACCTGCTCTTCCCTGACAACTTCTCACCACCCTGTGAGCACCTGGCATGAGCCCAGCTGGTCAGCAGCACCTCAAGGGTCTCTGGCACCCCCCTGGCGTACGTCCATCCCTCCAACAAGCTCCAATGTCTGAACTAGTTTTATTTCAATTATTGTATCCACAACAGTGAGGGACTGGGGGGGGGGGAGGGGGGGGGGGCGTGGGAGGGGGGTGGGGAGGAGGGAACCCAGTTTCTATGGCAACCAGGAATAATCTCCTTGGAGACAGTGCCATGTCTGTCAATCTCCAGCGCAGACCCCAGTGATATTTCAGGTACCTCATACAGGAGACAGTATGGTACATTAGCCACACAAACCAATTGAAAAATCTCATGAGATCTGCAGCAGAGGTTAAAAACAGCAGGGTCCCTGAGCTGCGGAGCACTCCCATCCCCAAAATGCCTTCCTGTCTCTCTGTACCAGCTCCCTTTGCTCACCGCCTTGTCATGCTCTGCAAAAGCCAGAGCCAGGAGGAATTTCTGCAGTTTCACAGCTGGGGGAGCAGGACAGGGATCTGCCCTCTCTGAGTTGGTGACTCAGCAGCCAAGCCTGTACCACCACCAGCTCTTTGCTGCAGCTAAGTGGTCCTCACCTACAGTCTCACCCCAGCTCAGGAGAGCCTCTGCCTTGTCCTGAGTCTCTGGAAGCTCTGATGGTGGATGATGGAGCACAGTGGCAGGGGTGTTCCTGCATGGCGATCTCGCTGGGGTGTGCTGGCAGACCATGACTTCTGGAAGAAGGCAGCATGTGCCTACATGAGGCAACTCAACATGGGGATGCATGGGGGTCCACCACCCATCCCTGGAGCAGCCACAGACTTAACTGCTCCGAGGCAGCTCACGGCACTGTGTAGCACAAAGTCCTCCATGCCCACAACCACAGAAAGCCCTGGAAGGGGTTATCCAGCAAAGTTGTGGAGACATCATCTGGACACAGTACTGGGCAACCTCTTTTAGCTGACCCTGCTCTGAGGAGGTGTGTTGAAGCAGGTGACCTCCAGAGGTGTCCCCAACCTCAGCCTTCCTCTGATGACAAACCTTAGGGCTTTCTGGAGAGAGCTACCCATGGGAGGTGTCCCCCTGCATCCCCATGTCCAGGGCCACAGGGTCCCAGCAGAGACAGGGCCAGGAGATGGCCAGACACAGTTACATGTCTTCAGGCACGTCACAGGTCAGCCCTTTCACTTTCAGCCATTCTCCCATCATTTTTTTTCCAATAACAGGAAATTCTGATCCCCAAGAAACCCTTTATTAGTAGTCACTTCTGATTGGCTCCAGTGTAGCACAAGGTGGCTCCCAGGGCCAATCGGAACACAGCTATTGCTCCCACAGATGTGGCTGTGAGAGACAGTCTCTGATTGGCCGTTTGCGTCTCTTCTGAGGGTTCATTGCTGAGAGCTTGGCTCTGATTGGCTGCTGGCGCCCCTCCTGGAGGCTGATTGGTTCTCACCACTGGTTTCATGCTGGCTGCCTTGAGCCCCTGGGTGCCCTAGCCGAGCCCTTGCCCAGCCCCTGCCCTGGCTCCCCCATCCCAGCAGCTCTTGGTGCCCTTGCACAGCCCCAGCCCCTGCCTGTGGGGTGGGACAGCACCACTGGGGCTGCCCTGGTGCCCTGTGCTCGGGGCAGGCAGCCCGCAGGGCAGTGGGTCCCCATGGGGCCAGTTTCTGAGGCGAGGGCAGAGCCCTCCTTTGGCTCGCCCTGTGGGTGCACTTCGTTGGAGCAAGCCCACTTCCCCCATGCAGGAGCTGGTGTCACACCTTGAGCAAGACCCTGCTTCCTTCCTGGGGATTGCTGTCTGCTGAGACAGGCCACCAAGGTTTTAAGCATCAGTTCCCTGCCCTTTCTGCTCCACTCTGTGATCTTGGAGCGAGCCCCAGAGCCCGAGAAAACAAAGCGGTACGGGTGGAAAATTCCCAGCTGCACTCCTGAGAGCTTTAAACAATATCTCTGATTCCTCAGGAGAATAGTGGAAGGGAGCGGCTCCACCTGTGCAGCAGAGCATGGAGCAGGTCATAAAGCACATGGGTAGGCAGAGGCACTGGATAAAGTCGGGGGAAATGGGCATGAGACATCACTTGTGCTCCTTAACTCCTCGTTGCTGAATCTCCCTTTGTAGCACTAGGTCAATCAGCTTAGCACATGATAGCAGAGAGGTCCTTTCCTACTCCACCGTACCCACACTGGGGATTTCCTGAGCAGCTCTGTCTTTGGCATTATCAGACACGTACCGACTTAATCAGCAGTCATTCGTTCTGTAGCTTTTAATGCCATCAGCAGCTCTGGCTTCAGAAAGGATTCCCCTTGAGACTCAGCTGGTGACCTAAATCTTTAGAGCACATTTCACTGTCAAAGTCACTCTGACTCTTCCCCATAACGTACTGCTCACCACATGCCGTGGATCCCCTGCTAGTCAGCAGCACCACCAGTGAGTTTCCCAAGCCTCTGTGTGAAGACATTTCTCTGTGTGAAGGTCCTGGCATTTTTTCTCTCCATTCATGTAAACTAACATGTTCTGAAATTTTCTTCTACTGCCATCCCCATTTGAGGGACCTCATCTAATTTCTTCATTTCGAAGAAAGAGTCCAGACTGGGAAACCCCTTAGTGCCTCTGCAAGGAAAACAACACGCAGGATTCATCTCACTTCTCTTTACAGCTTATCTTCCGTGACTGCTCCTGTTGTACTCCATCGTTTGTTGACTCCAGCCTCTTTGGTATGCAACCATCTTTTGTGTACTTTAAAAACATGTTTGAAAGTTAGTTGTTATGCCTTTAGCGAGCTGTTCCTCAAAAAAAAAAAAAAAAAAGGGCTTGTCTGACTGTGGTTTTACATTTCACTTGCCCAGGTTTACACTCTTTGCTGTTTGCCATGTTTGGACATGGCTATGGCTTATTCAAAGATATCACTTTACTTCCAACAGGCTCCCGTACTTGCTTTTTAAAAACATTTGCTATAATACTGCTAGAATCTCTCTGGCAGACAGTGTACATTTACTCTGTCCCTTCAGTATCATATTTACATAATGCCCATGCTATTGGTAAATATTTTACTCTTTTGGCTGCCTTAAATTTCTTAATTCCCCTTTTTGCTTAGTTTCTTAATTTTAAGAGTCCCTCTTCTTGCGCATAACTATGGCTGCAGGCTTTATGCTGCTAGTTTTCCTGTCCAAGACATTGCTATGGTCATCAGAACAACATTTTGGACTAGGTTTGTTGTCCTGCTTGTTGAGCTATGTAACAAATATACTGAGACTAGGATGGAGAAAATGTGTGTGGGAATGACTGGGTGTGAAAGCACCAGAAGAAACCCTAAAGAAGAAATTATGAGAATGGCCTACACTGATTACCAGGGGCACAATCAACATCAGCCAGATGCTGAGGAATCTGGTGTTTGCATCAGCCCAGATCATAGAATCATAGAATTGTTCGGGTTGGAAGGGACCTTAAAGATAGATACCCACCACCAGACCAGGTTGCTCCAAGCCCCCTCAAACCTGGCCTTGAACCCCTCCAGGGATGGGGCATCCAACAGCTTCTCTGGGCAACCTGAGCCAGGGTCTCACCACCCTCACAGCAAAGAATTTCTTCATAAGATCTCATCTCAATCTCCTCTCTTTCAGTTTAAAACCATTCCCCCTAGTCCTATTGCTACACTAATGGCTGCACTTCAATAAGGCCCAAGTGTAGAGGACTCGCCAGCAGAAGACTTGTGCTTTGATAGCAGGAGGATGGCAACAAGATGCAAGCACATCCTTTACATATTCTGCCTCCCTCAACACCATGGTGGCACCTGTTGCCAGAAAAAGGGCAACAGCCCTGCCTGATGCTCTTGGAGGGTGATGTGAGCAAGGATCAGAGGCTAAAGATGCTGCCATGAAAATGGTAGATTCCTAAAGGTTTTTAAAGATCTGTTCTCTCCAGTTTGCTGGAGCCAATAAATATGATCCCATGAGATAGAATGAAGACACATCTGCTAGCATCCCTCATCCTAGGTGCCACGCACTGTTAACCTGGCCAGACCCCTTCTGTGGGTTAGTGGAGCATAAGCCAAACTGGGAGAGTGTCAATGTGAGAGACCAAGTCCATTTGGTTTAAAATCAAAATCCCCTTCTCCAAGGACAATATGCCTGGCCCAAAGGCTGGTAACTGCTTTAGTGGAAGTCCCAGCCTGCATCCCATTGGCATGGCCTCAGAGGGCTTTCCTGGGGCTGATCCACACCCAGGTTGTGGGTGGCTGACATTCACTGGTGTCGGTGGGTATTCAGTCTCCACAACACCATTTGGTGACTTGGCTGGGTGTATTCCTGGAATTGTGGTGCATTCACCCAGCACTGTTTTTTGGGGGCTGAGAGAGTTGAAGATGTGCTGGCCAGGCTGAAGATGCTGCTTCTAGCAGCTGCTAGGGACACAGTCTTGGACTTCACAAGGCAGGGCCCTTGTGAAGTCCTGGAGAGCTGCAAAGAGCCACCACAGCAGCTGCCAGCTGGAAATTGTGCTGCAGGAGGCAGTGGCTGATGCTGTGCAGTGCTCAAATCTACCCAGACAGATGGAGGTCCTGGAAAGGGGGTTTCCTGAAGGCATTGTAGCACATCTTTGGCTGGGGTTCCTCCCTGGCAGACAGCATTGATTCTGCATCATAGAGCCCAGAACTCCCTCTTTACCCAGCAAGTGCTCTCCTTTCCATGTCTCCAACACTGCAAGAAGAGGATAATGCTTGAGAGAGGATCCATGCTGCCAAACACCCTAATTCTGCTGAAACCAGCACATCTTTGGCTGGAGAGGCTCACGCCTGCTGTGAGGGATGCTCCCTGCTGTGTCATCCCCACTGCAGGGAACTCTGGTTGGTAGGGAAAGGGGTTGCACAAGGTTACACATCAGCAGAGGTGGTGTGTGGGCAAGGTGCAGGCGTGGGCAGGAGGGCTTCTGACCATGTCACCCTGCAGAGAGAAAGATCACACACAGACTCAGGGCTCCCCTGGCACAGTGCGTATTTGTCCTTCCACTGCCACCCCATCCTGACTGCATTCCTGCAACCTGACTCACAGGTTTGCAGATACCACCTACAAATACCACCTACAGATACCACCTACGCCTGCCCAGCAACGCAGCAGGGCTCAGGTCCTCCTCCTGGCACAGCAGGTTGGCAGCACTCTGACCTCCAAGGTCAGAAATTTTGGGATTAGGGAAAGAAGGAGGGAGAAGAAGGCTTGGAGCTACAGTGGGTGCATCTTGCAGGGCTCCTTGCTCCTCTGGGAGGAGGAGAAGGTTGCCCCTCTGTGTGTTGTGCCACTGTGCTAACTTTGGGCTGGCTGGGCACATGGTTATTGAGACCTGGTTCCCCCTGAAGTGACTGGTCTGGTGCTGGCATCCAGCAGTTAATGGCTTTGTCACTTTCCAGTCACGGAGTGGAAAAAGACCAGTGGGTATAGAAGGGTCCATCCATCCTCCAGGCTGAGGTCAGGAAACCTCAGCATCCTCAAAAAAATGAGAGGAGCAGAAGCGAGAGAACTGTCCTAGGGAAAAGAGAAAAGTCATTTCAGCAAATAGAGTGTCATTTCAACAAACCTCACTAAAAAAATGCCCAAAGATATGTTCGAGTTAGGGACCAGAGGTATCTCTGCCAATGGCAGAGGAGATGAGATGGGCAGGGAAAGGCATCATAGCCTAAAAACTATGTTGGCCAGTGGAAATCACAGACCTGTCCACAGATGCCAGGAACTATTTGGGACTGAAACTCTACCTCAAAGCAGAAATTGTCCCCAATGAACTACTGACCTCCTAACCAGGACTGCAGCACTGATCAAACTGGAGATCAGAGCAGAAATGCAGGAGGAGCAATGACTTAGATTTGAGCATGTAACAACATTCAGTGGCAGAGCCTGGTGGTGGGGGATTTCTATTTTAAACAGACCTGACTCAGTCTTTCACTCTCCTTGCTGGTCTCTCCCACCCCAGTGTGTTTGCACAAGGGGTATGGCCAGGCCTTCAGGAGTCAAGTCCTCTCTTCAGGGGATCCTCTCAACTGGCTATGACAAACTAGTTTTTGAGCAGGTTTTGGACAGGCATCAACAGTTATTATGGCAGGATCTTTCACCTCCAAACCTTGCTCACTTCATCATCCACAAGAGTCAGGCAGAGCTGCTTTTTGTCAGTTCATCCTCATTTTGGGTGTCTTTTATGGCTGCTGTCTGTCAAAGTGTTGGGATAGGAGGAAGACACAGGGTATCTGCTGGCATCATCTCACTTCCACTGATGGATATTGATACAAGCCATTTGCAAAATCCCTAATATTTTTTCAGGTTCTTTCACATTAGAATGTTTCCATCCATACTTCAGCCAATTTTATCTTTTTGGTTACAGTTTACACTATGATCCTGCCAAGACCATTGCTTTGTGATTGCCCATACTTGCTTCAACCTATTGAAACCCATCTGAATATTCTTGCTATTTGATAAAGGAGCATATGCATTACTACAAGGCATAAGAAGGCCGCTCTGCAAAAAAAGCAGAACTTTTAAGAAGGCTAGATCCGGTCCAAGGGTTTGTTGAGTGCCCAGCAAATTAGCAAAAAATTCAAGTAAGGTTTGGTAGTTTGGGTTGAAGAGATGGGAGCTGGTTTGAAGACCTTTTTAAGGGCAATTCTAGGTTAAAAGTTATTTGAATTATGTCCTTCCTTACTACTTTTGGAAAATATCCTATTAAAATCTTCCAACTTTCTTCAATATGTTATTTCTAAACCCAGCACATTTGGTGAAATAAGCTGCTGCCCTGTCCCAGTGAAGACAGAGCACTGTGTGCCCCATGTAAAGGGAAAGGACATCCTCACACAGCTTTTCTCACAAAAGTCTGACCAGTTGGTGCCACTCTCTGCTGGCAGGAGTGTCCTTGCACCGCCTGGTAGCATCACCGCCTGCCTGGCAGCTTGCCCTTCCACCAGCCCCGGAGTCTGGCATGGTGCTAGCTCAAATACCTGCCGCAGCAGCTTATCTGCCAGTCTGCAGTGAGTGCTGGGAGTTGGGACATGACCCCAGACATTCCCATGTTTCATGGGTTTTCCACGCCCACAACCATGAGCTTGCAGGAGCCCAGGCATGCAGGGCAGGAACAGCCTGGCTGTGCCCAGCCGGCTCTGCTCAGCGATGGTTCTCTGCTCCCCCATCCTTTCCTTGGGGGCTCACTCAGTACCCCACAGGTAAAGGGAGGCCGGGTCCTGAGATGCTGGATATCATCCAGTGCTTTGCCATATATGATGTTCACGGAGTACCACCATTTGCATCCCACTCTCTCTCTCACCCCCTCTGCCTTTGGTCTCTGCTGGCAGCCCCAGGGTTGCCCCCATACAGTGAGATTGGATCTTCTGCAGTTTGGAGGTGGAGATGTCAGGTTTTTAAGGAAAAGAAACAGCACCTCTACTTTTAGGGCTATAGCTGTCCAGCACCAAGTGGCCAGGTCCCCAGTGGGAGACATGCCTGTGGCACACTTCCCTTCAGCCTGAACATGCTCTTTCTGCCTGTACAGCATCTACCAGTCTGTAAGTGCTCCCCAGCAACAGCAGAAGTCAAAGCATGTCCCAGGGACTCTTTCTTCCCATCCCAAATGTGCGACATGCTTTAGTGATGGGTTTCGTCAGTGTTAGGTAGATGGGTGGACTCAATGATCTGAAAGGTCCCTTCCAGCCTAGACAATTCTATGATTCCATGCTTGCAGCATCCCACTGCTGTATTTGGTGTATCCCCAGTCTGGGTGCTCCAGGATCCCATGGCCTGGTGCTGTGGCTTTGGGGAGCACAGCTCTTCACTGCTCACAAGGAGGCAGGGCCCAGGGCTGGCTCTGTTCCTGGCTGGTGCACCAGTGGAGCAGGTGGGGAAGCTCCCAGCATGATGATCAGGACATGGCAGGCAGCAGAATGTGCTCATGGCCACACTGTCGGGGACAGGGACAGAGGGGTGAGGAGTCTGCTTCAGACACAAGCTTCAGATAGCACCAAAAGGGTTCTTTGGAGCACAACAGCTTCTCCCAGGTCCTAATGGTCCAAATCCTGGGAGACTTGTGACATCTGCCAGCCAAACAGTCTGTCTTATCAGCTCCTCAGCAGTTCCCTGAAGCTGAGAGTAGCAGTAAGATATCACCCACCTACAGTCACAAGTGCCATTGGCAGCAGGCTGCAATTACTACTGCACCACCACGTCCTCTGTGCTCGTGAGCCAGCTGGCCTCACATCTCCTGTTGAGCTGCCACACCTAGGAGATACCACCAGGAATGGCTGTGTCACCTGGTGACTCAGGGCCATTAGCTTCGGTGTGAAGCTGGAGCTGCTGCCCTGAATCTAGGACAGAACATCTTACAAGCTCTTGGCTCCTGCCTTATTGCAGCGTCAAGAAGCTCCAGCCCTTTGTGGGCTGCTGGCTGGTGGCCGTGTGGGTCAGCGTCTCAGTGCTGAGCAATTCACTGCGTGACACTGAGTCACAAGGAGAGCAGGGAAAACTGCACAGGGAGCCTGGGGTTTTCTGTATCACTGGGGAGAGGACAACCTCTCCCTCTTGCTGGCCAGCTGCCACAGCTGTGGCTGACACCTCTGACTGCAGGCAGCAGGGCTTGGAGCCTGGGACGGACCAGGCCAGTGGCCTCAGGAATACTATTTGCACTTCTATGCTTGGGGATGGCCTTTGCTAATGCTGTGGGTGTTGGGGTAAAGCAGCTCCAACATCGATGGAGCCTATCTTACCCACCTGGAGCTGCGTCCTTGTGGCTATAACTTGGGCATCCCAAGATGTAGGGAGTCCAGTCCCTCCTCTGCAGGATAACAAGCTTGGTAGGGAGGTTTCTCCCTCCCTGCATCATCCATCATCCTCCAGACATCCCAGGTAGTACTGCAGCCCTGAAAAACAGGACTTGTAACACAAAGGCTTAGGTGATTCCCTTCCCATGCTCTGCCCTCTCCTGAGCCTGCTCTGTAGATACCTTCAGAGCATGTGGTGCTGATTGTGTACATCTCTGGGTCCTGCCCACCCCATCATCAGTTGAGGCCTGGCCACACAACATCAACAAAACCCCAGCATCATGTTGCCCAGCACTTTGCAGTGGGCACAGGTACCAATCCTGCATGACACAGCACAGACAGATGCTCGTTCCCTCCCGAGGAGCTCCTCCCTCCCAAGTCCCTGGGCACTGTCTTCTGCCCCACTTCATTGGCCACAGCAATGAGGATGAGGATGTGACCAGCTCCACGGAACACCCATGGTCCTCGGGGTCTTGGTTTGTCCCTGCCTGTTTGTGTCTCCAATGAAGGATCCTCTAACACCAAAGAGTGGGCTTGTCAGGAGGGGGTGTCTGTCTGGCAGGGCATGGGCACAGCCCACCCAGATGGATGGACAGGCTGTGGGCAGTGTGTGCTGCCCCAGGGACACTGCTATGCCCTGTGACCACGACATCTCCAGCATGGAGGACAGGTTTCAGGGTGTCTGATCTGCCATGATGGTGGCTTGGGTGGGGGCAGCACTAGGAGCCCCCAGCCCTGCTGCGGCTGAGAGGCGGGAGGGGAGTTGCAGGGGGTACAGGGTCCCCAGCCCTCATTTGCATGCATGCAGAGCAGGGAATTTCCCCATTTTTCCTGTCAGTGAGCAGCCGAACTTTCTGCACAGTGACCTTTATCCCCACCCAGGGTGGAGCACCCATGGCAGCTGCCAAATGTCACTGCGGTGCCCTGCTCCCCACCGGCAGGCTGGGCACCCGTCTCTCTGATAGGGGGGGCAGCGGTGCTGCCCGGCCTGTGGGCAGCCAAAGGGGGCAAAGAAGAGGGGTCCGGACCCTGCCCCTTGCACCCACACACCGCTGGCTCGGTGCACAGAAAGCAGGCAAACCGCCCCTGCCAGCCCCCCCAGCATGTCCCCCGGGGAGGGCAAGATCCCCCAGTCCCCAGCCAGGCATTGGTGGGATCGGTACACAGACAGTCCCTACTGCCAGCCCCAGGCGCTGGCACCTCGCCCTGCAGGAATGGGCAAGCAGTGGCTCCAGCACTCCGGTGTCTGATGGCAAACGTCGGCACAGATGGCCATTTCTGGGGGTGCTCAGGACCTCACAGCATCAGGTCTGGCCGCTGTGGCCAGGTGCTGCCCATGGATGCAAGAAAGGGTGGCACCTGGCCAGGATTGTGAGGATGAACTGTCTAGTTTGAAGGCAAACTGGAGGGGACAGCAGGAGAGGCCACTCAGGAGACCAGGTCCGGATGTGGGGTGGGGCGGTCTCTGACTGGCACCCCTGCAGCGTGGAAACACTGGAGATGTGGCCATGGCACCCCTGCAGCATGGAAACACTGGAGATGTGGCCATCCCTCCCCAGCAGTTCAAGACCTGCCAGGCTGCTCCCTGCGGGCAGGACTGCCTGCGTACCAGGTCTCCCTTGATGCACCATAGCTCTCACAAAGCTCCTGGCCCATCTGTGCCCAGTGCTGGGCACAGACCCAGCAAGTGCTGTGACAGAGCTGTCACACCGGTCCACCCTGCTGCCAGCCTTGAAGCCCAGCAGCCCTCAAGGGGGTCCATCGCCCCCCCTGCCCAGGGGCACCCATCGTCCTGAGCACTGCACACGAGCACAGACCACCCACGGGCCAGCTCCCTCCTTGCTGCTTTCCAGGGAGACAAACTGTGGTATTCCCTGTAAACACAAATCATCCTGCCTTTTGCTTGGAGACCTTTAATGGTTCTGGGAGAGCATGGATGGAGGTCAGCACTGTGCCTTACTCAGGACTGCTCAGCATCCATCCTGCTGCAGGCGGGTTATTTTCCACCAGTGTTTTCCCAGCGCCCAGTGTTGCGGCTGCAGGTCACCCAATCTGCCTCTCCCTCTGCCGACACAAGTGGGGATGGCAGCCCCAGCACAGGCTCTCTGCCCTCGAAGCTCCCCCAGACCTTCCTCCTGCTCAACTTGGAGACCCAGCTGTGCTCTACAGCCAGCAGGGGTTTGACCTCCCCAGCTGCAGGAGGGGCTGGGATTCACCGAGAGCAGTCAGGGATGTGAAGCACCCTGAAAGTGACCCTAGGAAACAAGAGGTGACAAGCCCACAACCCTGCAGCATGGTGGTTTTCACCAGTGCTCCAGCTGATGTCCCCCAGGACTTAGAGGGGTTGCTGCA
Organism: Gallinago jamesoni; assembly: GCA_025769975.1. NCBI lineage: Eukaryota > Metazoa > Chordata > Aves > Charadriiformes > Scolopacidae > Gallinago > Gallinago jamesoni. The sequence goes on from JAOQGH010000013.1 coordinate 181,076, forward strand.
ATAGTCCTTGTGTGACTGTCACCCCAAAGCCAGGCTCTGAATGGCTCTGAAGCCCCAGCTGCAGAGTGTGACAGACAGAGCAGGGGCACGCAGCAGCGAAGGAGCATGAGGCTGGCCCCAAAGCAGGGAAATATAGAGGAGTGATTACTAGAGCCAGAGGGCCTGACCTGAGGTAAGTGGAGAAACCAAATACCGCATCCCCCCCCTAAAAAAAGAAGGTGGTGGACTTGAAAATGGTTTATTTTCTACATTAAATTTCTGAGTGGTTTTGCTCCGAGTTGCATTTGTGAGTCCTCATGCATTTAAAGGGAACTTGAGGATGAATCATCAAATGAGCTCCAACAAAGGGACCAAGCTCAGGGCCTCTCCAAACAGCCTCTCGCTGCTCCCAGACTATCACTCATTTTATTCCACAGGAAAACACTGCCTTTGCCCTGAGCTGAACTTAACTTGGGTTCTCAGTTCCTCCCCTCAACACAGTTTGACCACCCCATTGGAAACAGAAATGCAGCCCCTGCTCACAAGAGCCTGCACAGACATGGCGGCATCCAGTGCCGTGGCAGCTACCCACGGAGAGCTCGGATGTCCCCGTGGTGGCCCCTGTGAGGAAGGCCCGGGAACTCGCCTCCTGCTGTGGCTCAAAGAAAATCCCTCTGTCATTTTGATTTCCCGGTTGCAAAATGGGGTTGAGCATCCATGTCACACTTTAACCCGGTGACAACAGGGGAACCTGCCGGCAGGGAGCAGAGCCAACATCCCACGAGTGGCTGGGAAGGCCATGGGGGGCGAGTTTGCTCCTGCAGTGCTGGCTGCAGTGAGCGCAACACGATGTGTCTGTGGTCGGAGAGGCTGCTCACAAGCTCTGGGAAGGAGGGGTGGGAGCGTGGGGCTGGGGGGGAGGGGGCACATGCTCCAGAACCTTTCATGGCTCCTGTGTGAAGCTGGCTGGCACCACGGTGGGCTGGGAACAGCTGGCCAAACATCATGGGCTTCACCCCTAGAGCCCCCAACTTGTGAGTGAGCCACTGCATACCATCTCTGCAGAAGACAGCAGCTCACTGGATTGGTGCCATTGGGACACTGACGGGAACTCCAAGCACCACTGTAAAGCACTGGGTGAAGCAGGGTCAGCCCACCACGCTGGGAGGTGATTTTGAGACACAGGAGCTGGGACGAATGCAGATGCTGGGCTGGTCAGGAGCAGAAGACCAGGGGAGAGAGAGCATTATCAGTGGGAGGGTTTCATCCTCCTGTTTCGGGGCATGAAAATCACACGGGAGCATCTTTATGGAGGATGAGAGGTCATAGCAGTGGTGGGGACCTCAGAGAAAGAGCTGCCAAGGCACTGGTTTGCCTGCACCAGCCGTCTGTGTTTACCACGTCCCCTCCCTTCCCTCTTCCCCCTTTCCAAGGAACAACACAGATCACTAACAGCACAGGGCAAACAGGCGTGTACCAGCCCTGTTATTGCTTTGCCCCCGCGCAGCCTGGACTGTTTGGTGGAAACAAAAGCCAGCCGTTTTTTTTTTTCCTCTCGTTGGGTATTTGGGCCTTGTCTGCCTCGAGTCTCTCCTAGCAACATGGATGTGCAAGGTGCGACAGGGTGAGGGGCACCCATGGTGGCAGGGTGAGGGGCGGGGGTCTGGAGCAGCTCACCCTGCCATGTCTGCAAAGCAGCATGGGCAGACCCGCCTCTGCTCTGTGCTGTCAGATAGTTTGTGGGTAGCCCTGAGGAGCTCATCAAAGCTCACCAGAAGGCAGGCTGAAGCCTCAGGGGGGGGGTCTGACATTTATACTGATTTAAGAAAAAAAGTGTTTTCATCAACAGAGAAAAGAGGAGGGGGGGGTAGAAATTGAGTCTGAGCATGCCCACTCTTCAGTCAGTTCTCCCTGTTTGTAGATACAGGGTGCTCTCCCCACTTCCAAGGCTCTGAAAGAGGTGAGCTGCGCTGGATTTGAACTCCCTCCTGGCATCTGAGGAGGCAAACGCTCCTGCTGAGAGCGGGCGATAAGGTGGGTGGCTTTGGCATCTCCCAGAGCCCTTGGTGAGGGTGCTCTGCACCAACATGACTCGGCAGGGCACAGACCTGCCAAGCTGGAGATTGCAGAGCAAAGCGGGGCCATGCAGAGAGGAGCAGGGCTGGAGAGGTCACGGACCTTAGCCTCAGTGCCAAGGTGCCAGGGAGGTGCATGCCATGGGGAACAGGGCAGGTTGTCCCTGCCACCCAGCCCTGCAGGCTGTTCTCCCAGCCTGCCTGCAAATTCAGCTCAGCATCACTGGTGCTGTCTGTCACGTCCTAGCAAAAATGCTCCTCATCCCACGCACAGACAGTCCCAAGTCCCTGCAGACAGCACCCATCCAACTGTCCATCTCAGCACATGACACTATGCTCATGGAGACAGCTATCTTGCTGCTGCCCAGGCTTTCAAGCTTCCTACACCTCAGCCATGCAAATTGCACAGGCAGTTCTCCCCGGAAATCACAATGTGGACCAGGGGGGCACAGCTCACCGTGCTGGGCTCCTTCATGAGGGTGGGAGCATAATCAGGAGGACATTGGGGCTTCCTGCAGAGGCAAGAAGGGAGTTGGAGAAACTGACCATCTGACACATCTGTCACAGACACTGCCCACTCACACCCTTGATGCCCCTCTATCCAGTGTGGGATCAGACACAGCATCTCCCTCATGTCCCTCTGTGTCCCTTCTGAACCACCCCCAGCATCTGGAGAGCTGTGGTGGGTACATGAACATGGTTGATGGAAGGTGGAGGAGTTGCTGGGTGGCTTCAAAACTGCCCTTGACTGCAACAAAGCTGTCTTGCTCCAAAGGAAGCTTAAAAAAGCCCCAGAATAGGGAAGGCATTTGGTGTGGTCCAAGGCAGGCTCAGAAACACTTCAGGCTTTTGCCTGTTTTCTCTCAGACAATGTTGGACTCGTTACTGAGGGATCTGGGTCCCCACCCCATGGGCCCGGGAGTGGGAAGATGGAGGTTTTAGGTTAGATGTGATTTTTATGCAGACTTACCCAAAACTCTGAGGGTTGAATGACGTCTAGAGGAGGGAATCTAGGAGAAAACTTTCCCTGGGTCACAATGAAAAGCTCAGACTCATAAAGTACCTCCAAGGACATGTCTGCAAAGCCCAGGCACACACTCATCTCCTGAGAAACAGTCTTAATCTGTGTGAATTTGGGCTGGGGAAGATAAATGTGTGGTTCCCAAATAGTCTCCAGGGCTGTTGCCTGGCTCCCGGTTTGAGGTCTGCCAGGGACCCATGCTGACTGGGAGCTGCTGGAGAGCGAGAGAGGGGAAGAAAAGGCACATCTCAAAGAAGCTGCTTGGGCAGCGATTCCCAGGGTGACAGAGCCCACCTGAGGTCATTCCTGTGCCACTGAAGTGTCACCTTGCCCCAGTGAACTCTGCTGTTGTTGTCAGGCAGCTCCATGACACACCTGGCTGTTGTGCAACAGCCATGAAACAAAACTGAAAATAGCTCTCTCTCCTCAAAGGGAAACAGCCAGCTGCCCCGCGCCGCGCCGGGAGGGTGCTGGGTGTCAGCATCCAGCCATGTCCCTCCTGGCAGGCAAGGCGCACACTGAGGGCTCCCTCCTCCAACCTGACATGGGCACTGAGGAAAGTCCTCATCGTCCTTCTCTGTCCTCCTGCCCCAAGCCCTGTCTTTCTGCTCTTCATCCCTCACTCAGCTCCGTCACCAGGCAGTGTGCTTTTCCTCTGAGCCTCACCAAGGTGCAATGGCATCACTCCCTGAGCTGCCAGTGGGGGCTGATGCCACCATCTCTCCTACCTGGCCTTTGCAGAGGGAGCTCAGATCAGCACTGTGGGTTCACTGGGGAGCAAGCTCATGTTATCCATCCTTCAGTTAACCAAACAATTAAAATGCTGGCAGTGCCTGGCTGGACAAGTTGCCTGTGCCCTGGCTTTGCTGGCATCCCCACATCTGGGCACTACACTGCACCCCTGTGCAAACTGGACACAGTGCAGGTCTTTTAGGGGCTTGTTCTCCACTAAAGGTAACAGTTGGCTCATTTTAGGTATGGGATTGTGGGCCAAGGCCAGAGCAGTCAGGAATCCTGGGGTTGGTTGCCTGATCTTTCACAGATGCCCTTGTGTCCTTGCAGCCAGTGCACCTGAAGCCATTGGCAGCCCACGGCAGCCCTGCGTGATCCTCAGGCTGTCACTGGGCTCAGTCTGAGTCATTTTTCCTCTGAAGTTGATGGGGTCCTCTAGCATCAGACCAGTGATCACTTTGAGGCACCAGTCCCTCTGCACCCAGGCCAGACCTCAGGCATTGCCATTGCTCCTGTAGAAGCCTGCTTCTGTAGAGCTGAAATCCTCCTTTCACCCTTGGAAATATCCAAATGATGTTAAAAAAATCACAGCATTATTGAGAGTCAAAGAGCAACACCTGGCTGCAGAAGAAGTGGTGTGGGAGAGCAGAGCAGCCTGGCACCTCTGCCAGGTCCTGCTGCAGGGCCCAGGGCAAAGCGCTGCCGGCCAGAGGTTTGAACCTCAAGCGAAAGCGCCCAGCTGCTGGTGTGTCTGACCCCTGTGGCTTCTGCTGGTCAGCACTGTCACACACAGCAGCTCCACTGCAGGAGGGACAAAAGCACTTCCACTTGGCTGAGTCAAATTATTTCGGGGCAGACTTCTCCTGCCCCGCCACGGAGGGGTGTGGGACAACAAGAGTCTCTGCCAGCCCAGCTGCGGTGGCTGAGCACCGAGGAGCACCAGGGCCAGCTGCATACAATGTGATTTTGAGTGGAGCAGAAGCATCCCACTGCTGAAACCCATGTCAGCCAATGTCCTGCTCGCTCACCTGGAAGGGGCAGCATGGGGCTCTGGGGCTCAGTTTCCCAGCACTAGCTCCAGGAGCATCAGCTCTCCAGCTCCCAGTGACGCAGGAAGAGGCCCACATCGCCCTCACTGCTCCGGGACATGAGCCCAGAGGTCCTTCTGGCTCAGGGAAGAGCAGGCACAGGGCCAGATGGAGAATGCAGTGGGGTCCCAGCTAGGGGGAAGCTGCTGTTTGCTGGCTGCAATGGAGTGAGTTGTCCCGGCCCCTGCCACTGCTCCGTGCATGAGAGGGACAGACTCCCCGAGCTCCCCAGGTGTGGGTTAGCCCCACTGCTTCAAGCCTGGCATTGCTTCCCCATAGGCTGCCTACATGCCACAGGGCATGTCCCTTGAGGGGCCCTGGTCCCTCCAGTCCCACAGTCATGGGGAAGGGGTGACAGCATAGGGAAAGATAACAGGAAGGGGAACAGGAGACTGGACAGAGGAGAGATAGTGGGTATGGGGAGAGGTGATGGAAAGGAGGAAAGATGATGGGTGTAAGGGAGAGGTGATGGATATGGGGAGAAGTCATAGGTACAGGGGATCAGGGGCCTCACTTCTGTTCAAACCCCTGTCCCAGGAGGGAAGGCAGTAGGAAAAGCAGCAAGAAACCTTGGTAGAACTGGGCCAGGAGATCTGGCACCCTGATGTGGCCTGAGGCCAGCCAGTCCTTCCTCTCACCCTTCCACCAAGGGCAGCCCTGTCACCCCTCCAGCCCCTGGGAGGTGGTCTATTATTTGAGGGGATCCTGAGTCCAGGCTGAGTGTGCAGAAGACATGCCACATGGTGCCCAGTGCCGGGCGTCACCTCGGGCATCCTTAGTGCCATCTGCTCGGGGGCAGGGGGTGGGAGATCTGGGGTGGGAAGAGCTGAAATGTTGGGGGATGCTGGGGTGATGTTGAGGGATGTTGGGGGGTGCTGGGGAGATGTTGGGAGTTGTTGGGGGAGATGTCAGGGATGCTGGGTGTGGAGGTTGGGGAGGATGTTGGGGGATGCTGAACTGCCTGGCCTGGGTGAGCTCTGAGAGCTTGGCAGCCTCCCCAGGAGCGGGTGGGTGACCAGCAGAGGGCCTGGCTCTGCTGCTCCCCAGCGCGGCTTTTATTCTGTCCAGAGCTCTCTGGAGAGCCCAGAGCAGCGGCCGGAGCCAGACAGACCGGCTGCTTCTCCGGATCACTCCCTCGCTGCCTGCAGCCCCGAGGTCCCTGTGCTTGGGGCTGCTCTTTCTCCTGCCACACGCTTTCTCTGGAAGGTGCGGAGGCGACCATGCCTTCTCTGCTGCCACTTGTCCTGCTGCTGCCGATGCTCCTGGTGCCAGGGGCTGCAGCAATGCAGGGCAGGGCTGGGGAAGGCAGCACCCATCATGGCCAGGGTGCAGATGGAGATAGGACTCTGCTGATGATTTCCTGGGACAGTCCAGAGGTCCAGCTGAGGAAGGAGAGGCTGCGCCGGGGGACAGAGGAGGACTCCAAGTCGGTGCAGCACTATGTGCCGGGGGTGCGGGTGGAGTTCCCGCGGCCCCTCAACTCTGCCAGCCTGCACCCAACCAAGGCCCTGCTGCCATCCAGCACAGACCCATCTGAGCAGCAACAAGGAGTCCCCACGGACGGCGAGGGGGCAGATCCCCAAGCCAACCTCACCACCGTGTCTGACAAGCGGTTGCAAATCCAGAACCCCTTGTACCCGGTGACAGAGAACTCCTACAGCGCCTATGCTGTGATGTTCCTGTCCCTCATCGTCTTTGCCGTGGGCATCATTGGAAACCTCTCCGTGATGTGCATTGTGTGGCACAACTACTACATGAAGAGTGCCTGGAACTCCATCCTGGCCAGCCTGGCTTTCTGGGACTTCCTCATTCTCTTTTTCTGCCTGCCTGTGGTCATTTTCAACGAGATCACCAAGAAGAGGCTGTTGGGGGACGTGTCCTGTCGCATCGTGCCCTTCATGGAGGTAAGGGGCTGCACAGGGCTCTGGAGGGTTCAAGGACTCCTCTCCACTCTTCCCTCATGCTCTGGGGGCAGTTCATGCTGCCCATGGCCTGGCACAAGTGCCCCAGAGACCCCTATTGTAGGGCACAGCAAGGAGCTGAAGGACAGTCCCAATATTGACCTTCCCTTTGCCTCTGCACTGGGCTCTGCACCCAGCAACAACACTGCCAGGGCTGGGGAGAGCCTATGAAACCCTCCTTTGTCCAGCCAGCACGGGGGCTTCTCTCCATGGGGGCCCTCTCTCTGTCTGTCCCTGTCCCAGCCTGACAGCTCCCAGCCTGTGGGCTCAGTGTGCTGGCCTGGCACTGGCCATGGTGGGCTGCAGAGGATGTCCCCAGGGCAGGAGGCTGCAGGTGGGATAGCACTGAGCAGCACTGGGGTGGGAGAGACCAGGGATTATGTTTAGGAACCTGAGATCTTTGCTTGTCCTCAAGCAACGCGTGATGGTTTGGCCACACTCAGGGTGAACTGGGGACCAACAGAGAAAGCTGCAAGGACTGTGGTGGCAGAGGAAGGCAGAATGACCAAAACTGCCCCAGATAGCATGGTTTTGCATGGTTCTGCTCTTGCGTTGAAAACAAACCCCCATTTGTGGGGCATCTCCCCATCCTGCAGGGGTGGCTGGGATCAGGCTGCTCCCCTCCATGCCCGTGTACGACAGACAGACCCTGCCTGCCCATGTGTGTTTTCTGGGGCTCCAGAGCCCAGTTTATCAAAGAAAGGTGCAAACAAATAATTGGAAGTGATCAGAGAAGGTTGGAAGAGTGCCAGGTCCCTGAAGACCCTCTCAGGCTTGGTCAGGCCAGACAGGGCTCAAAACCTGCCCATCCCACTGAAGTCCTACTCCCATGGTCAGTGCCCCTGAAAACTGAGGCCATGGCGTGTCCCCAAGGGCCCCAGGCCTGCCGCCCTCGCTCTCCCCAAACCTGATCAGGCTGTATGGGACCACTGGCACCTCTCAGCACCCTTGCCCACACCAGCTGTGCTCCTCCCAGGGCTGTTACCATGCTGGGTTGGGACCTGGCCATCTCTCATCACCAGATTTGTCTGTGCCCATCACCAGGGCTCAAGCCTGCTCAGAGAAATAACAGCTAGAGGGGACAGAGCGCGGGCCTTGGCATTCAGACAGAGAAAGCTTGTGGCTGCAGGGAGCTCAGTCACTGCAAGCAAAGGGCCCTGAGACATTGACTTGTCCCATCACAATCCCCTCCCAAACATCCCCCTCCCCAGTCCAGGTTCTGCTGGGACCCACAGGGGTCTTGGGTGCAGGACCTGGCTGCATCGCGCCCCTTTGGTGGCTGGACTGTCCTCCCCTGCTTCACCCAACAGCAGCTGTGGGTTGGGGTGACTCCAGCCTGGGCTGGTGGGGGTAGACGGGCTCTTGGATGGGCTGGCACACCCCCCACTAGCAGGGCTATGAGGTGAGCAGGTCTGCCCCAGCAGTGGTCCTGGTCTGTCCTGCTGCTCCATCACCCCTGGCACTGTGACAGTCAGCTCCAGGGTGTCAGTGCCTTTGTGCAGAGTCTGCAGAGGTGTGGGGGCCCCTGGATGTTGACAGATGGCTTGGCTGGGCACACCCCCAGCAGGGGACCCCAGTGATGCCACCGGGTCCTTTGGGGACAGGCCTGGGGTGATGGACCCAAGTGCAGGATGGCCTGCCAGGCACAGCCTGAAATCTGCCCACGGCAGCCCAGCACAACAGTGTGGTGTTTGCTGGAGGAGATGGAGATGGGCAGCCCCCACATCTCTGCACTGTCTCCCCTGCTCCACAAGCAGGAGCTACTCATTCCTGGAGGTCTCCCAACCCAGCCTCTATTAAACAAAGTGCTTGCCCCATCCTTGTCCGCCACCTCAGGCCCCTGACATCACAGCCAGGTGGAAGGAGGACTCAGAGAGGGGCTGGACCCATGTTTGCCCAGTCAGGCAGACTCAGTGCCCCGACTGGGGATGGAAAGGAAAGGGTGATCTCCTCAGACCAGACCCCTTCCTGAGGAGGGTCTGCCACGGCTTGTCTCTGAGCTGCCCATGGGCACCTTGGCCATGTCCCTGTGTGGGATCCTTGGGGGTGGCACCTCCAGTTGCAGTGATTCAGCAGCACTGGGATGCCCCTGGGACAGCTCAGTCCCCAGAGGAGGCAGGAAGGTCAATGGGGTGTTGGGGCTGCCCCGGGGAGAACGTGGTTGTGGTGTGGTCCACCCAGGGGGCTACTCCCACTCTGCCACACCACCTGCTGATCCCGCCCTGTGCTCCTGCCTCTGGGTCCCAGAGCAAGGGCTGAAAGGGGCTTCAGGGCTTCTCTGTTCACCTGGGACCTAGCACCATGGACCCTTCAGCCTGAGTGGGAGGGCATGGCCAGGCCAGAGCTAAATCCAAAGCAAAGAGTCAGCCATGAGAGGACTCAGTTTGCAGCCCAGTAATTAATGGGGCTCCCTTTCTGTATGGGGCTGTGCAAGAGTTCTGGGCTGCTGGATGAACTCTGTAAGGCCTGTGTCTTCTGTTCTCCACTTTGTAGATAATCAGATGCTTTGGGAGGAGGGGGGGAGGGAAAGGGGGACACAAAACCATGTTTTTGGAGCAGAGCTGGTTGGGCTCCTGGTACCAGGCAGTGTGCAGGGTGGGGTGATCAGTGGCACAGTGCTAGGGCACTGGGAAAGGATGCTCTGCCATGCTGAATTACACGCTAGGACCAAGGGGACCAGGAGAGAGGGAAGAGCCCACGGGGGGTGGGGGGGGGAGTAGGGGGAGGGGAGAGGCAGCAGTGCAGCAGCACTGGGGGGACTGCAGGTGCTAACTGGGGAGCTGGGAAAGTGCAATGGGTGTGCTGGCTGTGGGCCACAGCAAGGGTGCTGGTGGCTCTAGGCTTTGGGTAGATGAGTTGAGACATGAGCGATGTTGTTGGGTGGTGGGGCTGCATGCAGGATGGTGACACCGGGCTACTGCCCTGATGTGTCTGGGAGGCTGCTGCTGGGCATAACTGAATGGTGATGCTGGGTGTTTGGCATCAGCGCTGGTCATGGGCTCCCGTGCTCTGCATCAACGAAGGGGCTGACCCAGGACCACTGGAAAAGGCCAGGGGTTGTAGGAGGACGGTGCCAGATGTGTTTAGGGCTGCTGCCCAGGCATCATACAGAGCTCTATGTGATGGTTTCCTGAGTGCTGGGAAGGTCCTTTCAGTACAGGGTGATGTTTGATGGCTTCGTGAGATCAGAAATGGCTACAGAGCTGGGGGGCACCAGCATGTGACTGCCATTTTCCTGGCCAAGGGCTGTGGGACTTGGCTCCAAGCAAAGCTGCAGCTCTGGAGCCAGGACCATGAATGCTGATTGCGACCCTCAGCGCCTTGCCAGCCTTCCCAGAGCCACCGCAATTCCTCTCTCTCCTTTGGCCTCTTCCCTTTGGCAAACAGAATGTTTTTCCTGCAGTTCTCAATGCAGCGGAAATTGCCCCAAGCTGATTTGTGAACACGGCATCTTCAACTCGTTTGTCCTGTCCGTGAAGCAGGCGGCAGTTCAGCAGAGAGGGCAGGGGCAAGCCAGCCTGGGGCAGCTGGGGGGCCTTGGGGACCCTGGGAATATGCTGGTGGGTGTGATGGTCTTTGCTTTTCCTCTCCAAGACCTAGCCAGAATAGAGGAAGAGCCTGAGGGACAATGTTGGTATTTCCACCCTGGCTGGACGGACAGACAGACATCCAGCAAAGCCTCTCCCTGCTGCAGAAAAGGGAGCTGGGCAGGGACAAATGGGCCAAGGGACATTTCTATTCACTGCCATTTCAGGAGTCACAGAAAACTGCAGCCCTGGGATGCAGCCACAGGCCATGACTCCTCTAAAACCTTGGAGGGTCCTAGGAGGGTCTTGGGTAACCAGGGGTTTGCCACCAGCTTGGTAAAGCCAAGCCCTCCATGATATTTCTGCAGCAAGACCCATTTGTTCTGTCTTCCGTCTCACCAGGTATCATCGCTAGGAGTCACCACCTTCAGCCTCTGTGCCCTGGGCATCGACAGGTTCCATGCAGCCACCAGCCCCCAGGCCAGTGCCCGGCCCATTGAGCAGTGCCAGTCCATCATCGCCAAGCTGGCCGTCATCTGGGTGGGCTCCATGACGCTGTCGGTGCCGGAGATCCTGCTCTGGCAGCTAGCGCAGGACACATCGCCCGTGTCTGGTATGGTGACGGAGTATTGCACCATGAAGCCCTCGTCCAACCTGCCTGAGTCTGTCTACTCACTGGTGCTCACCTACCAAAATGCTCGGATGTGGTGGTACTTCGGATGCTACTTCTGCTTGCCCATTCTCTTCACTGTGAGCTGCCAGCTGGTGACCCGGAGGATCAGCGGCACCGAGAAGACTGAGTGCCGAGGGACCAAGCACAGCCAGTGCGAGAGTCACTTGAACTGCACCATCATCGGGTTGACCATTATCTACGGGCTCTGCACCACTCCTGAGAACGTCTGCAACATTGTGGTGGCATACATGTCCCCTGACATGTCCAAGCAGACCTTGGACCTCCTCAACCTCATCAACCAGTTCTTCCTATTCTTCAAGTGCTCAGTAACACCCGTCCTGCTCCTGTGCCTCTGCAGACCCCTGGGCCAGGCCTTCATGGACTGCTGCTGCTGCTGCTGTGAGGGGTGCAGTCCCGACGCCGCTTCCAGCGAGGGCAGCGCTGACAGCAAGCTGAAAACAGAGATGTCCTCCTCCATCTTCTTTGACAAGCCACGGGAGTCCCCTCCACCCCTTCTGGCCCTCAGCACGCCTTGCTAAGTGCCACCAGGGAGCTGTAGAGATCAATCCACCGCCTCCTCCCAAGACCAATGTTTTGCCATTAGTGCCCATACCTGGACGTGGAGCAAGCAGAAGAGACAGCTCAGGGGGCTATACCATGGGTTTCAAACCCCACATTAGGCAAGTGTGGCTTGAAACCCCAGTCCCTGTGGCTGCACTGGTGGCCTTCTTGCCTCTGCCCAAAGGCCAGCAAGGACATCAGCATCTCCCGTCCTGGCTGCTTGACCAGGCTGAGAGGGGTTGCTGCTCTGGAGATGGAGTTGTGCTGGAAAGGTCCCATCTGAAATTATGGAGGGTTTCCATGGTGGCTTGCAGAGGACACAGCAAACACAAACTGCCCTCGTCCTGTCCCGTCCCCTCCTGCCAGCCCCCACCCACAGTAGGAGAAGGTTCCAGTGACCATATTCCAGCAGGTCCAAGCAGGGCCCTGTAAGAGCTCAATAAACCAGTAACCTAGAGCATGTCGCACGCACTCTCTGCCGCCGAGCAGAGATCTGGAGAGCCAGCGTTTGGATGGCTCTTCCCTAAAATCTGGGGGCTGTGGAGTGGGCATGGGCAGCAGGGGGCAGGAAAGCAGCCACAACAGGTCATGCAGCACCAAAGGGCAATGGGGAAAGGTCCCTCTGCCCCCCCCCCCCCTCTGGGGTGAAGGTGGTGCCAAGCCAGCTCCTGGGAGTGTCCACTCCAAAGCACCAGGCTTGGGGTGGTTCGCAGGACTCGAACTGGTCCCAGTAAAGCCCAGCCAGCACAGCACTGGGCTGAAGCACTCTGCAGCCTGCAAGGCAGCTGGTTCCTCACCACACTGTTCAGGACCAAGATGCTGCTGCTGCACGGTGCTACCATGCAGTGTGGGGGGGGGGGAGGGGCATGTGGGACCACCATGCCCAGCACCCCTTGGGGACCCAAGGGGGTGAGTACATCTCATCTCCTGTGCAGGGGTCCTGACCTTCATCCGCCTGCCCGTCATGGGGACAAAATTACATCAGAAGGATGGTTTGAGGGCATCAGGGTTTCAAAGCCCCACATCGACCCCCTGCCCGAGACTCCTGCACCCAGGGGCAGGCCCTGGGAGCAGGTGGGGTGATGGGATCGGGCTGAGGACAGGCTGGCTGTACCAGCTCTGTCCACCGGAGATGTTAAAGCTCCTTGTCCTGCTGCTGGCACCCACCCCAGCCTGCGAAATGCCAGGGCGAGGGAGACGGTTGCTATGGCTGGGTGAATGCGAGGGGCTCACTGTGGGCTTTGTGCGGCATCAACACCCACCAGGCTTTGCTTTCACAGCCCTGTTTCCAGGGAAACAAAAGCCCCAGTTTTCTTTCCGAGAGCACAAAACTGGGTTTTTCCTTTCCTTCTTCCCATCCCCCCCACCAGTGCTAGGTCCCGCCGTTTGGGATCAGCCAGGGAGAAGAGGGGGTCTCATCCTAGCAAGGGATGACAGAGGGGTGCAGAGCCCAGGCTGCCCACCTTCCCTTGACCTATCCTCGCATACCCGTGGGGCGAGCAGGGTCACCGGGAAAGGGGGGGAGGGGGGAGGGGGGGGGTTGGTGGCAGTGGGAGGATGGGAGCAGGGGACAGCTCTCATGTGCTTGGTCTGTGCCACTCCGTCCTGAGCCCGGGCCAAGGGTGAACAAAGGCAGGCTTGTTGCTGCAGCCCCATGGGGCTGGGTGCGTGGGGAAGAGAGCTGGGCGGGCAGAGAGGGCACAGGCAGCACCATCACAGGCTGTGGGCAACATATGGCCCCACTGCAGGCCAAATACCCCACGGGCTGGGGTTCTCCACCGGTGGTCCCAGCCCTAGTGCCCAGGTACCCAGACAGGCTGCCACAAGGCAGAAAGCACAACCCTGGGGGGGGTCAATGCAGGCGGCCACTGCCCAGAGGACATGGGGCAGGGGTGGCCGCACCAGCAGTGGCCACAGACCCCAGAAGGGGGCTGGTGTGGGTGAGGGGACAGGGCGAGGGTGCAGGAGCCCTACAGGAGCCCCGGGCCAAACCCAGCATTGGAGCAGGTCTCCTGCGCAGCCCCGGGACATGATGCAGGGGTAGAGGAAGGTCTGGCAGCGGGCGATGGCCACAGCTGGAGGTCTCTGAGCTCATCTTTACACCCAGACCAAGAAAATGAGGCATCCAGAGCAGTCAGAGCTGGCTAAGACACCTCTTGGGTGAGCATGACCACCCAGGTGTCCGGTGCTGCCTGGGGGACACGGACCCTCGCCCTACACTCAGCACCAAGGAGGGAGAGGTGGCGGCGACAGCGAGGCAGTAATGTGACTGCAACCACACACCCCAACGCAAAACTGTTAATTTATTATTATTAGGAGGCAAAAAAATTGTACAGTTACAAGAATCATTTCCCAACAGAGGTGATATCTGAGCCAAAATATCTCTTAGAAAAAAAAAAGGGGGGGGAGATAGGGGGTGACAACACCACTTTACAATTCATTAAATAAAAATAAAAAAAAGGAAACCTCTCTTTGTGCAATTCTGCAAAAACGAGAACAGAAGAGAAACCCTGGCCTCACCACCTCAGAGTTGAGCAGGGGAAGGGGCAGCAATAGAGGCCCTGCAGCCCCTGCCCCTGGGCCACTGCCACCCTCTCCCAAACCGTGAGCTGGGGACAGGCAGCTGCCTCCCCACTGTCCTGACCCCCCACTATGCACTCTCCCTCCTGATGCCAGTGCGTCCCCCCCAGCTCAGCTAAGTCCCCCCCTAGACTGCTTCCCAACAACCTTGCCAGGCCCCCGGGCTGTGCCTGCAGAGACTCAACAACTCATTGCATGGTACAGATGGGCACAGCCTTCCTGACCTCACCCAAATTTCCTCTCACCCTCTCCCCACCTGCAGACAAGGACCAAACCATGTTCCCCCCCAGCCCCACCACCCCTGCCCCACTGCTCCACATGTCCCGCCCCAGCCAGGGCAGCAGAGCTGGGGGCTGACACGGGGCGCAGGGCACGGGTAGCAGGGCAAGCAGAGCATGCCCCGGCCCGATGGGCAGCTCTCCAGGAGCACAGGGTGCTCACAGCCTCCCCGCATGTGTCTGTGTGTCCCCCTCTCCCCAGCCCCCTGTGCCATGTCCTCAGCTGGGGCAGAGGCAGCAGCCCCCAGCGAGGAGCAGGCAATGCCTTTTGGCACATGGGGAGCCAGCGTGGCCCCCCCAAGAGACTAAAACTGGGGCCGAACACCTCTGGCAACAGCTGGGGCAGACAGGGAGGCCACTGGCATCACTGCCCCTCACTGGCACTGGCCCCTCGGATCACAGCCCCAGCACAGCAGAGCAGCAGGACTGGGCAGCAGGGCAGGATTTGGCCCAGGCACGGGGACTGGGGGGCACATGGGGCAGTGGGACAAGTGGCCCAGGGCCGTGAGGGGTTGGGTCACTGGCATGGCAGCTGGAGGTGATAGGAGAGGGAGGCTGATGGTAGTGGGTCATGACTAATCCCAGTCACCTCAAAAGGGTGAGGAGCACGAGGGAGCAGCATCGCCTCCCCCCAACACCCTGCCCATAGGGCTGAAGCCCAAGAAAGGGCAAGGTGGGTATGGTCCCAATCTCCCCAGGATGCTCCTGGCCTGGAGGAACAGGCAGGACACCCAGGGAAGGAATGAGGGAGCCCCAGGGCACCTGCCCACAGGCTTGCACAGCCCCATCCCCAAGGGGCTACCTTCTGCCACCACCCTCATCTTCCTCCCAGCGCTGGCCCTCAGCCAGCCTTGGGGAGCCCACAGCCTTCCTACCATTCACAGGGCCCAGTTTAGTAACAGTGCTATCACTTAAATTAAAAAATTAAAATATATATACATATATATATATACTGTATACACAGACAACAACAGAATAGTGCCAAAATGGGAGGAAGAGACAGAGAGAGTAGAGGAGGGCAGCGTTGGACATTTTCTTTACAATAAAAACAAAGGCTCCACCTCAATACAAGTGGAGTCTAGGGTCCCCTAAAAATACCCATCTAGAGAGAGAGCTGGAGGGACAGAGCAGGAGAAAGAAGGGGCATGGGCTTGTACAATGGCATCTTCCGGATCCGAGCTGCGGTCCATGGGATCTCAGCTTCTCCTAGACTTTGAGTGCTGGATAAGCCACTGTAGGGTGATGTCTGTGGAGGCAATGGGACACTTACAGCCTCTCCCTCCAGCTGTCACCCCCTCTTGTACTTGGGCAAACAGGATGGGCACGGGCTGCCTCCCCAGCGCTGCACCCCCAGCCTCAGTACTCACCAATGTTGTCCTTTTCTTTGCAGGAGATGGAGTAGCAACAAATCTCTCGGTCCTGGATGGCAGAGAGGTTCCTGCAGGAGAGGAGTGAGCTCTGGCTGCAGACCCCCAGGGCTACACACTGGTGGCCACAGCAGGCGCCTCCTGGCAGCCTTTTTTAAGGGTCCCTTTGGACCCCAACTCCGAGGCAGGGGTACTTTGCAGGGGCAACATCTCCCCAGGCTCCTGGGGACCTCCATGTGGGTTGGGCGAGGACACCAGCACACCATACCCACGACTCATGGCCACGTGTGGTCTGTGGGGATGACAGGACGGGACAGGAAGGAGTCGACCCCAAGGAGAGCCTGGTGACAAAATCACACAGCTTCTCTCCCTACACCTGGGCTGTACAGCCCTGGGGCAAGATGGGGCAGGCAGGGTTTGGCACAGGGCTGGCAGGACAGAAGCCGCCTAAGTGCTCACCAGGAGATCCCCAAGGAGTGGCCAGGGGGGAGCAGAGATGCTGCAAGTCAGTGCAGCGTCCCAGACCTCTGGCTGCAGGGAGGGAATAGCTGCCAGCAGCGTGGGGGTGGGCAGGAGGCAGCACTGGCTGCGAGGAAGCCACGGCAATGGGTGGCAAAGTAAGGGAGAGGTACATGGTAGTGTCACCACTGGAGCAGGATCCAACCTCCAAGCGTGGAGGGCTGCCAGGGGTGCTCTCCAGAGGGTGACAGGAGCAGTACCACGCAGAGCTCAGCTCCACCACCAAGTGCCATGCCGGGCCCTAACGCCACCGTGTGGCACATGAGACCCAGCCCAAGCACTGGCAGCCATGGGTCTCAGCTCCTCCCCATCCCCACTAATGTCATCTCTGCCAGCCACTGCCTCAGAATGTCCCCAGGTACCCATTCTGCCAGCCCACCCCAGGTACTGTGATGCCACCCTGGCTTGGGAAGGAGTAGCAGCAGAGCACGGCGGGGTGACCCTGCTGGCAGGGACATGACAGGAACAGGGGGGTCACACTGTGTCACACCACAGCTGCTCAAGCCACTAGCACACTTACATCTTCTCAATGAGCTCTTTCTCATCCAAGGCACCAGGCAGGTCTCGCTTGTTTCCCAGGACTAGGACCTGCAGGAGAGGAGAGGGGTCACCTAAAGCTCCTGGCCACCACACCAGACAGGGAACTGCTTCTGTCACCCAGAAGCACATCCCGCTTGAGATGCAAGACAGTCCT
This sequence comes from Gallinago jamesoni, assembly GCA_025769975.1. Lineage (NCBI taxonomy): Eukaryota > Metazoa > Chordata > Aves > Charadriiformes > Scolopacidae > Gallinago > Gallinago jamesoni. Next base: position 198,131 of record JAOQGH010000013.1, read on the forward strand.
GGCTACTTCACCAGGGTGTGCACAGATGCAGAAAATCCCCTCAGTGGGCAAGCAGGGGGCACTTCAATTAACAGCCTTAATTAGCCCATACACAGCATCTCCTGTGTACTCTCTAGTCCCAGTGAGAAGCTGGCCCCGTAGCACATCCTTCCTGAAAGGCACCACCATCTCTCATTCCATCTAGGATGTTCTCCCAGGAGCCTCTTCCTGTCTTTGAGTAAAAAATCAAGTGAAATGGCTAAAACTGACATTATCAGGAAGGAGTGAGATGCTGATGCCGTGCAGAACCTGCCCTCCACAGGCAGCCGGCCCAAAAAAGCAACAGTTGTTGGAATCATACACTGTTCTCTCCTTACTTCGAGGCTTTTCACACCAACAAAGGCATCCTCAGACTATGCAAGGAAAATAATTACTTGGCAGGATTCGTTCATGCCTCCGGAGTGTGCTGTCATCTGAAAAGAACAGCACCAAGGCTGCAGCCACCTTCCTGGGGTGAGCTGGGGCCTCTGCAGCAACACAGTAACGCATCATCCCCCAATTTAAATTTGGAGATTTGCTATCAAAAAAGAGCACTTAGAAGGGCTGCAAATGCAGCATGTTATGTTGGGAGCTTAATTTAGTCGGCCGTGAATGTTTGGGATTTGAGCAAGATCCCTGATTAGCTCTTTTCAAAGGGTGCTGATTTTGGATGCTCCATGGGCATCCTGCCCCGGCTCGTGCAGCATGCCCCATTCCACCTCCTGCAAATGCCACGGACCAGCAGCCACTCTTCTAGAAGACAACACCTTAATGTCCCACCATAAATAAGGTGCAAATTAATGCGCGAGGACAGATCTCGCAAATTGAGGGTTTGTTTTTGGTCTCTTCTCAAGCTCAAGCTCTGGTAGGCCCAGCCCTGGGCTAGAAAGCATCATTGCCCCAACTCCTGCTGAAGTGCAAGGGGGAAAGAGACACCCCCCCACCTCAAATTTGCTCTGCAAGATGCAAGTACCTGGCTGCAAACCCTGGCAGGCAGCAGCCCGGGGACTGTGAGCAGATGGGGGGGACCTATCCAGACAACAGCTCACCGGGATGCCCTGGAGCTGTGGCTTGTCAAGCAGGTTGTGGAGTTCATTCTTGGAGGCCTCTATCTTCTCCTGGTCGGCAGCGTCCACCATGTACCTGCAAGGGAATGGACACCCCTGAGCCCAGGCAACGAAGTCCCCATGCCCCAGTGCTGTCCTGAAGTCCATGCCACCACCAAACCTCACTCACGCAGCAGCTGCATTGCCCCCACCAGCCTCTGGGCCGGTGCATGGAGGTGATGGGTAATGGGATCCTTCCCTTAGGACCCCTCTTCCCAAGGAAGGCTGTGGGGATGAGAGCCCCTCGTGTTTCCCAGGGAAAACCTCCCTGTCCCTATCTCCACAGGGGTCCACCCCCGTTGAAAGCAGGGACATAGCGGGCAAGGAGAGCCCAGGTACTGCCTGGAAAGGAGAAACTGCAAAACACATCTTGTCCCCAAGTGCCCACGTAAGGCTCATCATAGAATCACAGAAAGGCAGGGGCTGGAAGGGACCTTCGGAGATCATCTAGTCCGACAACCTGCCAAAGCAGGGTCACCTTGTGTGCACATGGCAGCTCCTTATGGAGACACCCAGAAGAGAGGACAAGATGTCAACCCTTCCTGGCAGGCAGAAGGACCTGTTCATCCTCTCTATGGGAGCAATCCTGGGCATGGGACATGGAGCAAAGGGCACATGAAGCCAGCAGTCAGCAATGCTTGCTGTGAGCAGATGGAAGGGATTTAGATCTTACGGGTGGACACTCATCCTGCAAAGGACATAAGTGAAGCCAAAACTGGGGAGAGGAACTGATCAAATAAGTCTCTATTTTAAAGATCAAGAAGCTGGGAGAGAAGTGAGAAACACCATCAAGCTTCACCAGGCCTTGTGGGGTTTATTAAATATAGGAAAAGACCCTTCAGCTACAGAAGTACTGAACACAGGAAAATCTGTATAGCAGTACCAAGAGGGAGAAGGAAAAATACCACCCAGGCACTGCCCCGAGCCTTCGGCACGCTAGACAGGGTAGGAGAGCTGAAGGCAACATAAAAGGGATGTGACACAGGTCAAGATGAGGAAGACAGACTGGACCGTGACCTGATGGTCACAGGTCCTTTCGTTTCCTCTCAACCAGACAGCCCACTTTGAAAAAATGATGAAATTAAAGAAGGAAGCAGTAAAAGGAGTGGAAAAAACATCATTTTTTCATTTACAGCAAAGCTCACTGTAATAAAAAGTGTCAAGGACGTGTCCCAACATGGTGACAATCAGCAAGGGTTGTCCCAACAAGCAGGACAAGTGGTCCCTCACTCCTCACCAACAGTTGGGAGAGGCAGTACAGAAACCAGCCCTCCAAAGTCTCAGGGCACTGTCAGATGGTGAAGATGACATAAATCTGATTTTCTAATTGGGTTTAAGCAACACCAATGTGGTCTTCTAGGGTAAATTCTTGTCCTTCGGAGCAGGTGGCCTAGTCCCCAAGAGCATCTTGCCAGTCTCATTCCCAGCCTGGACTGCACTTACTGCAACGTTTGCAAGCAGGGGACATGTGGGGACACTCAAGACTTGCTGACAGTCAGCAGCAGGCATTGCAGCGAAGGCACTGGCAGCTTCCAGGGCTCAGCACTGCCCAGCACCCTTGTGTGGGGTGATGGGACCATGCCCATACCCACTGGCAGTCACCCATTGGCACGTGGGTGACTAGGTGCACCTGCTTCTCTAGGTGGACCTGCTTTGATAGAGGGGTTGGAGTAGATGATCTCCAGAGGTCCCTCTGACCCCATGTGATTCTGTGATGGGGTTCTCAGCTCCCAGGGATACTCACACGATGGCACTCACTCCGCGGCAGTACCGTTCCCACATGCTGCGAAACCGTGGCTGGCCACCGATGTCCCAGAGCTGTGGAAGGGAGAAGGCAGTGTTACCCCACTGTCCTGTCCATGACCCTTCCCCACAAGGTCACACAGACAGAGCACCATGTGTGCACCAAACCCATCTCAACCCCTCCTCTTCCGCTCAAACCAAGCAAGGAGGCTTGTGACTCAATAAAGAAAGGAGACATTTCAAGAAGGGCAGCTGGAGGGTGTTGAACACCTCCCGTGATGTGCTATAGCTGGCACAGGAGGAACCCCTGGCCCAAGCTCCGCCCCATGCCCACCACACCTCCTGGCCTTTCACTGGTGCATTTGCCATTTCAAAACACTCAGCATGGTCTCGGAAACATTTCTGCAGCAGGCAGAGATCCCCAGTCAGCTTTTCAAGCCCTTCCTACTGTTATTTCCCAGTCCAACCTGGAGCCTTTGAAAGGTCCAGGAGGGATAGAACCCTCCTCTCCCTTTGCTCTTGAGACAGAAACCACCACTGCAAGCCATGACCTGTTTTTCCTGGCGCTCCCACTTTCAGCAAGGTGACCACATCCACGAGTTCCTGCCAGCAAGCCAGAGGTACAGGAAAACCTCCGTTTTTGCAGCCTGGACAGGCTCTTACTGTGAAGGTCTGGATCTCCTACATCCCTTCCCACCACCCTCTCTGTTGGGTACCTGCAGAAACCTAACAGAGCAGATCTTCCCAACTGCAGCTGGGGCTGCTGTCCTCTTTCAGCCTCCAGTCGAAGTCCCATCAGTCTTCCTTCACCCCACCTTTCATCCCAAGAACCCACATCGGCGAAAACACCTTCACTTTACCTTTATGGTAACATTCCCCTTGGTGATCTTCCTCATGTTAAAGCCTACTGTCGGGATCATGTCTTCATTGAACTGTCCTGACTGCAAGGAAAAAGGTGAAACACCGTTAGGAGGCACAGGAACTCTGCCAGCCTGCCCTGAGCAGGGCAGTGAGGCTGCCTAGAATAACCCCAAACGCTCTGCCAGCCCTGCAGCAGGCACAGCGCGACCCTCCTCCTGCTCCACACCGGGAGCAAAATTAGAGCCAAGGAGCTAAAATGCCCACAGGAGGGAAATGCTGCTGAGGCTGCTGCAGCTGCATGGGGTGCAGGGTACCATGGGTGCCCCAGGGAAGCCCCCAACACCAGCCCTGCTGTCATCTTGGCGGGCTGGCAGAGGCTCACCCCCAACCCATCCCTTTCCAGGTGGGATTCCCAAGCCCTTTGTGGGAGGATGCAGAGACCTTTGCCTGCTGCAGTGACCTCAGGTCAGCCACCCCAGGTCCAAACCTCTCCCGCAGAACCCGCTGGCAGCCCTGCAAGGATCGGGGTGCAGGCAGGCTTCCCGCCTGGGGAGCCACCTCCTGCACTGACTCCTTCCTGGCCACAAGTCCTGGGGGCTCTGGCACATTTCCTGCTTCGATTCTTTTAATGGCCCAGCCCAAACCAGACCGATTTCTGCTTTCCTGCAAGCATGCTGCCTTGCCTGCACCCTGCCCACACCCTGCCTGTCATGAGAGCCAGGTGCTCATGCTGGGTGATGTTGGGGGGATCTCTCTCTCCCCAGGAGCTGCCACCGTGTGTCCTCCAGCAGCGCAGCTCTGAGTTATGTCAGGCATGAAATGCATGAAATCACTGCAGATTTACATCCCACTGCCGCTGTGAAACTAGGTTAGTCTTGTCAAAGTGGTGAGCAGCAGCAGTCTACCTACCACCACAGGGAGATGCCAGCTCACCAGCTAACACGCCTGGCACTGCACTGGAGGGACAGGATGGTGCTGGTCTGTTAAAACCCACCCCAACTCCCAGTTTGCTGCTCAAATCCCAGCACCATGAGATGGTCCTGCGCTGAGCAGCACAGAGGGATGGTCCAGGCAGCTCCAGCAGCAACAGCCCTTCACCCTCTGCCTCTAACAGCCTCCCACCTCCAGGCATCCTCCCCGAGACTCAAAACAATATAACCTTCTTTGTTTTTTAAACTCATCCTTGCGGAAGACCTTGCTGTGGGATGCCAAGAAAGCTGATGGGGAAGAGGGTTTCATAACCAGGATAACATGTTGCTAGGACTTTTGGCCTTCATTGCCAGAAACCCGCCAAACTAAGCCCAGCAGCTCTTTATTGGTTTAAAATTTCAGTTTCTGTGGGACTTTTCTGGTTTTTCGTTCAGTTAACACAAACCTCAAAAAGGGAAGGCAATTTAAGCCATGTTCTGATAAGCAGAATTTTGTGCCTTGTTGAGCCAATGGCTTCTCCAGACCCACATCAGCGAGTCCCCAGGGTTTTCCTGACCTCTTCCAACAGTGCTGCAACATGTACCACTTCCCTTTTTCATTTCCCTTTTGCATTCATCAGCAAAGCCTGGCAGCCAAGGGATCTCTGAGCCACAGTGCATCCAGAAACCACACCAGGAACTGGTGGGGAAGGACATGGGGGAGAGGAGGGGAAGCAGACAGGAATCCCTCTACCACTGGTCACCACAGGGAATGTCTCCTGTGGACTTAAGTTCAACACACAATTTGGCTTTATGGACCAGGTCTTAAGGAATTATCAGGCTTTGATCAGAAGACGTGGAGAGAAATCACTGAAGAACTCTCGGAAGCTGCATGCACATCCATTGGAGATCCCAGACCACAACACAGGAACTATGGTGTGGAGCACCTCCCCTATGAAGACAGACTGAGAAAGCTGGGGTCATTCAGCCTGGAGAAGGCTTCGGGGAGACCTCATAGCAGCCTTCCAATGCCTGAAGGGAGCCAACAGGAGAGCCGGAGAGGGACTCTTTGTCAGGAAGTGTAGTGACAGGACAAGGGGCAATGGTTTTAAATTGGAAGAGGGGAGATTTAGATTAGATATTAGGAAGAAATTCTTTACTGTGAGGGTGGTGAGACACTGGAACAGGTTACCCAGGGAAGCTGTGGATGCCCCATCCCTGGAAACGTTCAAGGCCAGGCTGGATGGGGCTTTGAGCAACCTTGCTCTAGTGGGAGGTGTCCAGGGCAGGGGGTTGGAACTTGATGATCTCTAAGGTCCCTTCCAACTCTATGATTCTAACTGCTGGCTGTGCAAAAGCCACCTGAGACTCAATTCAGGAGCGATGGCTCTTCTAAGAAAGGATGGGCTGCAGGAGACAGGAGTCACCTCTGCTTTCCTCCAATAGAGATGGGAGCAAGCACATCTCCGCGAGGAAAGCATGGCCTTGTTCCCTGCCTCAAATCCTTCCCCCACCATGGCACCTGCCTCCAGGCTGCCCATGGCCAAAAGACAAAGAGAAAACCACATGTGCTGTCCAAAAAAGGCTGGGCTGGGAACGTGATACATTGTGGTCCAGGATGGCTGGCACGTGGTCCCTGCTGTCCTGGCACCCACACCGGGATCTTCAATGTGCTGCAATGTGTTCAGCTGCTTCTGCATCAGCTGCTCTCTGAAAGCAACTTTGAACGGTGGAGACATGATGTCTTCTCTTCCCTCTCCAACTGCCCTAGACACTGATGCCTTCGCCACATCTTCAACTACCAGCAATCTGCAACTCCACTGCCAGGGAGAGCGGAGACCAGCCCAGCTGCAGGCATGCAAAAGCTTTGCTGGACACATCTTTCCTCCAAATTTTGGTTATGCAATGGACAGCATCGGCGCTGACCCTGGAGAGCAGGCCCAGCTGCACCAATCACTTGGGAATGGGATTTTTCCAGGAGGCACAAAAATCCTTGTAGACAAGATGGATTTTGTGACTACAAAGGGTGGATCAGGTCTTTGCAGGCTCTAGTTCATTGCTGGTTTTGCCAGGGCCCCCTCAGCACCCTGGCCAAATCACCCTGCCTCAGTGCCCTGGCTAGAAGACAAATGACCTTTCTGCCCAGCCCCACTACTTTCCAGTTGGGTTACTGGGAGAGGTGGCCAGGGTCCAGCTTTTGCGAGTGTGAGCAGTACCCTCAACTCACTCTGAGCCCCGTCCTCTGCCACATGCACATGGACACCATGTCACCTGCCACTTGAGCCACTGTCCCCTGCTTGGCCGGCACCCAGGACCTCAGCTCACTGGTACACACAAAGAAAGAACCTCAGCCTCCACACCACAGCCACCAGCTCTGGCAAGCAGCACGCAGAGCCAAGGTGGCCAGGCAGCTATCACCCTCTCCTAGGACAGGATGACACTGCTTTGACGCGACCTGCTCTCAATAAATCGCTGCTGGCTGTTTTGCAGCCCCATATCCCCATGTGCTCACAAAGAAACCATTCCCTGGGGACTGGAGATGGCAGTGCTGAAAGCCTGGCCCCTGGTCATCTAAAGTCACGTCTCCACCAGAACATGGTCCTCCATGGGACAGAGGCAGATCTTCAAAGCGTCCTTGGCTGGCTGGCTTCCACCAGCAACTGGACCATGCCCAGAACCACCCAGACCCATGCTCCTGCAGGCATCTCCTGCCGTGTGGCACAGTGCTGAACTCTGTCCAAGCTCCAACCCAGAGAGAAATGCCAGGTGTTTAATCCCTCACCTGGAACCTCCCCAAACAGCTTTGTGCACAGCGCCGGGCAAGAGTGCCTGGCAGCCAGGAGCTTCACTTGCAAAGCTGCTGCTCTTTCAGGAGTTAAAAAAGTTACTCCAAAACAGTTAAAAAAAGACCAGTGGCCACTGCACAGACTTGTTCCAGCCCTCTGCACATCGCATCGCCAAGCAGAGCTGTCACAGCCCTACAGACAGACACTTGACTCCAAGTACCCCATTTGGATGGGAAAAAGGCAAATTCAAGCCAAGCCTTTGCAACGCTTCTTCGACAGCAGGTCATACAACGTACAACTCTTTGGAGCTCTGAGCATCGCAGGGCACCTCCAGCACGGAGCCCTGTCCCCGTGTCCTCCTGCAGAGCATGCACTGGTGGGGAGAGGACTGTCCACCAGTGCAGCACAGCCTTCCCAGGGGACACAGAAACCTGGGAAGGGGGAACTGCCACTCCAAGCCGGGCAGGACAGAGCTATCCCAGGGCCAGCAGCAAGAAGGAAGAACTGCACGGGTGTGAAACTGACTTTTGACCCAAACCCTCAGCATGCTTTGGTTTCAAAACCTCTGTGCAGAGGGATTGGGCTGAAGGGACTTGTGTCGGCCAGACACCACCGAGCTGGACAAGCACAGCGCTCCCCGTCCATCCTAAAGCTGCATCTCACCACCACCATCTGCAATTAATATACACGGTCTGGCTCTGCAGCACCCCTCAGCTTCGAAATTCAACATCACAGGCTTCCAGCACAGTAGAAAACCCACAGGCCCCT
>JAOQGH010000013.1:219095-256331 GCA_025769975.1 Gallinago jamesoni
GAGGGTGTAGCCAGGGGGGGTTGGTCTCTTCTCCCAAGGAACAGGCGATGGGACAAGAGGAAATGGCCTCAAGTTGTCCCAGAGGAGGTTCAGATTGGATATTAGGAAAAATTTTTACACTGAAAGGGTTATTAAGCCCAGGGAAGTGGTTGAGGTGTTCAAAAGCCAGGTCGACATGGTGCTGAGGGGACATGGTTTAGTGATGTTTTTCTTGTCAGAGTTAGGTTGATGGTTGGACTAGATGATCTTGAATGTCCTTCCAACCTAGATGATTCTATGATTCTATATAACGTGCTGCAACACCAGCCTTTAGAGACCAGGTTGGGCCGTGCAGCCTCAAACCCCCGTCATTTTCCCCCAGCTAAGCTCTGCTGGGTTGCATGTGATGCTAAGCTGGTCCTGTACTTGAAATACTTGTGCTGGCTGTGCTTTTGCTCTGCTTTGCCCTTCCGTGTTGATGGTGAGTACCCAGGGAGCCCTGGCTGGCTCTGCAATGCCAACAAGGCTGGGTGACATCCAGGCTGGATTTGAGCCACCCCCGGAGCTACAGCATTCCCTGGGGAGAGCCCGGGTGCAGAAGATGCTGCTCAGGCTCCCACAAGAGGAGGATGCTGAATTCACTGCTGGGGCTGCCTGAAACTAAGGCACGCGCACGGGAAATAAAGAAATGGAACTGGGGTCGGATGTGCCTCACAGTGGGTATTGCAGAGCCCATGACAATTAATGGTGGGGAAGAGTTTCCCCCCAAGTGCTGTAAGTCACTGGGAAGCTGCCTTTGTTTTCGGAGACAGAAACCATTTTGTTTTCAGAGACAGAAACCATTTTGTTTTCAGAGCTGCTGCACCCTGCGAAGGAGCCCCATGCTCTAGAAGGGAGGCCTAAGGAAGCAGGAATATTGTCACTTTCTGTAATTACTCCATTGTAGCCCCTCCTCATATCAGTGAAAAATTCACTGTCCCCCAATTCTTGTGTGTAATTTCTGCCTGAAGATGTTGGGTTTTTTAACAGATTCCAGCCCAGGGAATGTCACTACGCCACTCTGGGGCTTCCCCCCCAAAATGCCTGTGGCACTCGAGTTGTTAGCAGAGATTTCCTCCTGATAGCAGGTGTTACTTCAGCCCCTGCCAGAGAAATTGTCCATCCAGTGCTCAAACAAAACACACCCCTCACAGCAGAGATGGGGGCTGGATGAGTCCATCCCCACCCTGGGAGAGACATGAGTGAATGAGCGAAAGAGCCCCTTTTCATTTACTGGTCCCCCCATGCCCATGCCCATTTCCCTTATCCCCAGCAAGGAAAGGGTCTCACCCCAGCCCTGGCAGGTTTGGAGGTGCCTGGCTGTTTCTGGCTGGTGTGAACCAGGGTGTCCCAAGCTCTGCTCCCTGCAGAGGAGCCATGACAGCACACATGGAGATGCGTGAGCTGCATTTGGTCCCTGCAGCTGTACCTCTGCAGTGCTGTCCCCCATTGGGTCACCCCATGGCCTCCCTGCCAGGAGTGTGGGACTGGGCAGAGCATCTTGAACAAGAGCTATTACCACTCCAGAACCTCCCCAGACAAGAGCATACTTGAAATTCCCAGAAGACTTTGATGTGGTTGCTCATCCAAGTTCCTTAAACTGAATTGTCAGGGCTGTGCTCCATGGGGTAATGTGGGGTAATGGATGGCTTATTCTCCATGTTCTCCTGTCTCACTGTTTAACCACTAAGTTTCCAAAGACCAGCATGAACAGATGGCACTCCCATGCTCCACAGCGTCCCTGATGCTCCCAGCCACCAGGTCAACCTATCCCTCTGGTGCTGGGTGAGGTGCTGGTGGGTGGATCTTGTCCTCTCTGGGGCCCTACCTGCTGCTGATGGTGTCATGGACCTTGCATGAGCTCCTGGGACCCCAGTGCTGCCCTTGCAATGTCCTTGCTCCCCAAGCGCTGCCTTGAAATTTCTCCTTCCTGGGTGATGGCTTGGTCATTGATTACTTGAAGTCCATGAGGATGCAGTTGGAGATTTGTCTGTAGTTACATTGCTTGCCTGAGTGAAGAACTCAGGCAAGCAATTGAATGCGCAAAATACTGTGTTTGGGCACATCATACCCCAATGCACTGCTCTTTCAAGAAGCTGGATGAAGCGGTGCCCTGTGGCAGCCTGCAATGGTGTGCTGTGTTTGATGGGCACGCCACTGGCGCTCTCCGCAGTTGCAGTGAATTTGGACCACTTTGGGTCTCCCTGCCACCAGCAATGCCCGTGTGTGCCACTAAAGCGATGTGCAGCATGTGACCACTACGTTCTTTTCTCTCATCCTAGGAAACCGACAGCCTGGCCAGTTGTCACAAGGGTAGGAAATTAATTACCAGCCTGGGAAACCTAGGCCAAAATTACAGTCATGTGGAGAAAAGGCTTTTTCTGAACCCTGGGGAGGACCTGGCCTGCCAGGGACATGATTCATAGTCGTCGACAGCCCAGGGCCCCCGGTACCAGCTCCCTCCCAGTTGTCTGGGTTGCACACCCAGCAAAGCACAGAAGTGCCATGAGAAGGAAAAACATAGCTGGTGCATGTCAGGGTTTTAAGGGAGGGGAATGAGGAACAGGAGCAATCTCAGCCCTGCTGAAACCTCTGGCCAAGCTCATATGGGCTTAATCTCAGCCCAGGGCATGGGGGGACATGACATTTTGGAGTGATTCCTTTCCTTTGCCTGCCTGGGCACCCCGTGGTCTTTATGGGCAGGGTGAAGCAGTTTCCCAGGACACAGGTATAAGCCTGACACAGCCAGATCAGATCAAACACCAGGTGAGCTGCGGGATGGGGTTTTGCAATAATGCAAGCAATAGACCAGACCCGAGGAGGACTTGTGAAATAAATACAGGGAGGATGGAGAGATACTCAGTAAGTAATGGCCTGATAAGTGTCATGAACAGATTGAGTTGGTAGAAATCAAGATTGAAAGAGAGGTGTCCAGTTTGAAGTAAACAGAACCAACTTTCTGTTTACTGAATTTTTTAGTGTTGGAAGGGACCATAGAGATCATCTAGTTTAGTAATTTTACATTTTAGCTAGGCCTCTTCTACCTCTCTGAAATTAACGGTGTATTGTTGAGAAAACTGCTCATTCTCAGAGTGATAAGGCCAATGTTTGTGCTTCATGCCAAGGAATGGTGAGCAGAGAGGCCCTTGCTTATACTTATTGCTGTAACAACCAAGGTCAGCCAATTTCGTTATTTGCCCCGTTAGAGGGTTGTAAACGGAAAAGCATAGAGGGGTCACACCTGAGGGGAGGAGTGGACAGGAGACGTGACCCAAATCTGACCAACTTGGGTATTCCATCCCATCTGCCCCATGTTCAATATAAATGCTGAGGGATCAAAGGGTCAATTATCTTTCCTCAATGGCTGATGTCCGAAGAGGACCCTGTCTGTTCACCTGCCTTTGATCACAATCTGTGTGTTCCTGACTCCAGAGCTGGAACCCAGTTTTCATCCATCGCTGAGTCCAGTCTGGGACTTCCCTAGTGCCTGGCAGTGACGTCATCCTAGGAGCTTGATAGGGTTTTATGTATATTGTATCTATTTCATTATTTTCTTCTTTTTGATTTTAATATTAATTACCTTGTTCTGATTTCAGCAAAAGTCCAAGAATGCAAAAGCCCCGCCATCATGTAACAAAAGGGAATACATAGCTTGCAAAACTGCAGCCGCACTAAGGAATCTCCCCTAATTTAAAGCTGTTGAGAAGGTGTTGGCCAAAGGTGGAGAGGAAAACAAAGCCACATAACAAAGGCAATCAACTGTGCACCTATTGTGCTAAACCATCAAGGTGTATCTTTAGCAAGGAAAGCATCTTGGCACGTGTCAGGTGCAAGCCCAGCCCTGCATGCAGTGCAGCCTCTGCCCACGGACCATATGAAATCTGTTTATTTGCCAGGTTAATTGTACCAGCTTCGCGTCTAAGGGGCTAAATACTTCTCTGCAGCTAGAAGGCAAACTGTGCTCCCAACTTCAGTTCTTCTGCATAGCTTGCTCTTCTGGTGGAGGACATAACGTTGCACATTTCGAAAGCCAAAGCTTCTTTCCAGGGGTGAAATCTGCCTTGAGCCAGCAGCAATGGCCACCTTGAGCATCCATGGAATCCCTCCTGTGAACCCACCAAACCCTGCTCATCCCCAGGGTCACAAGGCTGTAATCCCCATGGCTTTGCTCAGCTGTGCTCATCCTGGGATACTCGTGCTGCTGCTCTGTGGCCTAGCAGCAGCAGGAGGGCTTGTGGTGGTGGTGTCCCCGCAGCTGGTGCAGGAGAGGTCGGAACGGGGAGACCGCAGGAGCCCTGTGCTAGTGGCCTTCCGCCTCCAGCAGCTGGGAGGCGTAGAGAGCTAGTGTGTGATGGAGGAACTGGTACTGCTCACTTGTCTGGATCATCCCGCCTCTGCAAGGGAAAGGCAGATCCTGCTGACACCTCACCAAAGCCCACAGCCCCCTCCACGGCTCCCTGCTCCTGGGGCACAAATGTTCCTGCTTCACCCACCATGGCCAGGTACATCTGAAACAGGCACCAGACCTGCTCAAAATGTGTTTGGGTGCAGAAGCATTTCTTGGCTGTTCAAAAGGCAGATTAGCAACCGCTTTGGCTCTAATTTTTACCAGTACGTCTCCTCGAAAAGTGGCAAAATTGAATGTTTCTGAATTTAGTGTCTGAACTGGAAGAAGCAGGCCAGCTGCCAGGTTCAAAGCTGCTCTCCTCTTCCTCACATCCGCAGGTCCCCAAAGCTAAAATAGACCTGACAGCAAAACCAGCCCGGCACTGGGCAATCGTTTGTTGTCACCATAACTGTATCTTTCAGCAACCCTTCTGGTTTCCATCAAAAATTGTCCTCATGCCCCCTCATGATGCTCATCCCCACATCCCTCCCACATCCCTTCTCCCCAGCTTGGCAGCCAGCAGGACCTTCTGAGGAGCACCCTGCTCTGAGCACCCACCTGTCTATGCGGAGGCGGCACACGATTCCCAAGATGTCCACCTCCCCCTTGTTCTTCAGCTGCTGACAACCCATCCTGGTGGCGATAAAGCAGCCCGTCCGGCCGATCCCCGCACTGCGGGACAGAGACAGACGTGCTGAGCACCAACAACATCCACTGCCCAGGCCTTAATCTGTCTGAGCTGCACGTACCCCTGGATTGGTTTGTTCCCATTTCTTTCTAGAGGGATGCTGGGGTCCTGGTCCCAGACCAACTGGGGACCAACTTTCTCAGCCGGGGACCAAAAGATGGGGGCTGGCATTGTTCTGCCATGGCAAAAGGGGTCTTGACATGTTGGCACAGCCCAGCTGAGGTGGCTCTGGAAGCACCAATCCAGTCTGTGCCCCCGTCCCTGCACGGTGCAGGGGTCTCTGCACCCCCTTCCCAGCTCTAACCCCAGGCACCCAGCAGTTTGCCCTGGGGTGGGCCGGCCTGGGGCATCGCATGCCACATGTGTTGCATAGGGATGAGTCTCCACTGTCCACAGGGCTCTCTGTTCCACTGTCCCTAGATTCACTTAGCAGTGAGAGAAAATACACAGAGGCCACCTCCTCCAGGAGGACTGCCCTGAAAAAGTGTCATAGCTGAGCCACAGGCCATGCTTAGTGGCAGAGGAAACAGGAGCCTGAGCTGTGGGTCTGGTGGCTGGGTCTCAACCCTGCAGAGTTCTCCTGCTCCCACCTTGACAACTGCAGACCCAGGTGCAAGCCAGATTTCTTTTGGGGTCAGTGTGCACCATGCTAATGTCACCATCCTGATGCCAGGACAGGATTTGCTGTTTGAATAACTCTGCTATGGGGATACTGTGCCCTGGGACTTCTGCACCACAGCACAACCAGCTCATAATCTGGTGGCCTCCAGCATTTCCAGGCTGACCTCAAGGTGAAGGACACGCAGGGGCTTGGGTGAGGGGAAAGATCTCACCTGCAGTGCACAACGATGGGCCCTGGGCTGGCTGCAGCCTGCAGAGTCTCTTCCACCTTGGCCACCAAGTGCAGCAGGGGCTTGGCTGACTCAGGCGTCTGCTGGTCCGGCCAGGAAGGGAAGAGGATGTGTTTGACCTGGCGACATTCACCTTCAAACTTTTCCAGCACAGAAGAAAGAGAAATCAGGATGTGGGAGCACAGACTTGTTGGACTGGGCCAAACAAAGGCACGGAGTCCAGCTCAAGCAGTGGCCAGGCAGCCTGTGACCATCTCGTCTGCTATCCTGCCAAACTACTCTTTGTGCCTCTGCCAAACACCTAGGAGAGATTCCTGGGACAGGGACACTGGGAGATGTCCCATCCCAGAAGATGTGAACAGACAGAGTGTCCCAATACTGATCCCACAGTCCAGGCAAAGCCAGCAAATGTCCTTTTGGCTAGTGTCAGCCCAGGATGACTACAGAGAGCCCATGGGGCAAAGTCCAATGGCACAGTGCAAAGAGCAAAGGGCTAATAAAGAAGCTGTCCCTAACTGATCCCCTCTCCTCTCCCCTCCAGGGCTGGGTCCTGTTCCCTCTCAGCCTTCTTGGGCAGCCAGTAGCTCTGCAGACCCCTCCTCTGGCAGAGGGTTCATAAGACCCAGCTCTCCAAGCTATGAATCCTCTGCTCTCCTGTCACACAGTATTGCAGTCTCACAAGAGAACCAGGGGTGTTGGGGGCACTGCTGGGCCCTGCTGGGTTCCCCCTCTCAACTCCAGGATGGAGCTCAAACCCACCTGGATGGAGAGATCTCGGACCACGTACTCCACACACTCACTCACACCCTGCACGCAGATGGTGAAGGGGCCATAGGTGCCCTCCTTCTCAGGCCAGTAGTGGACACATTTCTGAAAGAAGAAGGCAGGGTTTGTGGCTGTGCTGGTGTTCGAGGCACCCACTGGATGTTTGGGCTATGTTTTGCTCAGTGCTGTTGGGAAGGGGCATCACCTGGGGAGGTATGGAGGAGCAGGGAAACTTGATGTGGAGTGACAGAGAACAGAGGCTAAGGATGGGATAGATCCCTCTCCCCATGTCTGCTCCCCCTGCACCCTTTCCCATATGGCTTTCAGAGCCCGGGGTGTGCAGCAATCCCCAGCCCCACAGGAGCTCTGCCCGGGCCGGTCCATGCCCTGCCAGATCCAGGAGATCCCAGCCTGGCCGGTGGACCGCACAGGGATGCTGCACCAGATGGGGAGAGAAGGGAAGAAGGACATGGCCAGGAAGGAGAGGGTGATTTCCCAAGCCACTGCTCCTTAGATGCAGAGCCAGGGATGCCAAGTGAGGCATGGGGCAGCTGCCACACAGGGCATAGCATTGCCAGCTCCTGTCCCAGCCTGGATCCACCAGCTGAGAGCTCCCAGCCCAGGAAGAGAGCTGCTCAGAGCTGGAGAGACACTGCAGACTGCTGCCTCTGCTTCCTCTCCCAGGAGCTGCCCTAATCTCTTTATCCTATTATCCAGCTGGCAAAGTGTGCCCAGAGCACGAGAAGCCATGTGAAAAGGAGAGGCTTTGCTGGATGGGGCCAAGGCTGCAGCCGTGGGGCTCTCCTCTGAGTGTGATCTGTCAGGGTCCCCTCTGAGAGCAAAGCAGAGAAAGGAAGCAGGTGCTCAGACCCCATGTTTTCTTGCATAATTCTGCTGTTATTACTCCATTCCACTCTTTACTGGGTGTGATGGCCCTGGGGAGGGACAACTGTACCTCTTTGCGCTCCTGGAGCTTGGTTATCATGATGATGAGAGGTGCCTCCTCCTGCCACACCATCTCCCAGAAGTCAGCCACGGTGTTCAGCATGGGTCCCTGGGTGGCAATGTACTCCCGCAGCCGCCCCTCATAGCCCTGGCAAGCACATGGTCACAAGTGGTGCTGGAGGACACCCTGATGTGTGAGGGGAGCCTGTCTCCAGGCCACCCCAAGTTTCATGGTGCTTGTCTTCTGCTACAGGTAAGAGGCTGAGCCACACAGGCTGTTTAGAATCACAGAATCAGAGAATAGTTCAGGTTGGAAGGGACTTTAAAAAGTCACCTGGTCCAAACTCCCTGGACAGGGGGCATCTTCAGCAGGGGCATCTTCAGCTAGATCAGGTTGCTCAGAGCCCCGTCCAGCCTGACCTTGAATGTTTCCAGGTATGGGCATTGTCCATCTCTCTGGGCAACCTGTTCAACTATTTCCTACTAGCCCTGTCCTCAAGATGCTTTTATAGACCTAATCAGGAACTACCAGACATCGTCCCCATCCTCCTGGTCCCACAAGCCAGGAGCAAGCCTATGCAGCAAGCTGTGTGTACCCAAGCTCCTTGCAAGCACCCCCAGTTTATCAATGTGACAACAGCATGATGGGAGTGTTAGGAAGCCAGAGCTCACGTATAGAGGGGACTTCTCACCAGAAGCATTTCCCCAAGGACAATCAGAAGACATCAAGTCCTGCTGTGGCTGAGAGCTGGGATGGTCCCAGCTGGGTCCCACCAGTCCTCCCTCTCCGCCAAGCTCAGGAGGGGACGTGGCAGCACCCAGCAGTGGGAAAGCTGGGTCTGGGCCCCTGGAGGGCCCCTGCCCTGCCCCTGCTCCAGGTTCTGTTTCACAACTCTAAGCATCCTCTGCCTCTATGGTCACTTCCTCCCCCAGTATTTGCCAAAGAAATAGAAAACCTTGGAGAAGTTCTGAGCCATGTGCAGTTCCTGCTCCACACTGTGGCCTCACAGGCAGAGCTGCTGGCCCAGCAGAGGGGAGAGCGTGCTGTGGCAGCAGGCAGGAGCTGTAGGGCAACACTAGCAGAGGGGTGGGAAAGCCTCCCAGGGTCAGCTGAACATGCCCTGGGGATGCTGGGGGGGGCACCCACAGCACCCACAGCAGTTGGCAAATTGAGCACACAGCACCCTGGGCAGAGTTTTATGGCTTCATCAAAAAAGATCTCAGTTAAAAATGCATCAAGGCCCCTGTGATTTAATTCACGTCTTTCCAGCAATCCTGTTAACAGCTTTAGTCCCACAAGAAAATGCACTGGCCCAGCCAAGGGGCAAGAACATTTTCAGGAACATTTCGTATGGTCCTTTTCTCACACCTCAAAATTATTATTTTTTTTCCTAGGAAACATGATTTTCTGTTCAGGAGACTTGCAGTAAGACCTGGAGGTGTTAACACTGGGAATTGGCCCCCACCTGCTCCTTGTGCTCAAAAACATTTCATGGGATATGGTCTGCAGGAAAATCATTCAGTCCCAGGTGCGGGCTGATGTGATCAAACACCTGCAGAGCTCTTCCAGACTCACTGTGCCTTCCAAGCATGCCAGACTCAGGCTGGGTGGCTAATTTGCTGATATGGCCATAAATTCCTGCACGATGGCACCCTTAGAGAGGTAAGTAGAAGGAAGGGGTCAGGAAATACCAGCTCCACACAGTGTGTGTGAGATAGGGATGGGCAGTGTTTGTACACTTATGGTAGCACTTGTGGGAGACAGAGAAGATGCCCCGTGTTCACGTACACCCTGATGTGTGTGGACAGGGTGATGGTGTCACCCAATGAGAAGCTGCACAGTGCCAGGCTGCTTCAGGAAGACTACTCTAAAAGTAGTCCTCTGCTCCCTCTGTTCAGACGCTCATTGGGACCAGCAAGTGTCCCAGCAGTTTTAGGCATGGTGCTCCTGTGTCCAAAGTCAGACTTTGACCCTCACCACAGGATACTGGCAGCTCACACTGCTGCTGTCTTGTTGGATCCTACCTATGAGCACCATCGGAAAAGAAATGCTAGTAAATATCCTCCAGCTCCAACCTGCACCCTCAGACCACCTTCCCGAGGTCACTCCATCCTACCAGAGGGCAATTCTGTGGGCTACTTTTCTGCGTCCCACATTCCCACGCTCTCCTCGCTGCCACGCACCCAGAGTGGCTGTGGACCCACCTCTGCTTCCCAGCGCCCCTGTCCTGTCCCAAGGGGAAGGATGCTGAAATGGGCTGCATTGCTCAGAAAGAAGCCTACCAGCCAGGCAAAGCCAGTATCTGGCTGACACAAGAGCCTGATTTAGGGTGACGTATGGTTCAGCACAAGTATGACTGCAGCCTGGAAGGGGTCATTTGCAGAGGAGAATTATTATCATAAATCAGGCTGCCTGAAGTAACACTCTTGGGTCTGGGGATTTCTCAGTCTGTGGAAAAGGACTCTACCAGGTGTCAAAGATAAGCCATACGCATGCCTTCATTAGCTTTCTTCTCTGGAAATTGCAACAAACCCCCTGAGTGGAGAGGAAACTCCTGGATTGGGTTGAACAGCACCAGGCTGCGATGCTCTGTTGACACAGCTAGCTTCCTGTGGCCTTGCCAGACAATGGGCTAGCGTGAGGAAGAGATGGAGAAGCCACTGCGAGGAAGCCCATATGGGTGGTCAGCTCCCCCAAGCAGCGGGAGCCAAGAGCAGGCACCTCATGAGACTTTCCTACTAAAAGGACAGCGTGTCTGCCCTGCACAGGTGGAGCCACGTCTCTGCAGCTCAGAAAGAGATGGCAAGTTTAGACTGCTACCCCTGGGCAGGCACAGGACAGTAGGTGACCGCCAGTGCCTTGGAATGCAGGTCCCAGCATGGCACCTACAGCACCAAGGAGTTTGCAGCCCAATGCGCCCTGAGCTGTGGGTTGCAGGACAAGGGAGACCACCCGCTCTCCAACCAGGCAGGACACTCACCGTGATGTAGTTGGCATTTATGTAGCTGTCTTCCTCCTGTTTCCCTGCTCTCCTGAGACAGACCCGGCTCTCAGGATCTGAAAGACATAACAGCCATTACCCCAGGGACAGACTTTCAGAGCCTGACCCTGCCTATCATCCCCATCTCAGCTCCAGTGGCTGGACACTGAGTCCTCCCAGCTCCATGCCGTGCTCAGAGCTGTCTGCATCCTCCCTCAGGCTCTGTCTTGGCCCACTTCATCCTCACTGCTATGGCAGGATACATCCAACCATGCCCAACCCTGCCTGTACCACAGGGAGCATGGGGGGGAACTGACCCACCAGGCAACAACTGCCCAGGGCCTTCCCCCAGCTCCTGACTGAGCCCAAACGGCTCCTTCTACAATGTTCTCAGCCTTTATACCCTCAGCAACATGCCCCTAGGACATGGAAGGCCCACATGGTGGCAAGGAGCAACTCAGGCTGAGCTGTCACGCACTGCATACCCTTGGAATACACCCAAAGAGTACCTCCCCATAACGCCCAATAACACAGCGTGCAGCCCCTGCAATACAGCACCCAGCTCCTGCAACACGGGGAGCAGGAACAAGTACAGCAGGAACACCCAGGAGTGCCCACGCTGGTGGCAGTCACCCCTCTCCTACACACAAACACCCACGCACACCCATACACGTCCAACCACACACCCCTCCTTTCCTTGCAGGCGGCACCTGAGGAAATACGAGGCAAAGAGATGCAGGGGCACATACTGGGAAGGATGGTTTTGTATCTGTCCTTGGAGGCACGTCCAGGGATCTCCAGCTCCTCTGGACTGACAAAGTTGGGCGGGATTTTCTGCAGGAGGAGAGAACAACTGTGAGGCAAACCTCATGGCTGCTGCTTGCATCCCCTCGTCATGGCAGTAATGGTCGCCCAGGCAATGAGAGGCTGGCCCGGGGACCTAGCAGCATCACCAGAGATGTCAGCTCCTGGCATGAGCCCTGTCCTTATCCCAGATGTGGTGGGACATCTTTCAGACAGGCCACCATGGGAGAAGAGCTTGGCATGGAAGGGCAGCGGTCCTTTCCAGGGACACAAGAAGGACTTGTGTGCACCAGGGAGTGGGCAGCCAGCAAATACCCAGGGCACCCCTCACCCCTGTTTGCCCACATCAGCTTCCCTCCCACCGGCACTGTGGAGCACGGCTGGGCTCGGAGCCTTCCTCGAAGATGTCCACCCCTGCCAGTCCCCCCACCGCCAGCCCCTGCCATTCCTCATGTGCGAAGGGAGAGGGGAGGGGAGCATCACACCGAAAACTCGTCCTGGAGCTGTGTCAGGCTCTGGGCACGTTGCTGGAGCTCCTCTCTTCTCAGCACATGGCTGAATGTCCTCAGGACCTTGAGCGTGATGTCCCGAGGCGTACAAACGGGCTGGATGGGCTCCACGCTCCCCAGTGAGCTCATGTCCAGCATCAGTGACACGTTGGAGCCCCTCCTGCAAGGCAAAGGGGTCCCTGCCTGACCCTCTGCCATTTCAGGACAGCAGGGCAGCCTGTCCCACCACATCGTCCATTAAAATCACCCCACACTGAGCAAAAGTCAGGCACAGAATAGCATAGGATGAAAACAAGGGGCAGGTAGATACATCAGAAGACTGGGTGGGTTGAGGAACAAGGAACTAACTGATCATTTGGCCTTTTTTCTGGAAAACCCCCAACGGACTTGGCCCAGGCTGGGCTGGGAAAGAGGGGTCAGGGCTGCCTCCACGCTCAGACCTGTCATCTGCAAAAGTCAACAGGCAGCGGGCTGGCAGGGCTGGGCTGGGGGAAGGAATTTTGTGGGAGCCCAAGGCCTGGGGATGAGCAGTGCCTTGGATATCCATCACCTGGGCTGAGGTGGGCAGTGCAGGGTTGGGGCTGCAGGCACCACACTCACCTCTCCTGAAGACGCACGTGCTTCTTGGTAGAGGGACTGTCCTTGTCTGTCTTGTCCATGTCTGCCCTGGCTGCCTGGGCTGTCAGGCTGCCGTTATGAACTCTGGAGCACACCAAGCAGGCTTGTACCATGCTGTGACAGGCACGAAGCCCTTGTTCTGAAGCACGTGGAGTGGACACAGGGGGACCTCAGCTCCTGGGGAATCAAGGATCCATTGGAGGAGAAGCAGCTGGAAAAGACAAGGCAGATCTGAGAGGATGGGTGGATCCCCTGGCAGATGGTCCCTAAGCAAAGGACAGGTTTTGGTTCCTCAGCTGCCCTGGAACCTGGATCCTCAGCCCCTGCATCCAGGCAGGTAGCATAGGGAGAACTCCCAGCAAGTTCACCCTCCGACATGCCTGCAGCACTGCAGCCTGTACAGGCGCCCACTGGTGATGCTGGGCATGGCATCAACGACCATCTGCTTGGGGAGCCCAAGATGCTCTCCATCTCCATGGGAAGCACACACTGCCATGTGTTTCTAGCCCTTTCCTGGCATGCCTGCTTCAGCCTGAGGGCATGGTGGGAAGGAGGGAGAGTTGGGACCCACATGACCACAGCAGCATTGGGCTGTAGGCATCACAAGGAGCCTGGCAAGCTCTGGCTTTTGAGAGACATGGGGCCAAGCACCCTCAACAACCTCATTGCTCTGGAGAGGGAGAGATGAGCCCTGGGACAGCCTCCTCCATCCCCCAAGTCTCAGCCACTGTCAAGATGAAACTGCTTTATCTGGGTGGCTGAGCAAGAAGCGATGAGGCAGCCCAGCTGGAGGAGGGTGCCAAGGCTGCACTGCCACCAGCCCTGTGACAGGCCTTGGCAGGCATGGAGAGATGTGGGTGATACTCTGCACAGGGCAGAGCTCCTGATGGTGCAGAGAGCACCTTGGGATCATGAGGCTCCTCCTCATCCCCATCTCCCTCCATGAGGAGAAGACAGACCCAAAGTCAGAGCTCTCAGTGAGCAAAAAGTTGGATTTCAGGTACTGCATCAGCTCAGGCAGGTCCTGCATAGAACTGGGTCCATCCACATTGTGACCATGCTGATTGTGAACGTGCCTGGGGCAGGAATCATTCCCTCTGACTCCCTGCTGCCTGGCAGAATTTATGGGGGTGGCAATGCCACCACTGCCACGCACACCGTCCCCATACCCCGTGCAAGGTTCCGTAGGGGGCCTGTGCTGCTGGTGTGTCCCCTAGCCAGGCAGGGCAAGAGCTGCTGGTCCCCAGGAGCCACAGCACCAGCGGAGATCCTGGCTAGACACAGCAGGAGGCTCCAACCCCAGCAAATGTCCTTCACACACCAGCCAGGAAACAGCTGGGAGATGCCCCAGCCAAGCCTCTGGCAAGCAGGAGGGCCCTGGGAAGAGCCAGCACTTGCAGGGAGTATGGCCCATCACCCTGCCCAGCATCCCAGCCCTCTTCGGGGCTGCCCGGCATGGAGCCCGTGCCCTCTGTCCATGGGCACCAGGGCCCAGCACTGCCTGGCGGGGGTCCCCTCTCCAGCCAGTGGGACAGGTGGGCTGGGGGGCTGCCTACCTGCTGCCCTGCAGCATGGGTCCCGTCGGTCCCGGCACAGGCCCACAGGCACCACGCGTGTTGCTCGAACGAACGCCACGGTTTGAAATTGTTCAGGAAGCTGCTTATCAAAGGAGCTGCTGCCTCTGCCGCTTCCTCTCCCTCCTTCTCCCCCACCCTGCCTGCCGCCCACACACATACCGGCCACATCGACGCAGCTCGGCTCTGCTGGGCCGCCTACAGCCCCAGCCCCACTCCCTGCCAGCGAACCCCCATCCTGCACCTGTGGGCGCAGCCCTGCCTCCCTCAAAATCCTGGGGTGCCTCCACAGCCATCTCTGGCAAGGCCAGAGGGGTGTGCTCAGTGCCCCCCGCCACTGGCTGCGGTCTCTGCCAGTCCATGGGGCACAGAAGGATGGGTGAGACCTGGCTACGGGGCTGGGGCCGCTGCCAGCAGGGCTGAGGTGGGGTCCTTCAGGCAGTGCAGTGATGCTGCTCTGGGGACACCAGACCCCACCTGCCCCACAGGGATCCACGATGAGTTCTCCTATCCCTGCTGCCCTGGCCATATCCTCTTGCCTAGGCTGTGCACCAGCCTCTCCCCATCCCGCTGCAGGGCAAGTCAGGGCCCAGTAGCTTCCATCCTCCATGTCTGTGCACAGTGTGCTCCTTGTGCCACCCCATCGTCCCCCTAATCCCTCTCCCTGTAGTTGCCACCTGCCACCCCTCTGCACCTGGGACCGTCCCCAGGCACCTCCAGGGAGGGCACACAGGCTCCCCCTCCCCATCAGAGCAGGGAAGGGGATGTATTTGAGGAGGAAGGTCCCTGGAGGGTCTGGCACAGGTAGGACAGGTCTGCCCTTGGGGCACTGCACATCCTTCCTGCCAATACCCGCTGCCGCAGCCACTCTTCCTGTTTGTTATTGACCGGGCTCTGCGCAGACACTGCACGCTTCCTTCCTCTTCTGCCCCCACCCTGCCACACTGCAGCAGCTCCTGATGCATCCCCACTAGCCACCCTGGACACCACATCCCAAAAATGCCTTCTTCACCCTAGCCGCCCCGTTGGCTTCTCCTCGCTGCCCCAAGGAGCCCCATGGGCCACCTTCAGCCCAGCTCATTGCGGTGACCATGCTGACCCCAGGACACAGTGCCAGCACTGCTGGTCACTGTGCCAGAGAAGTGCATGTCTGTGTGTCCCTGTGTGTTTGCAAGAACCTGTGTGCAAAGCAGGTGCCAGAATTTCATCCTGAAAACATCTTCACTGGTGGCCCATGGGAGACACCATCAGTGTCACCTGAGAGCTGGGACATCAGAGGGCTCAAGCTCTAGAGCAAAGTGCTGCGCTTAGCCAGCAGCAGAGCAATCTTATCCTGGAGCCAAGGGCCACCAGCACCTGTGTCTCATGAGCAGATCCCAGAGTGCTAGCAGCTTCTGCAGACTTGGACTGGACTCTATGTCAGGCCTGAGGATGGAGTGAGGAATTGTTCCCCGTCCTATGTGGGCTGAAAGAACTTGGCTGTAGGGGCCTAGAGAGAGTCCAACCACAGACAAACAAGCCCTAGCACTTCCCTTCCCTTCCACCCTCCATCTTCTGAGCGAGAAGCCTTCCCAAGATGACCAGCAGTGCAGTACTCAACAAGGTGGCCACATAAACATATCCTCAGTAGGGACCAGAGTAAAGAAAGAGGATTTTTTCCTGAGGTATCAGTCTGTCAGACAATGCAGAAGCTTCCTTCCTCAACAAGATTGAGGCTTGAATCTGACCTCCCATCTGGGTAGCTTTCAGCTCAAGGGGTCCCTGAGGATGCAACCCCAAGACACAACCCCCTGGGGCCACCCTTCCTGCCTTTTGCTGGTCCAATCCTGCACAGACCTGCTGCCTCCTTGCTGCCCTGTTCCTCTGGCACTGGGACAAGCAAGGGACAAGTTCAGCATGGCACTGGGGCAGATACCACAGAGCCACCAGCACAAGCGAGCACATCGTGAGCACATCGGTGACATCTGTGCACCCATACTCACCCATGATGGGGAGGATGCAGATAGCTGGACCTCCACAGACCTTGCAGGACCCAAGGAACACCCACGAAACCTTGCAGCACCCAAAGTTGCAGAGAAACAGGGCTCTGATCCCCAGAGTTGGGCTGTGCCTTGCTGTACCCGAGAGGCATGACAGGCACATCCTCCTCTTCTGCACGGAGCACAGTGAGGACAGCATGGGCCTTTGATATCTGGATTTTGGCTCTTTTTCCCCAAAGGGAATGGGAACCTTTCACCAAAACATTACTTTACCCAAGAAACATGGTCAAGCTGCAAAAGTGCTGTGGAAAAACCTTTTATAGCAAGAGCTCCTTGTGTGCTGTCAGTTTTAGTGATCTCTGGCCCAGTGTGATTTAAGAGATTTAATGGCTATTTCAAAGGATTTGGGATCCTCTCAGCAGTTAGTCCTTTCTTCCTCCTGCCAAGTTCTACCTTGGTCACGAAACCCTCCCGAAAGATGCAGCAAAGGATGCACATGCACTCCTTTACAAAATGACCTTGTTTGGTTGCCTTGAGACTGGGATCTCCTATGCCTCAGTGAGACCATGCACCATGCATGAGAAGGAAACTGAGATATGGAGATACTCTGCCTCTGAAGCAACACAACATTGAGGTACTCATGCTCAAGGAAGTACCCCAGAAAACCCTGTGACACTTTCCCTCGGACTCGTGGATGTCCCCATGCCACTGGCTTGGCTCTACCAGCCACACGTTACATGTGCTGGCTGGGACTGAGACGGACACCCAGGACAGAACCCCTGGGAAGCACACCTGACCTCCTTTGGCTTTTACTTATCCAGAAAGCACTGATAGAGACTGAAGAGACTGTCCTGGCTGTGGGCACTCATCCAGTATGGAGGGAACACAGGAAGGAAGCAGAGACATGGCGCAAGGATGTGCCATGGTCTAGGCTCCAAGGGGCAGAAAAATCTATGGTGCTGAGACCTCCTGACCCCGAATACATCTGAGAGTGCACGGATGGACCCCAGCATACTTCAACATGGCTCCTGTTCCTCTCCTCTGCTGAAGCAGCAGCAGACTGAGACGTGACAACAGAGGTGACTGGCAAGGAGACAGATCATGGGAGGCCACAGGCAAGTGGACACCCAGAGCTCGGAAGGCAAGGTGCTGGTGGAAAACAAGGCATGAGCCTCTGGTGGAGATAGACTGGACTTGAGGGAGACCAGGAGCAAATGGAGCAGGAACACACTGCTTGACCCAGGACACTTTTAATCACTCAGTGCCATTCCTGCAGCAATCTTCCCTCCCCCTGGACTCAGTGCCCTCACCCATGTGGCTGCTGCCCACCTGGGGATGGCACGTGCCCCTCCGCCTGCCTGCCCACAAGAGCATTGCCTGTGCATTAAGGTGATGAGCAGGGGTACAGGGACTGGAGAGGTTTGTGGCAGAGCCTTAGAGGTCTTCAAGGGGCTGTATGGTTGTGGTTTTATTTTCAGCAAACCCACCAGGACATGCGGACCCTACAGAGCTGGTGCTTCAAGGAGGGATGTCTGGATTTGTCCCAGACTGGGGGATAAATCTGGTTGTTCACGTGCATTTTACAACTCCACTTTCATGCAGTCATCTTGCACCCCGAGCATCTTCTGGCCATATCCTCATAGTCAGTTCCCTTGGTGCAAAGAGCAGCTCCCAGATTCAGACTGGGACTTGTTCTCCCCACTAAAGCCCAGCCATTCCTTACTCCCATTTCTGCACTCCAGCTTCCTGAGCACAAGCCTCTCCTCACCCTCTCAAAACAGCAGTTTAGACCCAAAGTCACCTGAGCCCGGTCAGGCACCAAAACAGCACCCAAAACACTGCCCCGCGGTCTTACTTCCCCGGGATTGCCTACCACACCATAGCCTCATTGCGTTGGGCCTCCGTCACCTCTGGGTCCAGTGCTCAGAAAAGCCTGGTCTCGCTTCCGCTGACACGACTGGGAGCTGAGGATTTCCTGCAGGGATGCGGAAATTAGCCCATCTCCTTCGCTGCCTAAACATCGCTCATGGGCTTGAAGGTGAAGCGGCAGCCTCAGGACTCAGCAGACTCTGTTAAAAGCGGCTGATCGGCTCCCGGCAGGCATGAGAAGTACTATGCAATTAGGCCGAGCATCCCGCAGAGCCTGCAAGGGGTGGGAACAGCCCAGTTAAGGCCCAGCATCAGGGGGCTCTGCGTCATGGGCTGCTGGGACAGCCAGGACCCGGGAGCTGAGCAAAGCACATCTGCAGATGCTTTTCCCCGAGAACAACGTCTCGCTGCTCCAGCTCCTTCTGCCTGAGCGCGTTCCCAAGGACAGCCCAGCACAGAGCAGCCGGCTGCCAGGCACAGCCTGTGCTGGCGGGGCTGCGGGGAGCACAGAGCCTGCAGAGCAGCACCGCATGTCAGCCTGGACCCTCAGGAATCCCACCGGGATGGAGCTGATCCCGGGGAGGGAGAGCTGGAGGGAGCAGAGGCGTGACCTTCTTCCCCATTGCCAGTGATGGTCCGCACAGAGTTTGCTCTTGACACTGCCCAGCTCTGGCTGGGAGCAGTGAAGCAATTGCTGTTTCATTTTTTCAAGGCATCTGCTGCTGATCTTGCCAGCCCCTGTACTCCTGCCCTTCCCCTCAAGGAGAACCAAAAGGATGGTTTGTCACCTGGATTTCTTGCTTGACTCTATTAATGGGGTTTTTTCTTCTTTGAAAAACTACTGAGCGGAACCACTTTTGGTTTCTGGAATTAGATATTCTCTGACATCTCCTGCAAACAAGCTGAGCTTTCCTCCAACTTTGCAAACAGAAAGGCAGAGGTAAAGCCTGCGAACCACCAGCCCCATCTCTGTGGGGCTAGCGACAGTGCAGAGCTGGCGTTGCTGTGGGGTGTGGGCACAAGGAACAGGCCCCCTGGGAAAGGTGTTCTCCTATCGTGAAGGTGCTTTATGTCAGCATGGTTTATTCCTCCCCTCGTGTGGGAACAAACTCCCCCCATTCATTTTAGCTTCATGCGTGGGGGATTGCTCTTCAGTCGAGTGGGGAGGATAGAGAGGATCGAAGCCAGATCTCCAAGGTGCTGAGACTTTGAGTTTCTATCCAACAAATGCCAGAGGAGAAGCCACAGAGGTGCAGCACTGCTGCACCATGAGGGGACACAGCCCCGGCACCAGTGACAGCATCTTGCTCATCCACGTGTCACTTGGGTTTGTCCTGCACTTCCCCAGCTGCCTCTGAGAGTGCTGTACTTTCGGAAAGGCTGCGTGGAAATCTTTGTGCCCTCAGTTTCCCCTGGGGAGCTAGCTGCCTGCCTCACACAGGAAGGTTGGTGGGGTGGAAGCAAACAGTGGCTTGCCCCAGAGCAGGAGACTCATATCTGTCTTCTCAGGAAGCTCCTGCTTGCAAAACACTGCAGGATGCGTGGACAGGAGAAAGGTTCCCAGGAACAAGAAAATCCCCAGCTACCCTCCGTCCCCAGCACACACAGGACAAAGCAGCTTCCCAGGAAGAATGCACAAAAAGGGCCTGAAAATCCTGGAGTCCCATCATGTCATTCCTGCCGTGGGTCCCTTGGCACACTACACCCTGTGACAGCAGGGACCTGGGCACCCAGCATCAGGGACTGAGCCTTGCTGCCTCCCCCAGCACAGCTGGGCTGGGTTTGCTTTGCACAGCCCTGCTGTCCCCAGCCCCTGAGATGTTTTCTCCTGGGGGCACCAAGTGTGGTGACCTCTCGCCGGGTGCAGGGGCCATTATCAATAACAGGAAACGAACTTCTCAGGAGGGGCAGGAGGGAGAGAGAGAGACCCAGAAAGAAAGGAAGTGGTTAGAAAATAGTCAGTTCCATTTTTGCTGCAAGAGAGCCTGCACCCACACACCACTGGGCTCGGGGGAAGCAGCGCTGGCTTTCTGCAGGCTTATCTGGTCTGGGATCAGCAGTGAGTTTTTCATGAAGAGTGCACAGATCATTTCCTAGCTGGTGATAACAGTTAGAAAGAAGATAGTAAACCAGGGATGGTTAAAAATAGCCCACTCGCCGTCAACGTCCGGTGCAGAAATAGGTGCAGCAAGTCAAAGAGATGCTGAGTTTGGCACTCCACAGGGGCTACATTTCTTAACTTTGCTAAAAACAGCCCATGCATGTGATGCTGACTCTACCATCTGGCCGCAGCACAGGATGGACTGGCGGATGCAGGTACCTGGGGCCAAAGGGCCTCGTTGCTGCATGGCATAGACCAAGGAGGATGTGCCAGCAGCTTCTGCGTGGAGTCTTGGAGGTGGGGATGAGCTGGGGTTGTCTGAAAGGCCGATGGGACAGGATGAAGCTGGTCCAAGAACTTGGCTCCTCCACTTCCCAGCTCCTGTCAGGTCAGCTGCTGCTGCTGGACAGGAGGCATCTCTTCTCCACACAGATATTTGCATAACTCACCCTGGTGGCCTCTTCCACTTTTCTTGGGCAAACTGTAGAGCTGAGGCCTGTCAGATCTTTTAATGAAAGCCATGTTTTCCAGAGCTTTCCATACTGTTTTCCTGCACTCTATTGAAGTATCTTTTTAAGGTCAGAGAGCTTAAAGCTTTGCTACCCGCTGCAAGCGTGAATCCACTGCCCTGTCTCTGTTACACTACACCCTGAAAGATTCCCCCTTAAGCACACAGAGAGATTCAGCCTCCTTGCCCAGGATCCCACTAAGACAATCCTGTCTCAGCACAGCAGGGCATGTCCTACAGACAGGACCTGCACCCGGGCAGCCAGGGTGAGATGCAGTGCATGTACAGGTGAGACAAATTCTCTAAATTCAAGTCCTCTATCCTGTGGTTTGGCACTATGCTGCCAGCACCCATTGCCTGGTTGAAAATGCATTCACCTGCTCCCAAGGAAGGTTCTGGAGCTGTGGTGCATCTTGCAAGAGCCAGGTCTCACCTCCGCAGGCCGTGGTGAGTCTCGCCATAGAAGTGCTGAGGCAGCCAGAGGGCAGCAATGCAGAGAGGACAGGGATCTGCACTGTGAGGCTCCTCCAGCACGCAGCGCCTGAGTACGTGGGCCTGTCCGCTCTTGAGAGTTGTTTTGGATAGTGCTTTCTGGCCTCAGAAAACCAGGAAGCTGCCACGTTGGGGTGTGCATTGCTCCTGCTGAGCGATGATGCCTCCCGAGTCCTGCAGCCGTACAGCCTTGGGTCTCAGCCACAGGAGCTCGAAGCACACAAGGTCTGTTTTATGCCAGCTCTGGCTATGAGAAATATTCCTGTCTGCTCACTGAGGGGAAGACATGGCACTGGAAGCCACAAACACCCCAGATCTGAAGGAAAAGCTAAGAAACTGCAAGCTTCTTTGTTTTTTTTTTTCTGCTGCTGTTTGGGCCAAGGGGCGTCCCCATATGCTCTGGGGCAGGGGACATCTTTCCTGCCAGAAAGTGCAGGTAGCAGAGGATGGAGCCATGAGGCTTTCAGCAGGAGGGTAAATCAAGGCAGCAGCTGGTGGCACCAGAGCCCCTGATACAGCACAGGCATTGGGCTTTTTGCCCGTGAAAGCCTTGCCTTGCCAGCGCTGGATGAGCTGCAGCAGCAGGCAGCAGACCTCTCCATCACCATCAGCCAGGGCTGCCAAACACCCTCCTCTACTTACAGCCAATGTTGGCACGGGGTTAAGCCATGGTGCTGGCACCAAGGCAGCATTTGCAGTTACCCTGAATAAGGCATGAGGTCTGCCACCCTGGGGAAGAGCAGCAGGTAATGGCTGTGGTCACTGCTCCACCAGCCCATCCTTGTCCCCCCATGCCTCACCTCTGGTTCATGGGGGACATTGCGCCCTGCTAACAAGGGCAGCTGCACTGTGTGTGCATTTTGGGAAGGTCTGATCCCCTCTATAATGCAGTGCCCAGGTCTGTGATTGACAGCAGGATAGGGCAGGAGGTATCGGTGCTGTTGGCGAGTCATGGGGAGGATGGAGAAGCTCTGGCTGCAGACCCTTGGTGCTGCAGAGAGCTGTGCAAAGCCAGCGAGATCTGCTCTTGGCTGGGGGAGGTCACCCCTGCCCTGACGTGCCACCAGACTGCCTGGCAGCATGACTCCCGGTTGGTGGGCGTCCCCCCTGCTGGGTGCCATCTTCACCTTCTCTCTCAGCTCTGTCTGCCCCTCTTCTGTGAGTGTCCTGAGCCTCTACCCAGATGTGAGAATCACCAGTGAGGCCACCTCAGCTGGGCTTTGGGGTGTCTACGCTTTGGGGAAGTGGAGTCCAGCCAGGGGGACCCTGGGGAGCTCGGGTGCAGTGGTCTGTGGGCATGTGCCAGGCAGCATCCCTGCTCCTGCTGGGGAGGAGATGCTGTGCTGGGCCATATCCTACAGCGCTGGCTGGGACTGGGCCCACGGGTGCTGACAGGAGTCCCTGTGTCTGCCAATTTCTCCATCCCTACAAGGGCCTGGTTTATGCTTCTGTCATGGTCAGGAGCAGCTGAGCGTGTAAAGATCCAAGATGGACCCTGAAGAGGTCCAGACGTGTCCTGTCTTCCATGAGGAGCCAGGACTGATTCAAGCAGTGACAGCCGCCCTTCTCCGTTGGTCAGACAGTGCCCAAGGGGCTGACACTTACAGGCTGGCTTTCAGGGAAGACTCTGCCAACAGAATCTGTGTAATAACGCTCAGCAAAGGAGGGGAAAGATGATGTTTGTCAACTGAGAAAGTGCCTGTGTGTTTCCTGGAGACCTGCTGGGATGGTCCCACCACTCTTGCTCCTGGCACCAGCTAGGACAGAAGGGAGGTCAGTGACAGGCAGGGGAAGGAATGGAAGGAGTGGGGCAGGGAGCTTTGGGTTGGGGCAGAGCAGCAGGAGGGGGAGCTGGGTGGGAGCACCTGCAGGCAGGGTGACCTGACCTGTGGGCGCTGATGCAGACTGGCTCTGGGGGAGAAAGGGTGGACCCAATGCTGGAACAGCACCGAAATTGTAAAGAGCTCTGCTCAGGACCCCAACACACAGCTGGGGGGGCAGAGCCTGGTCTGGCAGGAGCAGGGGTGATGGAGACATGCGCTCTGCATTCCTAGGAAATACAGCGGTGGTGTGCCATGGGGTGTCCTGCCCTTGTGTCCCCTGACCTCAGCAGCACTGAGCCACCCCTGCTCAGAGAAGAGCCCAGGAGCTCTGTGCTCCCCACACAGGGCTGAGTGGGTGGCCACGCATGGTATAAGTTTGTCAGGCCATGGAAAGATGTCCATAAGAAGTACCAGTGAGGCTGTGTAAACAAACAAGCGGAATCCAGCCTGTTTTGAGCTAGGTAAGACCACAAGTTCATGGATGTTTTCAGCCAGAGGGGAAGAGAATAATGCTGTCTCCTGCTGCAGGTCTCCAGGAAAGGTCACAGCTGATCCTAGAGCCAATCTTTTGTGACCTCTGTCTTTGCCAGATGTCAAGGAGCAGAAACTTGCCTCCCCGGTGAGGGTCTGCTCTGGAACTAGGCTCCGTGTGGACAAGTCCTCTGCGCGGACAAGTCCTCTGACCCAGTGATGCTGGAAGGACTGCTTAGAAAACAGGAAACCACTTGACAAGCAAAAAGCAGTGAAACATTCCATTATTCTGCAATGTTTGTTGTTTTAGGCTCCCCCAGCTGAGTGGCTCAAGCTGAACAGCAGCCTGGCTGATCCCCCCGAGCCTTGAGGCAGTCCCTGGTGGACACCACAGCCAGCCCAGCCCAGCTGCACCACCCATGGGGAGAAGCAGGACAGCGTGGCTTCACAGCCCAGATGCCAAACTCACAGCTAATGACAGCCCAGGCAGAGGTGAGGAGGCTCGGAAAAGCTTGACGTGTCCCCGTTAACAGTCTGTGCCTGCCCTCCCTCCCTCCTGTCCAGCAGCAGAGCACCTCTGCTTCCCGGTGCATGGACAGTAAACTGAGGCAGGGCAGGTGTGTCCCAGCTCACAGGTGAAAATACCCTCTGCCGGTTTTTTGGGTAAGGACCAGCTCTCCACCTCTGGCATCTGGTAAAATCTGCAAGCTCCACAGACCCTATGTGTCCCCAAACTCTCAAGCCAGGATGCTCAACTCCATGGACATTTCACTGGGAACCCCTGGCAGGCACAGCTGAGCTCTGTGTCAGTCTGCAAGACCCACAGAATTGTCCCACCATCCCAAGTCAAGCAGCAGAGGCTGTGGCTGAAGGGACAGATGCTTCCCAGGGTTCTGGAGCCAAACTGTCAGCAGGCAACGGTGAGGGGGGCTGATCCTGCAATCCCTCTGCAACTGCCTCACCCCTGCTCCAGAATTATGGCACCCACCTGGTCAGGCCAAGCTTGTTCCAGCAAAGCCTTTAGCAATCACCAGATGTGAGACCTGCACCCATGGCCAAAATATGTCCCAAGAAGCAACTCTCACTGCTGTGGATGAATGCCACCTATGGCAGCACCCAAGGGAGCAGCCGAACATGTGTCAGCCTGGAGTGGGTGGTCTCCCAGGGGGCTGCAGCTGAGCTGTGGGGAGCAGAGTCAAGGTGGGGGTCCTCCAGCTGCTCCTGTGAAGAAGTAGACCTGCCTTCTTTAGGGGGCTGGACACAGGAAGCAGAAGGCGCCACTGACAGCCAAAGAGACGGGCTTGTGCTGTGTTTGGCTCCAGGTGCTGCAGGAGGTGCCAGGGAGAAGCCGAGGAGCTGCAGAAGCGGGAGCTGCCAGGGCTACAGCCATGCTGCAGGGAGGGGAGCAACCCGGGTGCCCCACTGCAGTGTCCAGAGACCACCACAGGGCAAGGGGACCTATGGGCAGGGTTCACTCCCTCTGCTGAGGTCTTTGCCCTTGTGCAGCTCCATCCTGCACCCATCTTCATGCCCTGGGGACCCTCCAAGGTGTCACAGCAACAGGGATGCCTGTCAAAAGCTTCACTTGCCACGGGCTGCCAGGCTCAAGCACTGGTGGGACAAACTGGCCAGTGACTCGGTGTGGCAGTGGCCATGGCATTGGTGCAGGCAGCAGTCTGGTGTGCTCGCAGGGGACGTGCGAGAGGGAAAGCTGCCAGGCAGCAAGACGGGACAATGCCCTGCTCGCCTTCGCCCAGGGCTGGCAGGCAGGCTCCCGCCGGGGGGCATGGGAGGATGGGCCAGCCCTGTGTTTACTCCTCCAAAAAAAGAGACCTTCCTCCTGAAAACAAAACCTTTTGTGTGCAAATGCAGCTGTCTGGCAGGTTTGTTTTTATACAGGAAACTTTGAAGCAGAGGGCCAGGGCTGGTTTTGCTTTGAGGTGGGTTTTTCAGTTCATGGCAGTTTGGAAACTGAGCCGCTTCCCGAGTTTGGAGGCTGATGCTTTCACGTCGCTGCTGAGCACGGCGGCAGCGCCCAGCCTCCTCCTCTCCCTGCCGCGCGGGCAGGGGGCTTGGGGGGAGCTGGCATTGCCTTCCCTCCACCTTTTCTCCGCAGAGAGCTTTGCCCAGCCAAGGTAGCCGGGGGGGGCGGAAGCTGCCGACAGGGCTGGGTGCCTGTGGTGGTGGGAAGGCTGAACCCCCCGAGTGGCACTGAAACATCTGTGACCGTCGTGGGACTGGAAAGTCCCCCTGCCCTGCACTGCCTGCTGTCCCCACAATGGGCTGAGCCAGGCTAATCCTGCCAGCATCTTGTGAGGAGACCAGAAACATGAGCTTCAGGCCTTGTTTTCAGTTGAGACTGCAGGAGACAGGAGACATGCTCACTGCCGTGGCTCTTGCACTTCCTCCTGCCATCGAGATGGGAGAGGGGATGCCTCGGGACCTGCTCCCATGGCCCCACCTGTTCCCCAAACCCACTGGGAAGACCCTTCTTACTTGCCCCCAGGGACCAGCTGGCCACTCATTCACCAGGGTGAGATTAAGTGCCATCCTGGACAAGCTCAGGAATGCACCTCCTGAGCCAATTCAGGAGCTCCTCTCCATCTCCCCCTTGATGTGGGACTGAGAGGGACCAGGATGCTCTAATTCCCAGGTGGTGGCTGTTCTGATGGGGCCCAGGGCAGCAAAGCCTTTAGCAATCACAGCCCACAGATACCTTCACAGCTGGAGCATGGGTCTGGGTGTCTGTGCTGGCTCCAACACAGTCTTAGGGCCCTCCCTGGTCCCTTTGCAACGGCAGCATGAAGGGTTGCTCACCATCTCCAAGGGTCCCATCATGGTGTCTTCAACACCTGGCCTATCCCCACAGCACATAGTGCAAACCCAGGCGAGGTGCAGGGAGGTGTGAGCCATGCCCAGCCTGCAGCACGGCACGTATCCCCCGCCCTCCCTTGGGGTGCAGACCCCTGCCCTCATGGGGCTGCAGGAGACGTCTCCGTCCAGCTGATCCCTCCTCCCTGGCATCCTGCAGCTGAGACGCTGGGCGAGCCCAGGCGGGCTTTCCCCCAGGACCAGCCCAGACTTGAGCGTCAGGGCTGTGCACAAGCAGGAGTAAACGGCAAGAGTGAGCGCGCCAAGTTGACACACACCAAGCTCACGGCGACGGGCTGCGGACCATGCTGTGGGTGCCCACCAGGAAAGGTACTGGTCCTGCTTCCTCTCTCTTCATAGATGCGCGGTCAAAGCCAGGATGCATGCAGTGGGGAGAGGAGCACGGTCTCTCCTGTGCTCTGGCATGGCGCGGGCAAGCCTCATCCCATGGCACTGGGGTGGGTGGCAGGGGATGGGCAACCTCTGTGCAGGGCTGTCCCTGGCATTGCAGGGCTGTGCCTACCAAGGGGGAACCTTGTGCCCAGGGTCTCCGGCATGACGAGGTGTGGATAGGCACCAAGAGCTGCTTTGTGGCTCTTTCTTGGCTCCGTGAGCGTGCCGTCCTGGTGGCCCCAGGCATCTTTGGGTGTCAGCCTGTACAGGCACCGCATCCCAGGATGGCCGTAGAGCCCTAGCCCTGCCAGGCTCCGCAGGCTGTTGGCGATGGGGTGAGGGACTTTGCGGGACCATCCAGGTGCTGCCCTAGCGCTTCTTGCAGTAGGTGTGGGGCACGCACTCTGCAGGCTGCATCAGCCCTCCCTACCTGGTTCCTCTTGCCAGGGGAAGAGGACTCCTGAGCCTGCTCAGCCCCAGGGGCGGCTCCCACACCCTGGGGGTACAGAGCAGGTTTGCCCGGCTCTGCTGGCTCTGGGTGTGCTCTGAGTCACCTGCAGCCCATATCTTCCCAGCTCCACACCCACAGGCATCCCGGGCTCCGCTGCCAGGCCTCCAGCAGCAAGCAGGGGAAGCACGGAGCATCACCCTAGTACAGGAATCACTCCTGCACCTCCCGGCTGTCCCGCAGCCTGGCCAGCTCTGGGCACAGCTCTGCCCTGCAGAAGGGATGATGTCCCCACTCCCCTCCCTGCAAAATGGGAAGAGCTGCAAGGTTTGAAAGCACCAGGCAGGAGGCAGGCAGCAGCACTGGCAGGGCTCCATGTGGAAATGATTATACACTTGCAACTGATGGGGTTGAAGGAAGAACATCCCAGTGCTCTAACTTTTAGGGTTGGAGAATGGTGGCATGTGAACCTTGCAAAGAGAGAGGTCCCAGTGGCACCTGCATCATCCACAGGCTCTACTCTGGGAACAGCCTGTTCCCCTTGTTCCTCCCTCGCAGCCTCAGGCAGGGCTTGGCACCCCAGGGGTGGCAGAAGGGAGAAACTGTGGCCTGGGGCAGTTCAGAGTGCTGGTGGGCACAAGAAGAGACAGGGACCAGAGGGACAAAGACCAGACAAATGCTGCTGCTGGACCAAGGCAGGACAGGAGCCCCAAAGCTGCTCCCAGCTCAATCCCAATGGCACTAGTGCCCCATATCATGCATCCCCCGGGCACCATATTGTCACATCCTGGATGCAAGGGTTCCTGCCCAGGGAGGGACGGCAGAGCTCCCACAGGGACAGCAGGGCTGAACATAGAATCATAGAATCATTTGGGTTGGAAAGAGACCTTAAAGATCATCGAGTTCCAACATGCCGCCATGGGTACAGGCTCCTCGGCGCAGTAAGAGCATCGCTCGTGGCATAGTGCCAGGCCCTCTCTGGGTGGCAGGCTGAGTCCCTTGGGGAGTCCTGCCTGCATCCCTGCCTGCACACTGTCCCCCGGCAGCAGCGTGCAGGGACCCTGCTCATGCCCAGCCTTGGGAGTGTTGCCCACTGGCTGTCACCACACAGGGACCCTGTGACACTGGGGATGCTTGGGTGTCGCAGGCACACACTCTGCTGCCCACCCTGCTCAAACTCGCCCGAGCTGGTGCTTCCCGGGGGAATGGGGGGGGGTCCACTTCCCCCAGGTGTGGAGGACCGTGCTCAGGTCTGGGATGTGCTTCAGCAGGGACAAGCCCTGTGCACCAGCTCCATGCTCAGGGCACCTGGAGTAAAGGCCAGTGCATGGAGTACAAAGGCAAACTGGGAGTGGACTCTGCTCTGGTCTGAGGTTGGCACTGCCCTGGAGCCTTTGCCAGACAGGGCCTTTGCCACTGCACTGTGGCTACTGTCCCTCAGCATAAGCAAGACCTGACACCAGAGTGATGGGCATGCTGTCAGAAGTTCCCCGTCCCTTCTCTGTTCCAGACTGCACGATCCCACTGGGGCATGGGGCAAGGACAATCTCCCAGCCTGAGGCTCTGCCTCTTGCCGGAGGCGGTGATTTGGCTGCACAGAGCCTGCAGTCCCAGCCCAGATCTGCCCAGCACAGCTTTCTAGTGCTCATGATTGGCGAGGCATCCCCCATCCCCCTGCTCCCTGCGGTAGCCTTTGCTGCTTCACGGAAAATGTGATGACTCGGCAGCCCCAGAGTTTCCAGGCCTGGTTCCAGCTGCTGGGTGGAGAGACCTTCTGCAGTTTGTTTTTTTTTTGGGGGGGGTCTGGCACAGCCAAAGGCTTCACTGTCGGGGGGACCAGAAGGGAGATCTGGCATTCTCAGATGAAGACAGCCTCTCTCTCTGTGCTTGCCTGTGGTGGCATGGTGTCACCAGGGTGGCTGTGGGGAGGGCAGCGCTGGCATGTAATGAGCAGCTTCTTCTGTCCAGTATGGGAGGCTGCTGGGCCCCGTTGGTGCCAGGGACAGGGTCTGGGTTTCACTTTCACGAGCACTCCGGGCTGTTTCCGACACAGCCACAGCCCAAACTCCCTGAGCTCAGGGAGCTCAGCCTGCATGGTCGCCAGGTTTAAATCAGTGGGTCTGGTATGGATGTGTCCCCACTGCCAGTGGGGTCCCTGCTCTGAGGGCCCTGTAACTGGCCACCAGCAGCATGTGGAGGCTGGGAGAGCTACTGGACACATCTGGGTCCGTGCCCAGAGGTCAGTCCCATCCTGGTGAACATCAAGGCATGGTGGTGAGATGTCCCCCTAGCCCATCCTCATGCTGGGCAGGGTGGGGGGGTCACCTCTCCTCCTGGATAGGGAGGTGTGGGGCAGAGGCACAGCAAGGCAGTGGGCTCTAGGGGAACGGAGACACTGTGCTCCAGGAGACCATGCTTGGTTCCCCAGCCCAGAGACCAGGGAGGGCAGGACAGACCCTTTGGTCCTTAGGCAAGACAATGCCCAGAGCTGTACCAACAAACAGGGCCGTGGTAACAGCAGTTGTTTTCCAAAAAGTTCCTGAAATGCCACATTCCATTTACCTCCCTTGCATCTCCATCCCACTGAACTGGTGCGGCTGGAGATGGAGATGACCAGTTTTGCAGAGAGGCTGGTGGCAAGAGTGTTGGGGCTGCAGGCAGGTGTAACGAGTGCATGCGGGCTCAGCTTGCTCCCGCACTGGGCAGGGCAGATTCAGCCCAGCTGGAGTTTCCCAGGACTCCAGCGAGTGGTTTTGTCCTCTTGGTGGCCTGGAGCTCCTCTTTGGTGTTCTTTGAAGATAGAAGAGCCCCACCTTGACTCTGTAGCCTGGGAAAATCTCCTGTCTGTGCCATGGCAGGGGACACTGCCTCCTGTCACCTGCCTTAGACAGTGGGGGATGCAAAATCTCTTTCCAGGGTTTTCCTTGATAACCAAGGGTCCCTCCTGCTCCATCCCCCTGGATCACAATTCCCAGCCCACCAAGGCCCTCCATTCTCACCTCTCACCTCTGCTTCATCAGCCAGGAGCTCTTCCAATTCAGCTCTGTCCTCACCTTGTCACCCTCCTGGGACATCACATGGTCCCAGCTGCCCCCAGCCTCCTCTGCCTCCACTCCAGCCATCCTCCCCCTCCAGGCTGCTCAAGGCAGCAAATAGCCCCATGCTCCCCATCCAACATGGGGTCACCTCTCCTTGTGCCACTGTGGCAGGGTGCATTACCTGACAGCCTGCACCTCGCCATGGGCCCGCATGGGGACATCCCCCCAAAGCCTCTCTGCAAATTTGTTTGAGGGGCAGCCCACTGTATCCACCCAGATCCCACGCTGGGCCCCCGGGTGAACCTGGCAAGCCCTCGCTGCAGCGGGGAGCTCCAGCCTCCTCCCAGCTGGCTGCAGCCACCCAGCTCTGGCAAGGAGCCTTTTAAAACAGTCCCCAGTGCACTGGAGACTGCAGCCAGCTCCAAACCTCCCTCTGCCTCAGCTCATGGAGGGGAACTCCATCCCCACCCATCTAAGTGGCTCGAGGATGTCACCAGCAGTATCTATGAGCACACACCTTGCACTCCAGTGGGAGATGGCTAGTCCCCGGTCACGCTGATGGCCGGCAGCAGGGATGGCTATCCCCAGCTGTCTGTGGCACTGTTGATGGCTCATCCCCATCAACCCCGGGCGGTGGTGGACCTCAATCCCAAATGCCTATCAGTGGGCCCATAAGAGCCAGAGCTTTTACCCCAGGCCTCCATCATTTGGGCAGATGCACTGCTTGCATTTTTGACATTCAGGCCTCTCCGGAGCTGCCGGTATTAAGGATTAAAAAACTTGCCTGTGCTGGAGCCAAGATGTTTCCTTCTGCTTCCACCCCTATCCCCATGTCCAGGGTGCAGGGGGAGGGCAAGTCTGGGGACAGAGGACCTCCAGGTTTTGAGCTGCGCCTCTCTGCTGCAGGGATACCCTAATTGTTAACGGAGGAGATGAAGGTGACACCTAAGCTCTCACTGCTGGGCTGACCAGCAGGGCCAGGGCTCCTTTACTCTCAGCCTGCTCCAGGCAGGGGACTGGGCCTCTGCAGAGACGTGACTGTGACCATGGACCAAGACTCCTGGCACCAGTCCCATTTGGCCAGGACCTGGGGAATTAGCTGGAATTTCCCCCCCCCCCCCCCGGTGCAAAGAGAAGGGGACTCGAGTGCTCTGTCCCCTTTCTTAGCTAGGGGGGCTGTCAGGAGGTTTGGGGGATGGACTTGGGGTTGGAGATGGGTCCTAGCCATGGGCCCTTGAGTCTCCCTCTCTTCTCAGTTATGTGCAGCGTCTGGGGCTTTCTCTCGTCTTTGCCCAGGCACTGGGGGGTGATGTAACTGTCATGGGACCCACCTGACAAACCTCTGAGTTTTGAGGGAAGGGAACCTGCTGTCTTGGGGCCAGCTGGGGGATGTGTCCCACCCTGACAGCTTGGTGGCTCACATCAATAAGCAGAGCTTGAATAGCCCCCCCTTTGGCGGCCGTGCTGGCTACTGTGACAGACTCCCACGGCCACCCAGGCTGCGCTGGCTTCCAGGGTAGATGCATCACTGAACCTTTTCCAGCACTGTCCCAGATCTTCAGCGCTGATGTGAAGCCAATGGCATCTCCACTCTGAATCAGGGCTGGCATCCTGCCACACAGTGCACAGACACAGCACAGCACCACGTACAGCTGGAGGGACACGGTGTGCTCCCCGTGGCAGCACCGCAGAGTATAGTCCTCACAACCCACAAGCAGACAGGGACCCAGGCAACCCCCCAAATAGGCAAAGCACGGTCTGGGCATCTTTGTGCCAGTGGCATGCACCGCACAGGAACCGCACAACGTGCAACCCCCGGGCTTGGCACAGAGGCGCAGGGCTCCCTCAGCGCGGCCAAACCTCCGGCTCCTCATCGGCGCCCCCCGCAGAAACCCCTGCGTGCGGGGCTGAGCGAGCCGGGCACGAAGCCACCGCAACCGCCCCGCGCCCGGCTCCACGCTCCCGCCGATGCTTCCTCCAGCATCTGCGCTCAGCCGCGGGGGCCGGGAGGTCTGCGGGGGGGTGCGGGGACTTGAATGGGCTGTAGGGGCTGCGGGTATCTGCGGGGGCCGCCGGCCCTCCCCTCGCTGGGGGCTGGGTTGGGCACTCCCTTCCAGCTCAGAGCCGCCATCTGTCCTGTCCTGTCTCCTCCCCTCTCCTCCCCTCTCCGCACCAGCTCCCACAACCCCGCAGGACTCCTCCCGATGGCCAGGGCGGGCTCCGGCCGTGCGGGGACCCAGCCGCAGCCCGAGCACCGCCCCCCCCCCGCCCAGCCCCCCGACAGCAGCTCTCTGCCCGCAGCACGCACCCGCTGACACAAGGGCAGCTGTGGGGTCCCCGCAGAGGGACGGGGAGCCGCGGGAACAATAGCAAATGCGGGCAGCGGGAGGCTCACGCACACACGGGACTTCTGCCCTCCCGGGGACGCTCCCCGCTCCTGCCCCGGGGCGGGCAGGACTGCTCTGCGGGGCGCTGCCGTCCGGCGCGGGGC
Organism: Gallinago jamesoni; assembly: GCA_025769975.1. Classification (NCBI taxonomy): domain Eukaryota; kingdom Metazoa; phylum Chordata; class Aves; order Charadriiformes; family Scolopacidae; genus Gallinago; species Gallinago jamesoni. Next base: position 251,720 of record JAOQGH010000013.1, read on the forward strand.
TCCGCTGATGCGATCCCATCACCCGCGCTCGGAAAGCATGCGGGGGGGCAGCCCCCCGTCGCCGTGGGAGAAAGGGCCGGCTGGGGACAGCCACTGCTAAGAAGCTATTCCCCCTCCCCTCCCCCCCAACTTGTCGTCCCTCTGTTCTGCAGCCACCCCGGTCCCGATGAGACCTCCGCTGCTGCTGCTCGTCCTGTGTGTGCTGCGGGTCCCGGGAACCCTGGCAGAGGTAAGACCTTGTCTCTTCATCCCCCCCGTTTGTCCCTGCAGGGTCTTGGCAGCAAGGGGCTTTGCATAGTCCTACCCCACTGAGGAATGACGGCGTATTTCTGGGCTCCCTTTCCAGCCACGCAGCTGCATCAAATTAACGACGTTTGCAATTACGAGCTGGCTCTTTCCTCTGCCTCCCCCCGCCTCGCCGTGCCCTCTCGCCCCGGCGTCCTGGTATCGGAGCGTGTTACCGCTGCCATGGCTGCACGGCTCCTCGCCCCAGGAATCGGCTGCCTGATGTTCCCAGGGATCCAGAGCCCCTCCACTGCCCTCCGCGTGCATGCTCCCCAAAGCACCCGAGTCAGTGGGGGAGCCAGAAATGAGTCAGCCAGCAGATCCAAGGGGGAAATAACTAGAGAAAGATGATTGTTCCTCTGTGGCTTGTTGTGGGACGGGGAGTGGGCAGAGATGTTTCCTTTCATGTGGAGGGAACTGGCCTCAACCTAAGCAGGGCACACCCTGCTCGCGAGCAGACTGTGGGGAGACGGGCATCCCACCAGCGTGCTCAGCACTCGCTGCGGTGGGATGGGTGCTCGATGCTCTGCAGCTCCCAGGCCAAGCCCTCGCTTTGTCTCCTGTGGGGGATGACTGGCAGCCGGACTGAGGTCTGGGGTCTCTCCATCCTCCTCCCCGCCATGATCACAGGAAGCAGGGGAGCCTGTAGAGGTTGCCAGGGCCTGTCTGGAACTCCCTTCTTCCCTGTATCTTCCCCTTGTGCCCTGGCTGTTTTGGTGGGATGTTCCTCCCTGTGGGCATGGCCCTGTATTGGTCTGCTGTCCCAGGACCCGTGCAAAAGACCAGGGTAGTCCACAGCTGCGTCTGCTGAGTCTGTCTCCCTGCCTTGGTGAGGGGAGAGTGACGTGAGCAGTGATCTGGGGTCTCCTGGGAAAAGGGGTCACAGTCTCCAGAGGGTCACAGCCCCCAGGTGCCATAGACGAGTGAGACCTGTCGCCAGCCTGACCACTGGCCTGCACAGGGCACCTCTCCTAGGTGTTGGTCTCAGCTCAGACCAGTGCACCTTGGCCATCTCTCACTTGACACCTTCAATCCCCCAGGGTGAGGGATGCAACCAGACAGCACGGGCAGGGCTGGAGGGACAGGATGCACCCAGTGATAGAGGTAAGTCTAAAGAACTTAGGTCCCCAGGCCGCAGAGGGTGGTCTTTGTTGCCAGGAGCAGTGAGAAGAGCAGATGTGCCGTGCCAGGACACTCAGAGTTAAGAGTAGCTTTGTAAATACTCTGCTTTAGACTTACCAGAAGATGCACGTCATGGCCAGGGAAGGGCAGAGATTCAGCCCCATCCTCCTCCAGCGACCAACCTTATGGGGGGCAGTCTGAGAGATGGACAAGGCTCCAAGCTCTCTCCTTCCCATGGAGCATCAAGTGGGCTCAGCAGCAGCACAGCATGAGCCCTGCATGGAGCACCTGTAGTTGGCTAGGCAGGATGGTGCTCCATGGGACTGCTCCATGGCTTTGCACAACCACACTCGCCCTGCAGCCAGCAAGCTGGCTCTGGGCTTGAAGCTGGTGCTGGCCTGTGCCAGTAGAAACTCCCCGAGGTGATCTGCAGGCACCAGTCAGGGCATGGGGTGTACCTGGATGTGGCTGGCTGCAATGTGGTTTGCGGAGCTTGTCTATGGGGACTTGAGCAGTGTTGGGATCAGGGGCCTCAGGGCTGGAGAATGCCTCTGGCCCATTTTAGGTACTAGCACATTTGTGCTGCAGAAGTGAAGAAGAAGATTGCCAAGATGGAGGCAGGAGTGCAGTCTGTTGGAAACCTGAGAGAAGCAGACAAACATGGGTGGAGAACTCGTGCCTTCACGAGATAAGAAAAAGCCCGCAGTGAAATACCATCCCTGTTTGAACTCCACACAGGGCACAATCCCTCTGGCTCTCTCCAGAAGATTAGCCATCCCCTGTGCTCTGCAAGCTGCTGCTCTCTGTTGACAGCAAGGTGAACCCAGGGCAGCTGACCCAGCTGGCCCCTGGACACCCAGCTACATTCAGATAACCCTTCCTGAGCTGTCTTTTCCCAAATCTGCACTTGAACTGCTCAGGGATGGCACTGAGAAGGCCTTCCCAAGGGGACTACATCCTCCTCTTTGGTGGGCACATGACTTCCCCAACTGGCTTTGCACTCATCTGCTGAGTGAAGCTCTCGGCATGGCAGCAGGCTCCAAACAATGGCATGCCATGAAACAGAGGTTGCAGGAGGTTCTGAAACTGTCCTTCGTGGGAAGGTCACACGCAACACCTGAGCAGTCCCAAAGGTGGATCCTAAAGGTGTCCCTGACCCTGGGACTCGCCCCACACTGCTCCTGTTTTGCTGTGTAAAGGCAGCCCCCAGGCAGACCTCTGTGCTTGTTTAAAGCTTTTTTGCCATGCCAGATCACATGTAAACCTCTTACAAGATGTTGCGTGTCATAAATTTTAAGTGTTAATTATTACATAAATGTCTTATTAGCACTAGGGCTGCTCTGGTGTTTCCCAAAGGCTGAAGACAACAGAGAGCTCCATCATTCACAGCAAAGCTGGGGGTAGGGAATGCGTGACCATCTGCTGGTAGAGGCATGGGGAGGCAGAGATGGAGCGTGCGAGGGTCACATTGCCAGCTCGCTCCCCACAGACAAGCTATGTCTGGCTCCTGTTTGTGTAGATGGTTCCTGAGCAACTCTAAGGGGAGGGATTCAGTTTTGGCCACTGACCCACCAATTAGGCCAAGCCCCATACACCACTTCCTTGTCCCCAGACGCTCTCCATCTGGATGCCACAGCACTGGCCCTGCAGCTGCAGCGTCCTGACCTTGCTGCTGCAGCAAGGCCAAGGCAGGGATACACCTCGGCAGGGGGTTGTGCAAATCTGGCCCCACATTTCCTCCACACAAGCAGTGTCCTGCTCTTCCCATGTCGACTCTGTACCAGGCAGGACAGTGGGAATCAGTGCCTGGATCCCTCTGAAGCAGTCTTTGCCTTCTCCTGCGTCAGAGCCCACACAGAGACAGAGACTGTTACAGGGAGCGTAACAGCCCCACTGCCGTATCTATCCTGCTCCCTCATGGCCATTGTCTTGCTTCTGCAAGGTGGACCTAGACCTTTGACATCTTTTTTGGGGCTCAAGCCAACCAAGGTAGTGAGCAATGGATTATATCCAGCCAGGGCAACTTTTCTATTATAAACCCGGGCTGTCTGGACAAAGCATGTGATGACCTGAAGCCTTCTAGTCTTTCTCCAATGGAGGAGATGCTCTTTGTTTAGGTGCATCTCTTTTGCATGACACCTTTGACCCCAGTCCATGGGGTTTCTGATATTTCCTGTGTTTTTCAAAGGCTATTCAAAGCCCTTGGGTTTGGGGGGCCTGACTGAAGTGTGGCAGTGCCCATGGTGGTGGCCTGTGCTAAGGTGGGCAGTGAGGCTGGGTGCGCTGGGGAGCCTGTCCCAGCAGGCTGGACACCCAGCAGCACCACAGCTCCCTGTTAAGGGTTTCGGCTTTGCCTCCGCAGGGACCCTCCTGAACCTCAGTGTGAGTGACCATGGCCGGTCGGACTCCCTCCTTCTGTCCTGGGATGAGCCAGAGGAGGGTGCCAAAGGATATTCGCTCGCTCTCTTCTCCCTGGAGTCAGGCACACCATTGCAGAATGGATCTGCTGGACCCAACATCACCAGTTTCTGGTTCCATGGGCTGATCCCTGGCATGCGCTATGAGATTGAGGTGACAGCCACACTTGCCTGCATGGAGACCACCAGCCAGACAGTCACAGCACAGACAAGTAAGGGCTTCCCCGGGGACTGCAGAGTCAAAGGGTCCCAGTGCTCCTACCAACAATGACCCCACTGCTTTGGACAGTGCAAAGTACAGGTTTGTGTGGAGTCCCATGAGTTCTTAGGGCAGTTGGGCTCTTCCTCACTTCCACAAGGATTAGGTTACTTTCCTGGTCCCCAGAGCCCCAGGGGTCATTGCCTCATCCATGTGGAGGGAGGGTCCTGTCCCTGCACCTTGCATGGGCTCATGGTCTATCTTCTGGAATAATATAGCTAATGATTTGGACTGCAGAGAGCTGAGGGGTGGGTGGAAAATGTCATGCCTGGAGGTCTAGAAAGAGCTACAAGGAAGTAATAACTGCTCCATCATTTTTACACATCTCTGTCAATCACTGGCTCACCCACCAAGCTTTGCTCTACGCCCTCCCTGGCTCATGCCAGGGACCAGAGGGAGGGGCAGGGCTGGTAAGCCCACAGCTCAGGTGAGGATGACAGCCCTTGCCTGCATCTCTCCAGAAGATCCTTGAGTAAATCAGTGCAAGTGAAGGTGGAAGCCTAGAAAAGGAGAGTTGAGCTGGAGGGAG
>JAOQGH010000013.1:266126-301918 GCA_025769975.1 Gallinago jamesoni
TGTTGCTTTCCAGATCCCTTGGCCCCTGCCAACTTCACCCTGGGCAGCCCCTCTGCCTCCGAGCTGCAGGCCTCCTGGGCAGCAATGGGGCGAGGAGCAGAAGGCTATGTGGTGGATGTCTATGATAGAGCCTCTAGCAGTCACATTGGGCACGTGGTGCTGGGTGGGGATGCCCAGAATCACACCTTCAGAAACCTCAGCCCTGGCACCCGCTACAGTGTGGCAGTGAGGGCTACAGCTGGGCCCTTCCACACCAGCACCCCCAACTTCACCATCTGCACACGTGAGTATGATGCTCTCCTTGCAGACACGGGTCCTCTAGACAGATTCCCCCCTTCCCAGTTCAAATCAGAGGCCATACTGGTGCAGCCAGATCCTGCCTTTCTCTTCCGCCAATTGAAATGCCCGGTGCCTGTGCCCTGCAGCATAAGAAGTGTGTTCAGGACCCAATGGCCTGGCCACCCATGTCCCAGACAGCCATCCACAACCATCCACAGGCTCAGGCAGCACCAGGGAGGAGGAAATCCCCAGAGGCAGCTGCCACAAAGTCAAGGGCAAAGCCAGCCCTCAGGACCTTGCAGGGCTGACCCACCTCCTGCAGCCCAGGCTTGTCACAGACATGGAGCATCTTTCTCTCAGCCTGACCATGGCTCCTGGCAGTGACTGGTGTTTCCTCCCCAGGCCCACTGCCCCCAGCCGCTGTGCGCTTGCTGAGCACGGGGCACCCCGACAGGCTGCGTGTGTCCTGGGCAGCTGCAGCCGGGGGGCGAGATGGCTACACACTGACCTTGTACCACGCGCAGCTGGGCAGCATGGTGGCTACCACCTCGCTTGGGAGAGACACCCACAACTTCACCTTCATGGGCCTGAGCCCAGGATACAAGTACTCCCTGGAGGCCAGTGCCATGGCTGGACCGTACCAGGCAGCAGCACCCAACATCAGTGCCTGGACACGTAAGTGCCTGGAGGCGTGTCTTCTGCTGAGGAGCAGGAGATGTTGCACCACTGGGCAGGGCTGGGAGGTTTACAGGGGACTTGGTGCCTTTGGAGATGTGCAGACCCATGTGCTTGGATGCAACATGCTGCATTTAGTGCAGGGGCGTGCTGTTACCCTCATGGGCACAGCTGCAGACTTGCACAAGTACATGCTGATGACATAGAGGGTTGCCCAGCTGTGTCTACATGGGGATATCTCCCTGCCCTTGCTGCCCCATCTCCCTATATACAGGAGCACTCATGCCCTCGCTGACTCTCCTCCAGCAGCTAGAAACCACATTACCATGAAGGTTCATGAAATTAATCAGTGTAGTACAGGGAGAGGCTAATCCACAGTCCTCCCAGGAGAATGGGCCTTTGCTCTGGAGATGGACTAGCCCAGCACTACTCTTCACCCAGGCAAGTTTTAGGGCTGGACAGACTATGGATGCTGTGCCAGCTCTGGCCAGGCAGCTGCAGGCCAGCTGGGTGATGGAGGATGCATGTGCACTTCAGCTAGGCTATGGGGACGAGGATGACTTAGGTGAAGAACAGTTGCCATGTGAAGGACCAGAGAGGTTGAGCAGCATTAAAGGTGAAGTGGGATGGGGACATAAAAGAGAAAAGTGAACAGGAGGAGAGTGCCAGAGAGAGTCTACAAGTCCCAGCTCTCAGGGAGCATCAGTCCTGCTGCACAATGTCCCATCAAATGTCTGTTTCCTTCTGCATGGTCTCTGGTCCCTAACATCAGGTCTGGTGACTCCCCAGGCCCACTGCCCCCAGCCGCTGTGCGCTTGCTGAGCACGGGGCACCCCGACAGGCTGACTGCGTCCTGGGCAGCTGCAGCTGGGGGGCGAGACGGCTACACACTGACCTTGTACCACGCGCAGCTAGGCAGCATGGTGGCTACCACCTCGCTTGGGGGAGACACCCACAATTTCACCTTCATGGGCCTGAACCCAGGAAGCAAGTATGTTCTGGAGGCGGTGTCCATAGCAGGATCCTACCAGACACCTGCAGGGAACGTCAGCAACTGGACATGTGAGTACCCTGTTTTGAGGGCGATGTGTGCCTTTCTGGGCAGTCATGAAAGCTCATGGCAAAGGACATTGACCTTTGTGGCAGACACCAGCTCTGCTTGAAGCCAAGGGCTTGTCAGTGCCATAGCACTGAGCAGGACTCTGCCCACCCTCACCATCAGCTCCACCAGCCTGGATTAGGCCAGCTGAAGCTCAGGCTGTGCTTCAGAGAAGAGGCGCAGAGGAGGGAGCACTCGCCTTCCACTCCCTTCTAGCTGGCTGAGTGCTCCCTCCTCACTCCATCTGGGATGGGCTGTCCCTTCTCAGACAGGCACCACTTGAAGCTTGCAGAAGCTGCTTTTAGATGCTTCCAGGCTGGTGGATGCAGTCATCCAGCCAAGACAAAGTGCCCTGTCCTGAATGGTGCATCCCTTCTCATGACTCTGCTGAGATACCCAGGCACTGTCCTCAGGCCCTTCATTGTCATGTTTCCCATCCTGTCTCTCCAGACCCCCTGGCACCTCGTAACGTGTACATGACGAACCAGGGGTATCCCAATAGACTGAGTGTGTCCTGGCGAGCTGAACCCCAAGGACAAGACAGTTACAGGCTCCTCCTGTATCATTCGGGATCAGGTATTGTGGCAGCCAATGTATCTGTTGAGAAAGGTACCAGCAAATTCACCTTTTCTGGCCTGGCTCCAGGACATAAATACCTGCTAGAAGTAGTGGCCATGGCAGGGCCCTACGCAGCCTCTGCGGGGAACATCAGTGACTGGACAAGTAAGTGACAAGAGCTGGAGGTCTTTGCATCATGCATGAGGTTCAGCCTTTCCCAGCACCCACTGTGGGAAGGGGCAAGCACATGGCTAGGACTGCTGCCTAGCAGCTGTAGGTGCCACCACAGCAATGGGCCATGCAAGGACCACGTGGAGGGGAGAGCAGGGCAATACTGCTGCCCATGGGACAGTCTGGCAGCCATGGTTGCTAATTCAGGAGACAGGGGCTTGTGGCCCCATTGTTCACACAAGCTGGCTCCTCCAGGCATGGGCGACTGAAAAGAGCAAGGGATCCCATGGCAGTAGTGCTCCTCCGGCAGAGACACCTGCAGGCTGGGAAACCATGAGGCCTTCCAGCCAGCGGGGGGCACCCCACCATCCCAGTCTCCCAGGCACTAAGAAAATTCCTGGCGTGGGGGATAAGGTGGGGGGGGCTGGGCTTTTTTTTGTTGTTGTTGTTTAAGGAATGTGGAAATTGCAGATAAGTACAATAAGCCTTTTCATGTGCTTGTCCCTACAGTCCCTGTACTTTGCTTGGGGAATCCAGAGGTCTCTGCTCCCACGCTCAGCCAGCCCCTGGCAGGGTGCTGGGAGTCATGTGCAGAGCCCTTCAGGCAGGTCTCTAATGAAACTTGCTAATTAGCAGGAGGAAGAACCCATCTCCTCGTGCTTCTCAATGTGCATGTCCTCAAATTCCCACTTAAAGGTCATTTCTAGTAGTGGCAGCCAGCAGCTGCAGAAATGTTACCACTAAACATAAGTTTCCTTGTGCATTACCCATCTTCTACTCCTATGTCTATGGGATTGAAGAGAGTGCATACATAGCACAGTAACTCTGCCCTGGTGTGGTTTTCATTGTAGCCCCCTCAGTTCCCAAAAATCTCTCCGCGGTGGCTGAAGGGAACAACTCGATGCTCATCTCCTGGGACAGTGTCTCTGGACAACAGGATGAGTGCCAGTTGTGGCTGCGGGATCCCAGGAACAGCACACTGCCCTGGCGGCATGCTCTCAGCCGAGGACAAGTCCAGCACCTCCTCTGGGGGCTGGTCCCAGGGAGGAACTACTCTGTCTCCTTGAGCTGCGTGGCCGGGCCCTACTGGAGCAGCACCAAACCCTTGGCAGTGCCGATGGGTGGGTATAAGCTGCTGTGGGGATGGAGGGAGTGCAGGCTGGAAGGGGGAGAAGCACTTAGGTGGCCTCAAGACTAGCTCAGGGATAAACAGAAGCATAGGAAGTCTTCATGGAAAGCTGGCGAGGTGACCGTCTGGTAGCCATCAGAGCTAGCTCTGTAACAGAGATCCCTATCATGCAGTGGCCTGGCTACCTGTGAAGCAAAGAGGGCTCTGCAGAGATCTCCATTGGTCTGCTTCTCCTATAAGATATCTGCTCATTCCCTGACCTATTTGCTTTGTCCTGTGGCCATTGGCCCAGAAGGCTCCCAGGTCACAGATGTCAAGCTCTGCTCCTCTCTCATTGACCTAGGGACAGGCAGTGGCTCTGGGTTGACACATGGACTGAGGTTGGGATTTCTCTGATCCAGTTAATTCAGAGCCTGCCATATCTCTTTTGCAGAGCCAAACCCAGTGGAAGAGGTGCAATGCTTGCCAGAGTCAAGGAGCCTTTACTTGAGCTGGGCCAGCTCTCCTGGAGATGTGGAGGCTTATGAAGTGGTGACAGAGAGACTTTCTGATGGACTTTCCACCTCCAAGTATGTCATGAGCATCTCTATGAGTGAGGCCCGCCTAGAGGGGCTGCGACCAAACTCATCGTACCGAATCATTGTGAGCACAGTGGGTATGAACACAATGAGGAGCCAGGCTGTGACTCTGCTCTGCAACACCACAGTGGAGGGTGAGTCCCCTTCTTTCCCAAAACCTTGCCACAGACCCCAGCAGAGGACACCCACTGTTGCTTATTAGACCTGGGGGCTCTTTCAGAAACCTGTGAGACCCATGTGGTCCTGCACGTAGAGCTTCAGGGCTCTGGGTAGTGATGCCAGGACCAGTGACAGGCTGGTCAGTGTGTGGTCAATGTGAGGAATGTGTGTTTGGTCTGTGGGAGCAGGGACACACTAACAGTGTGCTTGCTGGTTCCTTTTCCAGCTTTGCCTCCACCCCTGCAAGCAGACATCTTCCAGGTAGAAGCCAGCTCCACAGTCATCATTTCATCTGACCTGTTCAGCGAAGAGAACGGCCAGATTGAGTATTACGGTGTCATTGCTACCACTAATGATTCACGTAAGTGCCCCTGCAACATCCTGATCTGCAATGGCTCCCTGGAGCACAGCAGGTCCCCTGGGTGTCACTTTGGAACTACCACTGTCACCTTGTACATTCCCCTTCAGTGCTGAGGCCCACCCAGGAAATCATGTCCAGCATATGGTATGACCACTATTACGGGACAGCAGACTCCTACCTGGCTGTGCTGATCACCAATCCCTTCCATTCGAGCCCCAGGAGCTCCCCTGAAACCTGGCGAGTTCCAGTGGGAACAGAGGAGTGCGGCCAGTCCAGGGCAATATGCAATGGGAAGCTGAAAGCCAACGAGCAGTACAGGTGAGAGAGATGTTGGCATCCCTCCTGAGGGGAAGGGGCTGGAGGAGAAAAGGGACTGCATGTGTCCCTGCAAGGTGCCACCAGCTCACTGGATGTCACTTCACCCTTGGGGTTGCTCCACCAAGCAGCGTTTGAGGGATGCAAGGGCTGGCATAGTGGAGAAAATGACAGTGTAAGTGGGCAGGGAGAAGGACAGCAGAAGCGAAAGCTGAGGCAATGCTTGTATGTGTTGCCCTGGGAGTTGGGCAGTTGTCCACCTCCAGGGTAAGGGCTAAAATGGATGCTGTTGTTTACAGGACTTTTGCAGGTGACTCAGAGCCACCTGCAGACTCAGAGAGTGCAAAAATGAAACCGAAATGGAAACATTAGTCAAAATTGTGCCTACACAGCCTGGGCCTCAAAGGCTGAGAGTAGCAAACCCCAGGCTGAGGTCCAAGTTCCCCATGGGACACACACATAGATAACAATATCCATAAATTTGGGGTCTTATTTGACAGTAAATAGAATCCAGAAACATAGATATTTTATTAAAGGCTACCTTTAAAACAGTTGATGGTAAAACAGATTTTCTCCTACAAAGAATCATATCTTTAGTCTGTTAATTTAGCAGCTTACAGTTTTGTCAAACAGGGACTGGATTCCCAGGCATTTCTCAGACAAAGGGATCCCCCATAATCCAGAAGGTTGTCTCATTTCAATTTAAAGAAATTTACGGCAAGGATGGCAGACTAGTGGTAGAGGTTGCTGAGAGTCTTGGGAAAAGAGAAAGAAAGGCCATGAGAAAGCGTTGGGGGGAGAGCGATCTTCACTTTCCCCTTGGAGTAAAATGAGAATTAGACCTGCCCCTAAGTTCTGTTGTGAGAGGAGTCAAGGCGTTGGGTTTGGGCCTGCTGACTCTCCTTCCTTTCTTCTCTTCCACTTCGGTCTCTCTACTTCTGCTATGTGCAGACTCTACACTTACATGAAAAACTTACATTGATTCTTACAGAGCTGTTTTAGATTTACACGTTACCAAACAGGTGCTCTTAGCTCCAGCTGCTCTTTGGGGCAGCACAAGCAGAGAACAGATTGGTGTTAGCACTGGGCTGCATCAGGGGAGTGGGAGATGGATGCTTCTCCTGGGAAAAAAAAGGGAGTTTCCCTTGGAAATCCCACTCAGAGCAGGATCACAAGGAGCAAAATGGCTCTTCAGGCTCTCCCCAGGTACTGTATGATCACACCCAGTGGGAGAATTGCATGATGATGCATTCCCATGCCATGGCCACCACAGATAGCATGATCCCTGGGCTGGCATGGGAGAGTCTGCAATTGATTCAGAAGGTTTAAGACTCATTGCCGTTCAAGACCATCAATTCTTTATTGCTCACTCCCTCGGGCACGGTTGGGCAAGCCTTACTGCTTACCCTGGCAGCCTTGGATCTGGCCTTCTGCTCCAGCCAGCACGGCAGAGACAGGGGACAACCTGGGCACAAGCTGGGTCTGTGTTACAGCACACGGGCTCGGACCCAGGTCTGCCTGACCTGTCTCTTGTAGATGTCAGCAGCCTCGAGGGGCTTCTAACAACAGCAACAGCACCCCGGGGTACCCCTCCAGCCCCCAAATACTGTCCTGAGAGCATGTATCTGCCCTCCGAACCTCAGCTGCCATTTTCACTCCAGCATCCACCTCCCACAGCTAGCAGCTAATTCGGAGCCATCAGGGTGTCATTAGCCTTCCTATTGTGATTGAATAACAAGTACTTAACTGTCCAGTTACTCAGGACTAGAAGATCCTTTTGCAGCTCTTCACAGCTTGTTTTCCTTTTGGCTGCCCTAAACTACTGTGTTTCCTCAGTAGAGTGTGCTGCTTTCACAGTTAATCATTAGTCAGATGTTGAAAAGCAGATAACCCTGACAGACCATCTCCTCTCTGAAAGCCAGCCCTTGTTTCCTATCTTTCAGTGAGTTATTTATCCACCTCTCATACCCCTGGCATCTGCAAGCTCAGTTTCTGAAGAGGTCTTTGCTGCGTCTGTGTGCTGCCAACGGGAACTCGCACTCCACAAACTCTTGGCTGCTAAAATCCAAAGCCATGGTTGAAAGCCTTAGCTTGCGTTTAGGGCACAAGAAGACCTACCCTTCCAAGTTACCTGCTCAGAAGGAAGTCAGCTCTGCAGGGAGCTGTGAGGCTTGGTGTGTACGCTGCCAGGAGGAGGATGTAGGGCAGATCTCTGCAGGGAAGTGGATGCACCGGCCACCTCTGCGTGCATCAGGAAGGGACTGGGTCGGGGTTTAGCCCTTCCAGCTGAGATGTCCCTGTTTTAAAAAGTTACCTGGGCTCAGCTTTTTAGAGCGAATACAATTAACAGGTTAACATGAACTAAGACAATGACTCAAACCAACTTGATTTTCCCTACTTATTTGATTGTCCCTACTTACTGTTGTCTTTCCCTATTTGTGTCCTATGAGAGAGCAGAATCCTACTACTTGTCTGCAAATTACCCTTTTGAGGAGGGTAATGGTTTCCCATTTGTGCTTTCTGAACACTTTCTCATCTTCACCCAAGCACAACAAACTTGCTCAAGAGACAGAAAGCAGAGGGAAGACCATTTCCACACATTCCCTAAATCTGTAACAGAAAAACAGCTTCTTCCAGTATGGCATTTAAAAAATGAGGCAGCTATCCTGTTCCCTAGGGTGTCCCTGCTGCTGGCTGCATGGGTGCTGTGCTCGGTTCAGATTGCCCCTGACAGCAGGACTCTGCTTTGCCTTAGGTTCAGCATTGCTGCCTTCACCAAATACGATCCAGTAGCCCCTGCAGTGACCTTCACCATGTTCTCAGGTAAGATGAAAATGCCGTCTTGCCTGCCCGGCTCTGTAGGTTAGAGCTAATTATCAACCTGACACTGGCAAGCCAGAAGGAGATCATAGACTGTAGCAAATATAATCAATAGAGTAAGTGCAGCCATTTCATGGCTCTTAATTCTGTCTGATCTGTCTCTTTTTTTTTATTCCAGCTGCTGAATCCAGTGCAGATGCAACTCCACTCTCAATGCCAATAATCACTGGAATCATCGTGGGATTTCTCTTGACACTTGCAGCTATTTTTGCTTTGGTCTACTGGAAACAGCTCAGAGCAAAGAGGTGAGAAAGAGCCATCTCTTACCCAGTGGGTGCAGGCTGAGAAACCCAACTTTCAGTGCCAGGCCAACATCTGTCCCTGCATTGCAGAGAAGAGTAACATCTCCCATGCTTTGATTCCAGAACCAACAAAGGGAGCCTGCCCCAGGAAATGGTGACCTACAGCTTGAGGTGAGTGCTGGAGTCTTCCCTCTCTGCATGTCCCCACTGCCAGAGTCCTTCACCTACTTCCTTTCTCATGCTTTGACTCAGGAAAAACACAACTCTTCCTGCTTCAGTTATTTTATAAATCTTGGGTGTTCCCATGTTCAGTATTTATTGCCCAGCTCCATTCCAAGTCAATGCATTTTCCACATCTCCTCTGCAAGGCTTCTGCAGTAGGAGAACATCCTAATCATCCTGAAATCCCTCCCAATATTTAAACAATGCTCTGCTTGGACCCAATTCCCTGGGCAATAGCATGGGCTACAAACCATCCCTGTGTCTTTGCATCCAGGTATTACAGGTCTCAAGGCTGGGCTGTCTCATTGTGTGACTGGCCTGCCAGACCTCCCAATAGCTAAGGCAAATTTTCCTCTGGACTTCATTTCATACAGAAACATCCATCGGCCAATTCCCATACAGAACTTCAAGCAGTACTATGAGTTGAAGACAGCAAGTGCTAACCACGCTTTTTTCCAGGAGTTTGAGGTGAGAAGACTCCTGCTAGAGATGACAATTTCATCTCTTGTTAGCTCATGCCTGAGCTCTTCAGTAGCCTGTATGGACTCCTCAAGTCCAGGGACAGTAACCCATCTCTCTAGCAATCCAACTACCCTGCTAGGCAGTCTTAGAGGCCAAAGATTGGATGGAACAAGTGATCTGGCAATTCCTTTGCTCAAAACCCGTTTTGTTCAAGTTCTGGTAGAAACACATGTTGTCTATGGCATGATGTGAACTAGCACTCTCCATAGCTGCTGGTGGACAAAGCTAAGGGCCCCAGGCCTGTACTGAAGGCAAAGACATGGAATGATGTTTCAATGAGATCCACCTTGACAGTGTTAGAAAAGAGCCCATAGCCAAAAGGAAGGTCCTGTCTGAGCTATAGAGCCAGGCTGTGAAATTCACCTCAGACTCCCTTCACTGGCTCCCACTGCCAACCGCAGGCTCTGATTTTTTTTGTTACCAGCACCTTTGAAAGTCCCATCAGCTATTTCCAGCCCTCCTGAGACCACCCTTCTCTCACCTTCTGAGTGAGGATAGAGGCAGAAGCAGCACAACATATTTCTGTTTTTGCAGCACAACGTGTTTCTGATTTCTCAGCACAAAATGTCCCAAGATTCTGGGTAGATTTCTGATAAGGCTTTTTTTCCCCCAGTACTTGTTCTTGGGCTTGTTTTCTTTCAAATACAAACAGTGCTGTTGGAAAAAGCACTGAGAAAAGCCACCTATGGCTCAAAGTTCACAGGCAATACTGAGGGAGGAGTAGAGCAGTTACCTGCTAGTGGGTGACTGTCTTGAACCACCAGACAGAGCCATTGGCCATGAGCAGGGAGCTGGGTTGTCCAGGACCTCTCCAGAGAGACATTTGTGCTTATCTTCTTCCCTAACCTACAGGAGCTGAAGGAAGTTGGGAAGGAGCAGCCAAAGGTGGAGGCCGAGCTACCAGCAAATGTCTCCAAGAACAGATATCCCCACGTGCTGCCCTGTAAGTGCTGTCTCCTCCCTCCAGCATCCAGGGCGGGAGTTCACACTGCAATGCACAGGGAGTGTTCACAGTGCCTGGCTCCTCTCCTGGGAGAAGAAGTAGTCTTAAGATGGGCCTCAGTTTCCATTTTCCTGCTGAACACTCAAGGCTTAAGGGTTGAGCCAGGGCTGAGCCACCATCCTCCTCAGCTCCTCCAGGAGGCTGCTGGGCATCCTCCTCAGCTCCTCCAGCAGTCTGGGCAGCCATCTCAGGGACAGGTCCCAACTGGAGACCAAAGGGGGACCATGAATGTCCCATGTCTTCTCTGATGAGCCTCATGATATCAGGTCTGCTTTCTTACCCTGCTGCTAACCCAGCTGGCAGGCAATGATCACTTTTCCAGGGAGAAGGTGCCTGGCCAAGCACAGAGTCTCACTGCTGTCTGCATAGATGGAGCTAGGGGAGCTGCTGAGGCTTCTTCTGATGTGTTACCCAGGTGAAGGGAAGATGGCCATGTCTTCGGGAAGGGCTACCTTGCGGGATCATGCGCGTATGGTCTCTTTCAGATGATCACTCTCGGGTCAAGCTGAGCCAACTGGGGGAGGATCCACACTCTGACTACATCAATGCCAACTTCATGCCTGTGAGTGCCCACTTGCCTTCCCCACAGAGACATGGCCACAGGGCACCATCAGAGAAACTCTGCCTGGATTGAGATTGTGAGGGCTTGCAGGCAGGAGCTGCCACTGAAGCCATAGCTGGCACAAACTGGCAAGGAGTTGGGGGTCTGGTGGAGATGCATAGTTGCCCTTTAGCAGGAGTTGATGGAGATCGTCAGATGGCAAGTGTGGTGAATGCAGAGGTGTGAGTGTGGGGAGACTGGCAAGGCTTTCTACCTTCTCCTTGAGGGCTATCTTCTTCCCATCCTCTATCAGCTTACTGTCCCATCTGTCTGTCTGCTCTTTCTCCTTCTGGTCTGTGCAGCTGCATTTGAACAACCCTGGAGCTGTGCCCACCTCCTCCATCCAGGAGATTTTCCCAGGTAACAGGCAGGGCACGTAGCATGGACACACGGTTCTGTGGATCCATGGGGCATGTATGAGTCAAAGGGGCAAAGGCAAAGAAGCAGCCTGAGACCTTGCATGCTCACCCAACCTCCAGCAATGACTGGGGAGCACAAGAAAGACTCACATCTGTCTTTCCATGGTTAGGCTGCATGAGGAACTGCTTGGAGGGGAACACTGCTGGTCACCTCTTTATTCTAAATATAGAGACAGCATGTGTTGGACAGCACATGCTTCCTGTGAAAACAGCTGCTTCCTGGATCAGCTGCCTGGGAACTGTGTCCTCATGGGCTAAGGGCAATGGGCATTTCTTCCTCTGCCACAAAAGCAGACCAGGCACTGACTGTCCCAGGGAATGATCCACCTGCCTCAGCAACTTCCCAACTCCTCCTGTCTGTCTCTTGCTCAGGGCTATACATCCCAGCAGGAGTTCATTGCCACCCAGGGGCCCCTGAAGAAAACAATAGAGGACTTCTGGAGACTGGTGTGGGAGCAGAATGTCTGCAACATCATCATGCTGACAGTATGCATGGAGAATGGGCGGGTAGGTCAGCACTGACGGGCTTCCACATGCCAGCTCCATCCAAGCCCAGATCTGGTTGAGTGAGCTGAGCCCAGGATTGGGTTTGTGTCCTCCACCAACCTCTGCTCAGATGTGGCTCCAGGGTGTGCATGGGCTGCACAACCTCCCCAACAGGTAGTGTGGGGCAAAGAGAGGCTGATACGTGCAGCTCAGCTCAGGTAGGAAGGAGTGGAAGTTAGCTGGAACCATGCCCATCACCCTCAGATATTTCTGCAGTGTCTGAAATTACTGCTTCCCTCTGAATGAGACACCTCACACGGACTGTTTCTCCAGTCTACAGGGCTGATGCAACCCCACAAGTCCTTTTCTCTGGAGGACACTGAGATCCAAAGGGGAGTTGGGGGCTTATACTGTGCAAAGCTTCTAATGTGAAGGGGAACCACTCCTGCCTGCTCGCCGCAGCCTGCTCTGACTTGCTGCACAGCTGCTGCTCTCCACATGCTTCCAGGAGGCTGGGAGGTCACCCAGTGGGACCTGAGCCATCACTGGCCTCATAGGGACTCCATCTTCTTTGTGCTCTAGGTTCTCTGTGATCACTACTGGCCGTCCGAATCTGCTCCAGTTTCCTATGGGCACATCCATGTCCACTTGCTGTCCCAGAGCATCTCTGAGGAGTGGACAATGCGCGAGTTCAAACTGTGGCACGTGAGTGAGGACCCCAGAGCACAGACGTGGGGACTGGTCAAGGGCTGAGGGTTGCATGGGATACAGTGGTGTTTATCCTTGGTGGCGGTGGCATAATTTCCTTTTCCTGCCATTAGTGAGGTTCAAAAACTCAATGCCCTGTGGAACAGTCTGTCACCGTCAATGTCTGTAACCCCAGCTGTCCACTGTTGCTCTCTTCTTTCCACGTCCCTGCACTGGGACACAGCCTGCAGTTTCAAAGACACATTCCCCAGCAGTCGAATGCATGTCTCCTTGACACCTCCATGTGCCTCACCATAGGATGGGACCATGGGGAAGGACAGGGGAGCAGGCCAGCAGGACAGAAGCCACCAGACAGTGCAGCAGACCTGGCGCTGGCTGTTCCCTGCAGCTAAGCCAGATGTCCCCAAGTTCCCGGGTGCTCCCGGGGCTGCAGGGTGCATGCATGCCCCTGTCCTGGTGGGCTGCACACTGATCACCAACATCCTCCTTGGCAGGAGGGTATCTGGGCAGAGCGGCACGTGTCCCACCTGCACTACACGGCATGGCCTGACCACGGGATCCCAGAGTCCACAACTTCCATTATGACCTTCAGAGAGCTGGTTCGGCAGCATATCCAGAGCACCAAAGACGCGGGGCCAACCCTCGTTCACTGCAGGTGAGGGTCTGCTCTGGGAGGTGGCAGAAGGCGATGATGGGAGAGGGCATGGGGGAGAAGGATCCTGCTGGTGCACAATCTGGGAGGGAAAGCAGCTCCCGGGAGACACGGCTGGTCTGTGGAGAGACTCTTGCTTGGGCGCTGGGGATTACAGGTCTGCTTGCAGCCTGCCCCTGTTCCCAGGGGATGGGGCAGCTGGAGATGGTCAGCAACAGCCCAAGGCAGTCTGAAAGGTTTCTCAGCCCCATGCTGCACTGGGACCAGTGCCCTGAGGTGCTGGGAGTGGTGACCCAGGGTGCAGCATCTGGGAGCCATGTCTAGCATCGGGAGGGGAGCCTATCGGCTGTGGGCTCAGGCAATGTCTCACCCTTGCTGTCTGTGCTCTCAGCGCCGGGGTGGGCCGCACTGGCACCTTCATTGCACTGGACCGGCTGCTGCAGCAGATGAAGCAGGAGAAGGTGGTGGACACATTTGGTGTTGTTTACACCTTGCGGATGAACCGTTACCTGATGATTCAGACACTGGTAAAAGTTCTGCTCCCTCTTCCCCCAGGCCTCTTGTTCCGTGGTGTAAAAGCTAGCTGGGCTGGCAGACAGATGCACTGGCCAGACCCAGCACCTCCAGGCTGGTCCCCAACCTTCTCAAAGCAGCAGCTCAGATGGAGTTGAAATTACTCTTCTGTAGGGGTCTCCAGAAGCTTCATGCCCTGCCAGATCCAGAAGCAACATACATAGTCTCAGAGTCCTCCCAGGAGGCTCAGCAACACCCTAGAGCACTGAAGAACAGGATCAGGCCCCTTGCAGGCAGTTCTTTACTCACACCATGTTGTTGGCCCATGAAGCTCCACAGGCAATCTAATATTCTCAGCATTGGTATAAAGTGTCAACTCTACCCTTCAGGACAGACTGGATGACCCAGGGGCTCTGAGATTGGGCCAGGGCATTTTGGGCATGAATGTAGGGCTTTTGGAGCAGGAGTGTAGGACACCGTCTGCCCACTATGCAGTGCCATACCCACCTCTTCATGCTGTCTGCATGGTGCAACCCTCTACATTGCTGTCTGCCTTTGCCTTCCAGTCCCAGTATATTTTCCTGCACAGCTGTATCCTGGAAAAGATCTTAGAGGAACCACTCCTGGGTTTATCAGGGACAGAGAGGTAAGGCCCTGCTGTGTTTTGCCATCCACTGTACCCCCCCTGACCCACAGACCATTCAGGTGGCAGGCTGGGATCCTGACCCGAGCTCAAGCCTTGGCTCCAAGACAGAAGGACGGGGAAGCCCAGCCAGCCCTCCCACCTGGTGTTTTGAGGGGGGTCAGCCCAAGGCTGGTTGTTACCTGCAGTTTGGGGAGCCCAGCCCAGAACCAGGTGTGAGTCGCTGGGCACACTGGAATGGCTTGGGGTACCACATCCTCCTTTCCTCTCTATGCCAATGCCAATGAGCTGCAGAGCTGCCTTGGGGAAGGCATTTCAATCAGCCCCTGGCTTCCCAACCTACAGGGATGCCCTAGAGATGGATTCAAACTGCAGGGACTCATGGCAGCTGGGTGGCCTTGAGATGTCCCTTTTAATGGAGGCCAAGAGGAGAGAGCAGGTTCAGGATGGACATGGCTTTGTGCACCTACCTCATTGTCTCTGAGGCTATATCTGGAGGTCACATATCTATCTTTGTGGTCAAATTGTCTCCTACCTCATGTAAAACAGGATGCCTTTGTCCTTGCTGCATCATGGGAATAGGCCCTGGGCTGTGCCACAGCTGAGACCTGCTTTTGTCTATGGGAGAGCACGTTGGCACGAGCCAGAGCTGGGCTCGGGACCTGCGAAGGCCCCATGAGGGCCCCAGCATTTGCGGGGTGAAGGTCTGCCCACAGGCCTGTCCACCTGCTGCAGACAGAGCCTGGATGCTGCCAAATTTCCTCAACCTCACCCTTACCCCCAGTTTCTCTCCCCAGGTCCTGCCCCATCCCGCTGAAAAGCTTTGCTCAGCACTATGCCCAGAAGGCAGCCAAGTCCCATGTGGGCTTCCTGAGGGAGTATGAGGTGAGACCCGTCCTGGGCAGGGTGCAGGGAGTGCCTAGTGCCATGTGCACTAGGGGGACCTGTGGAGTGATTACATCTGGGGGACACACAAGAAATGTCTCCTGAGTCAGGGTCCCATGCCCTGGTTTCCTCATTCCGGGCTCTCCTGGAAGTGTCCCCTCTCCTTGGCATGGTGTCCCCAGGCACATAGTTCCCTTGCACATCCTGCAATTATCAAGGTCTGTCTCTGTTTTCCTGACTCCATGCAGGGTTGGGACCTGTCTCAACACCATTATCCTATTAGAAAGATGGAGCCATCTCCTTACAGTAAGGAGCAGATCTGGCCCCAGAGGTGGTCACATAGCACCTCTTCTAAGGCTTCTGCATGAGCAGCCTTTATAACCACCCCTCTGCTGAGGCCAGACATCTTCAGGAGTCCCCAGTTCCTTCTGCCCTGCTCACTGCTTCCTCCACTCTTTCACTCTGGCAGACCCTCCTAGAGGCTGTCAAGGAAGAAGCCAGCTCTGCAACACCATCTTCAGGCAACCAGCAGACACATCCCTCTTCCAGTATCCTCCCATGTAAGTGCTGTGACCTCTTCCTTCTTGTACCTGCATGGAGCTAGGCTGGACCAGGGCCAGTGCTCCACAGAACAAGAAGATATTTTGACACACTGCAGTGAGCCCATCAGAAGGCTCCCAAGGTGTTTCAGGGGTGGAGCACCTGATGTATGGGACAGAGATAAGGGTTGTTCAGCCTGGATGAGAGAAGGCAAGGGGGAGATCTTATTGCTATTTTCAACTACCTGCTGGGAGGGCACAGTGAAAATGTAGTCTTCTCAGAGGTGCACCATGGAAGAACAAGAGGCAAGGGGGATGATTTGGAAGAGTAATCCAACTGAGTATAAGGAAAAAAGAGCTCCCGTGAGCCAGAGTGGGACCAGTGCATCTGCAGGCTCTCCGTCCTTGGAGATATGCAGATCTCCATTGGCCAGACACTGACCTACCTGCACTACACATACCTGCTTTGAGTAGGAGACTGGGATAGAGACCTGTTCTTGGGGACCAACGTCCATGAGCTGGGCAAGAGCAGAGGGCAGCACCTTACAGAGAAATGTTGAAGGAGGGGTTGGATCTGTGTGGCTGTGCAGATTCTGGCAGTTGGTCTGCAGGAGCTGCCCAAGGTGGATCCACCCTTCCACCTCCCACATATTTTACAGATGATCGCTCCAGAGTGAAGTTTTCCCTGCTGGAACAGGGTCCATTCTCAGGTCTTCTGCAGGTGTGGCATGTCCTGGTGAGTCTTACCTCTAGATGCACCCTTGTGCCTGAGGTGAAGGCAGAAGGTGATGCTCCCCTTTCCTCACTGTGCCCCTGCTCCCTGCTGCCTGATTCCTGCACTGCTCTACTAGTCACTGCTGCTGTGATCTTGTGTGGACAAGAAGGGACCAGTTGGGCTTGTCCTCACTTGCCTTCCTTGGTGCTTTCTCTTCTGCTTGCCTCCTGACCTGCTAAGCTTCCCTTTTTTCCTGGCCTCTCCGACAGCCTCTAGACCTGTGTCACCCTGTCCAGCAGGAAAATGACTTTCTTGTTCCCCACCCAGGGCTGCAGCTCCAGCAGGGAGTATCTGGCTGTCCAGGGCCCTGACAAGTTGACTGTGGAGGACTTCTGGACCTTGGTGTGGGAACAGGACGTTCACACCATAATAACACTTCTCCCATGGCAGGAGAGGGGGGAGGTAAGGTGCCTGCCTGTGCCATGACAGAGCAGGGATCTGTTTAATGGAGCTGGAAGCTATCATAGCTCCAGAACTTGAACTTTGCCGCCTCCTGAAGCCAGGGTGCAATCCAGCTTAGCTAAAGCCAAATGTTTTCTGTGTCAAACTGCTCCCACTGCTTGTCCTGGGAGACAGGTTCTGTCTGCCCACCGTGTGGTCCATGGCTCTGCTCTCACCTGTTACTCCTCAAGCTGCATTTCCATGACACTCAAGGACTCCATGGCTCCTGTCCCTGTCCATCCAAGGTGAAGAGTGTTTGCTGAGCAGATTCCCACTACCAAGCAGCTCTGTGTTAACAGGGAGGCTGACTGCAATCTGCTCTAGTTTCCAAAACCTCCCCCAGGATTTATCTAGGGAACAAACTGACATGCAGTGATATTGTGGGTGCTCTTGTTCCAACCCCATCACAGACCCCTGTGATGGTGATGGATCTGAACTATGGCAACCATCAACATGAAGCCAAACTTGCTCTTGTGCACAGGTCCTAAGTGAGGCGTGCTGGCCCCTGGAAGGAGATTCTCTCTGCACAAAGACACTGAACATCCAGTGTGGCACAGAGAAGCTTGTCTCGGGATGGAGGTGCATCCAGCTCAAAATGAAACACGTAAGGGTTGATGGGCCTGGCTTGGGTCCCACTACCTGGGATGTTCTTCACTGTTAGCAAACAGGTCTGTAGGGGCAAGGGCTGCAAGGTCCGTGGAGGCTTGTCTGAGTTGCAGGAGCAGAGTGCCAGCAGTCCACAAATGCAGGAGGGAATCTAGATTATAAGATCCAGAAGAACATCAGCTGAGAGGTCATAAGAGATGCCATGGGAGAGCCTTGGAGGCTTTTTCCACCCCTTGCTGATAGGTCTTTCTGACCCTCTTTAAAAAAGCCTATACAGTTCTCAGTCGTCCTCTCCGGGGGCAGGTCAGGGTTCTGTGGGGAAGGAGAGCAGGTTGCCAGAGGTGACATATCCACTGCACAGGTGATGGGAAATGCCCCAGCAGAGTATGCCTGGACAGCTTTACAGAAGCTAGCAGTTAGCTCAGGAAAGCATCCGATGGCCTAAGAATTGGAAAGCTGGGACCATTCTGCATCCAAATTCACCCATTACTCCCCAACAACCATGTCAACTCTTTGTGTCTCACCAGGAGAAGAAAGCAAAGGAGAGGCAGGTACAACAGTTCCTATACACGCTGTGGAGCAGCAAGAAACAGCCAGATGTCCAGAGCCTGGTGGAGTTCCTCACTGCTGTCAGACGGTGCATGCCCCACCGAAAGAGAGCTGGTCCTCTCCTGCTGCACTGCAGGTATGTTGTGTTACCGCTCTGTCCATGGGCAGCCTCCGAGAGCTGGTAGCCAGCAGGCTGCACAGTGCCTTGGCATGTCCACCAGCAGGCCTGTACCCTCCACTGAGGACCCCAAGGCTTGCGGGCACATTGAGAGTAGGTCTATGGGAGCCAGGGAAGCTCTGAGCTTGGGAGGTCAGATGAAGCAGTGCTCTGCCAAGGACGTGGGAGAAGGGAGGGCAAACAAGGCTGGGCCAGGGGCAAGTGTGGATGGAGCAGAGGTGCCCGGGTGATCTCTGGGCTGACTGCTGGGATCCTGGGAGCAGCCCTAATGCCCTCATCTGCTTGCAGCCAGGGAAAGCTTCCAGTCCCTCAGGAGACAACACAGCCAGTGCATCAGCAGAGCTGACTTGGGTGAGGGATGCAGAGCTCGGCAGGGCAGGCTGGGTCTCCAGGTTCTTTCAACGGGTACTTTGGTGTCCCATCCCTCTGGTCAGCACAGGGCTTCCTAACTCCTAGACCAGGGCTCACAGTCCCCTAACCCCACCATACTCGGTTGCCTCTGACTTCTTGGGCTGGTGATCACTTCCAAAGAGGTTCAACTCAGCCTGGCCTGGCATCAAGGACTCTCCTTTTTCCCTTGCAGCAGTGGCGTGAGCCAAATGGGGACACTGATCTCCCTGGATTGCCTGTTGCACCAGATGAAAGCCGAGAGAATGGTGGATGTCTATGGGGTGACCCTCCAGGTGGCAAGAAGCTGTTGTCTCATGACCCCAACACTGGTAGGTGGGAAGGAGGAAGGCTGGTGGGCCAGGCAGAACAGGACACTCATGCTGAGCTGCCTGCAGCTGGAAGCATTCTGCCCACCCCCCACATGCTACCCGGGATCCCAGCCAGCCCATGCAGGGGTTTATTCTGTGCTTCCTCTGCCAGCCACTGAGGGCTAAAGACACTGTCTTTTCCCAGGAAAGGGCTTTTCATCACCTTAGTTCTGGTTAAGTTGCATGTGACTTCACAGTAAATGCAAAGCACCATTCCCGTCCACCCTGGAAAGCATGAAGCACTGGTTTCATCCTACATGACAAACCTGCCTGCTCACGCCAGTCTCTGGACACGGCTGTCAGCCTGAGTACCCAGGACCTGCTGGGTCTCCCCTTGTCTGGTGCCTTTCCCTGCCACATCCCCCATACCCAGAGCCAGCTCCTGGCCCCTGCCTGCTGCCAGAGCTGGGCCTGCGAGAGCTGTGGCACTGTCTGATGGTGCTGCAGCCATGCCTGCCGTGCTGAGCCAGCATGCCTGGGCCACAGCCCAGCCTCCCAGGCTGTGAGTGCCACTCCTGATGGACACTGGCAGCACAGATGCCCTCTGGACAGCGCTTTCATTTGCTGCAACCGCTGAATGAGCTGATGTAACATCCCTGGAAAGCCTTCCTACAGGGGACAGCAGAATTAGAGCAGATCTCTCCAGGGCTTCCCAGCTGCAGAGCTGCCTGCAAGCAGCTAATCACATTCTTAATTAATGTGAACCATGCATATGGTAAGAGCCAGAGGAGGGCAAGGCACCCGCTGCCCCTGATTCAGAGTTCTTTTGTATTCCAGCAGTGGTCTTGCTGAGCAGAGACACAATGTGCCCATAAAGGCACAGCAAGCACTGATCAAAAGCTGCTGCCCAGCTGGGGGTGGGCAGCAGAGGCAGATGCCTCCCCACCTTGCCATGAACAGTGGTCGCTCTTATCCCAGCACGGCCAGTGAAGGACAGGCAGGGCTACCCTCCAGCCCCACACTACTGCCATGTGGCTGCCAGCCTCGTCCATCACTGCAGGGGCTTGGCATGACCCCTATATCTCTGACAGGCAGGGGCATGCTGCTGTCATGCTGGGGGCATCAACTGATTTTTTGAGGGTGTTTAGTACCAAACAAGGGCAGAAGATGGACCTTTGAGGTCCATGTTATCCATGGTCCATGTTATCCATGGATAACTGCTGAGTATTCAAGCACCCCTGGCTCTGGTACAGTGCGTGTCTCTGGGGATGTGTGCTTGCGTTTGGCCAGGCATTGAGTGTGCCTGGTCTGAAGTCAATCCTGGACTGTCACTCCAGATTTCACAATCGGGCCAGGCTCATTGAAAACATGCTCTGGTGACCTGGAACCGCAGCCATTGTATGATCTGTGGCTTTCCCGGCCCTTCAGTGGGGCTAAACCCACCACTGGCAGGGGAGGAGGCTCCTCGTGACTTGCAGCTTAGCCAGCGCATTAGTGAGCTGTTTGGAGGCCCCTCTGTCGAGTCCCTAATCCCCGCTTCCTGGTTACCATGTGATTGCAACCCACAGCATTTGCAGGCTGGCCCTGCCCTTCAGCTTCATGCATGGCATACAACCTCATTTACCTTTCCCATACCTTGCCTTTCCCCGAGCCCTGCCATGGTGGGGGTCAGTGCTGGGTGTTTTGTAGGCTAGCATCATTTCAGGTTGGCCTGGCGTTTGAGCAGAACCCCATATCAAATCCACAGTGGACTTGAGACCTCTGGACCCATATTTGGGGCTGATGGATCATTTTGGTGTCTTAAAAATAGAGAAATTATGAAAGTGGACTAAAACCACCCAGATCTTGTCTACCTCAGAGGGCTTGCAGACATCCAGCCTGATGTGCTGTCAGTCCTTGACTCAGTTACACTGAGACTACCACCAAGGGAAGCTCCTCCTCCTGAAGTCTTCTCTCCTGGCTTCAGGTCATTGAGAGACCCTGTGCATTCCAGCCGGGCAGAACTTTCCTTCTCAATGCTCTGCACCATCACTGGAGTTGTTCTTCAGTCTTGTTTTGATGCAAACACCATGGCACAGCCAAAGGCTGCCCAGGCACTATGAGGAAGTCAGATGACATTGTTCCTCTGATGCCACAGTGCAATTTGCCTTCAGGTGTTATGAGTGGGGATGATGAAGCAGGAGGAAACAAAGATGATGTAACTACAGCTCCAGGCCTGATCCTTCCTTTCTGGGCAACTCTGATGACTCAGAACAAACATGGGCCACTTAGGACAGCAAATCCTACTTTGCCATCAGACACCTCTAGCTAATTAGGACCTTTTCAGGCAAATTGCAGAGTTAGTCCTGCAACCAGGTCTGTCTCAGAAACCTGACTCCAGATACCCCTTTCTCTTTTGCAGGACCAGTACGTGTTCCTGTACACCTGCATCCGGGACATCATTGCTCAGAAACAGCCCTAACCCTGTTCAGTGCTTCCTGGTACCATCCTGCCCTCTACCTCTGCAGGGCCCTGGACGGAGCTAGATGCTGGGATGCAAGCACTGTGGGGCTTTTGGCACAGAGCGAGCCCTGCAGCAAGTCAGGACCCACCTCAGCACTGCAAAACACCAAGGAGCACCAAGGCCTCCTACATGGTGTTAGCAGTGACATGGGGTCTCCTGAGCAGTTGGGCAGCATCACATTCTGCTGCAACCCCCTCGGTGCAGGCACAGCGAGGGGCTGGGCAGGGTGCTTTGGCTATCTCCTGGGATTCTTGATGCCTGGAAGGTAACCCCACTGCAGTAGGCAGCACCAGCTGTGGGAGCCCTGCCCCTCAGCACAGAAGGGGCAGCCCTGGCACGCACAGGCTGCTGAGGTCTGACATAAGTAAGCACCATGGTATCTGTGTGACCATGGGCACAAGGTGTGCTGAGGTCTCAGACACCGCCGTGGGCAGAGTGTGGTGGGAGCTGGCTTGTCTCCGCTGATGGATCGGTCTTAGGTACAAACAATAAACAGCCCTAGGCAAGAGTGTGCTCATAAGGGTGGACTGGATTTTGTGGGGTCTCAGCGTTGCCAAGGCTTTCCCCTGCTGCAGCACAGCAGCCATTCCGAAAGAGCAGCTGTGTCCCTAGCCATGGGCAACAGATGGGATGCCCTCAGCCAGTCCAGGTACTGCAGCCCAAAGCAGGCAGCAGCTTCTGTTCACTCATCTGCTCCTGTTACTGAGGTGACAGTTTTGCATTGAGCCTCCAAGCCACCTGCAGCTTTATGAGGAAGAAGCACATCTTCTGATGAAGCTTGGCTTTGAATTTGTGAAGCTACTGGCTCCTAAGAGCCAAGGACCAGGGCAAAGCCACCTGGTCCAGCTGACATGCTGGCAAGCAGCTGGCAGCCCTGTAGCTTACTGCACAGCACTGGTTGCTACTCCAGGAACTGGGCTGTCTGGACAGCCACATGTAGGGACACCGGTGGGCTGCAAGCAGTGATGGCCATACGCAAGCTGCAATTGAAAGGAGCAACGTGGTTGGTTAAGCTCCAAGTGATGGTCAGGAGGAACAGTTAAAATAAAGCAGATGATTTCACAAGCCTATTCCTAGAGGTAGAAAAAACTGTGTCTTGGAACTCGTTTACCCTTCATCCATTCAGGCCTCATGGCGTTATGGTGCAGTCTCAAAGCAGCACCCTTGTCCCAGTCTGGGCCCACACTCCTGCCCACAACACCATGTCCTGCGGGAGCTGCTTCGGAGTGAGGTGAGGAGGTACAACAGCTACAATAAGGAGGTCCCAAGACCTACTGCAAGGAGTAGACAGCCCTAGGCTGGGGGTGGGGAGAACTGAGTTGACCACTCATCCTACTGCCCCTGTCTTTCCACAAACAGCTGACCTCTAAAGCATACAAAGGCAGAGGTCCCCGTGCAGGAATCTACAGCTGCAGATGCTGATGTAGGAAAAGGACCTCAAACAGGGGAAAGACCCTGGATCCAACCCCAGCATCTCTCTGCTGGTGCCATTGGACGCAGCCTGTGGCTCTCATTTACTCGGCATGGCCCAGAAACCCCAGATGCTGAGCATGGTTACATCTCAAAGGTGTGTGTGGATGCGAGCTTTAGCCTGGTGCCCAACAGGCTCTTGTTCAAGGTGTGCAGTCTCCATTGAACACAGAGAAACATTTGTATCTGTATAAAACACCAAATGCACTTAGTCTCAGAAGATTTCAAGAATATCTGTGGAGCACTGTGACCTGCAAAGTGGGGCCAATCACAGTGACAGCGAAGATATGAAAGAGGAGCCATTACCTTAAGGTAGCAGGAGTCTTGTGAGAGGCACAGAAGCAGCATGACCGGGTGGTCATTGCTCCTTTGGCTGTTCGGCACCCCACAGAACCCTGGGTTTCTGCAGAGACAAGCCCTCCCTTACTCTGCCAAGTGCAGCTACCAGGGTCTCCCAACAGCCTGGCCAGGGCTGCATCTTCAGAAAGGGACAGCAGCCAAGGGTAAGGAGGGGCAGGGGCTCCCCATCCTCCCTTTTCTGTTTTTCTGCCATCAGAGCTACGCTGTGGCTTTCAGAGTCATTACGCCTGGGGCTTTGCTCAAAGCTGTATTTCCCACAGAGGGGTTCTGGGTCTGGCTCTACAGCTTGTGGCACAGGAGAGGGACCTCAGAATGGGACAGCATTCCCGGGGACTGTTTGTGGACTCTTGCCTTTCATGGAAAAGAGCAGGGCAACATCCACATGAGACAACTTGGCCACTCCCAAGTTCACACTTAGCTGCTGGCAGTGACCGAGCAAGGTGGGGGCTAAGTTCTCCCCCCTACCCTCCACCACCTCCTGTCCCAGTGGGACTCAGTTCAGCACGTTACTGTCCATCTGCCTCGCCAGATGGGCTGCTACACCAGGGTCTTTCTACAGCCCCTTGGAAAAGTGCTTATGGGTCTCCTGTGTGTCCATGCTCAGAGATGACAGTCCCAGCACAGGGCAGGGCTGATGCACGGACCCAAGGCTTGTGGCACAGGGTTGTGAGGGGTGTTGGCTCCGAGTTGTAAGGAAGCAAGTGAAAGCCACGGTGGAGGAGGGCTGTTGCTGTCTGCAGAGCTTCCCAAAGTTCAGGAGCAAGTGATCCCGCAGCCCTCACATCTGGCTAGCGCAACCCAGCAGTGTTTCCAGCAGAGCCAGCAGCCAAGGTGAACCTGCAGACATCTGTAGCTAAAGCACAGCTGCTCTGGCAGGTAGGAAAGGACCTTCTTAGCAACAGGGCATGCATGGGACAGGGATTTGTCATGCAAAAACTGTCTGACAGGTTTCACCCAGTGAGTTCAGTACGGCTGCCTCTGTGGCTCAGCCTGCTCCTCCGTATTTCACATCCTGTCTAACAGGAGGCCAACTTGGT
Organism: Gallinago jamesoni; assembly: GCA_025769975.1. Taxonomy (NCBI): domain Eukaryota; kingdom Metazoa; phylum Chordata; class Aves; order Charadriiformes; family Scolopacidae; genus Gallinago; species Gallinago jamesoni. Next base: position 290,383 of record JAOQGH010000013.1, read on the forward strand.
GATGATGATGAATTTACGACCTCCCACCCACTGCTGCAGCAGAGTCTGGAGCCACAGATGCTTACAGAGGCTGTCGAGGGGACTGCGGTTTGGATGAATAATTTTCCAGCCCTGAAGCTCAGAGCCACAAAACCCAGAGGGAGAGAGAGAGAGACAACAAAACAGTAAAACAAAACAAGCCTCCAGCTCGGGCCGCCCAGTGAGTTCTGGACCATGCCATGTTGTTCTTCATATTTAGCCTGCTCCAGTCTAGCAGCATCCAGCTTCTAGCAGCACCTTCTGTACCCATCTAGCAGCACCCTTCTCCACCAGGTCCCATACAGAGGTCAAGACCCTGGAGAGGAGCAGGACCATGTCCATTTGGACCCTCCTTCCTCCCCCTATTTTGTCCCTTCCCATGGATGCCACAGCAGGGGAAGACTGGGCTAGCATTGCCAAGTGACAGGAGAAGCAGGGGTGCCCAACCCTTGGATCTCCTGGGACTCTGCTGGTGACTGCTGGGTCTCCTTGATCCACACCTTCTCCATTCACCAGTGCTGAACCTCTGCCCTAGGCCCTCCCTGTCCTCTGCTCCCTCCAGGAAACAGAGAGTCCAGCAGTTGCCATGCCTTCACCCAAGACAGTCACAGGTAGTCACATTGCTACCACCACAGAGAGCCATGACACCCTGCTACATCTCAAGCTGGACACCTCCATGATATTATGTGCCTAGTGCAAGGCTGTGGCTGCCCCGACTGTGGCTGCCCCAGCTGTAGCTGTGGTGTGAGGATGCCCACTTCTCACTGTCTCTTCCACCTGAGCTGTACCACCACTGGGGAGCAGGAGGGTAGCAGCCTATTCCTTACCAGGATCTCCAGCACCATCTCTCATCAGCTACTGCTGTCAGCTGCCTCCAGGAGAGCAGAAGCGCTGGGGCCAGATAGATCCAGGGCCTCTCTGAACTGAAAAGGGAATTATTCCTGGAACAGCCAAGAAGGACCAGAGGAAGGAAGGTCCAGAAGGACCCTTCCCTCCTCTCACATGTGCTGGGCTTGCCATGGCTTTGACTCCCTGAGCCATTTGATGCAGGGACTCCAAAAAGGAAGATCATCAAGCATGTCAGACACTGAACCAGGTGTCCGGTCCACCTAACACATCTTCTACCTAGCTCTGCACTTCTGTCCCTCTTCTCTATGGGGCATGGAGCCACCAGGTTGCCCCATGGCTTTTTGCAGTTCATCCCAGAGGAAAGAGTTAAAGTGCATCTGAGGCTTGGGCTATCCTGTGCCCTGGGCATCAGGGGGGAACCTTCCCTGTACTTCTCTGACTTTAATCACACCAGCCCTTCCTGTTACCAAGGGGCACAATTGCCACCAGTCCTCATTGTCCCCTGCTCCAGTCAGGCAGCTGGAGCAGCATGCTGGGCACTGGGGCTTTCTGCTTGTTTTCAAGTATTTGCATTTACATTTTGGAAAGCCTCTGAGAGCTGGGCCCATGTCCTGACTGTGGTATTTCAGCCTTTGGAAGGCCCCGATGGGAGCAGGGGCACCAGGAACATTCTTCTGGCCTTTTCCCCTGTGCACGACCTCGAATGGCTCCCCAGTGTATACCCCAGCCTTTCAGACGCATCCAAAGCACCAGACTCTTGACTCCCACTGCATTAATCCCACCCCTGTTGGTTTGGGCTGCATCCTGCTCTGCCCAGAACCTGGAGGACCAACTCCAGGAGGAGGCAGGGCTGGCAAGAAAGTCTGGAGGACTGATCTTATAGAGAGATCAGGTCCCAGGAGTGGCACCTTCACAAACATGTCTTAGACGAGGTGGCTGAGTGCGTGGCCTGGCACACATGGGCAAGTCCTGCTGATGCCTGTTTTTCTCCAGTGTCCCTGTGTTTTGTGAGACTTTCCAGGGCTCTCTGCATCTCCTCCTTCCCCTGCAAGCTCTTCTGGAGGAACTGCCTCTCTGATGTCCTCTCTATTGTGTATCACAGTGGGGTCTCAGTTCCTGCTGTGACCTCGGCAGTGAAAAACATCCAACATCCCCCTGATCTGCAGTAGGGACTGGTTGTCCTTGGAGACCAACAGCCAAACTGGGATTCTAGTAGGGTGATCTCCTCTAAAATCCAGAGGGAATGAAAAGTGGGCACTTACAATTGTCCTATAGGAGCAGGGCAGAAGACACACACTGGGGCCCCTGGCACATGCTGAGGACAGAAATAAACAGCCTCCAGCCCTCTGGCTCAGCTAGCACAACCTGTCTTCCAGCTTGGGAAGGTCCTTGGCTGGGCATCCAGGCCATCAGCAGCACCTTGGGAGGAGCAACAGCACAGCACTACCCATGACCTCCCTCCGCTCTGCAGGAAGACCATTTCTGAGTGAGAAGCTCAAAGTCCAGCAAGTCATCCCGTCCAAGCCCACAGATCTGTTCTGGCTCTGTGTGTGGGAACACCAGCACCTGTAGTAAGAGTTTAGCTGCAGCCCTTCCCTAGTTATATCTCCACAATAATTTTGTTAGCCTTTACCTCCAACAGCTCTAAAAAGCCTTGACAGCCGCAGTCCACAGCCCAAAGCTTGTTTGGCATAAATTTCTGGCCTATGGAATGGATTTGGCCAGTGCTGGTAACTGGAGTCCCAGCTCTCCTCGGGTCCAAGGCTGAGATCCAGAACCAGACTATCTTGAGCATGTTGTGCTGGTGTGAACAGCGCAGCCCTTTCCCACCACCCCTGCCTCTCCCCTCACCCAGATGAACAGAGGCGATAACTGTACTTGCTCACATCAACTAAACCTTGTTCCCTGCTTAGGCTGTACTCTAAACTTTCCCAAGTTTTTTTTGCTTGCTTTTAAGCAAGCTGTAGGAAGACTTGTTAGCCATGCGGTGTGGAGACAGCAGGAAAAATATCATGTGGGATGTCACCTGCCATACAGGGTACAGCCATACGCATGCTAAGGTGTCATGCTCAGCCACAAAGCCCCAGTGTTTGATTCCATCCCACCGTTTCAAAGTGGGTGTCCGTGAGTCAGGGGTGCACAGAGTCTGCCAGGGAGCCCAGCTGCTGCAGCCACAGCATGGGGGCTGCTCAGGTGAGCAGAGAGTGCTGCTGTGGAGCAATGCCCTTCCCATCTCCCCAGACCACAGCCTGCCACTAGAGGACAACATAAAGACACGTGTAAGCCTTGCAGAAAAACGTCCGTTCACACTAATAGGAATGAGCTGGGTTTGGAGCTCCTGGGGCCTTCGTGGCGCAGCCTGCACTACTCTCAGCAAACTGCAGTCTCAGTGAGAGCTGGCTGAAAAGTGACACACACACCTCAGAGGGACTTCTTCAGAAATTCCAGGCTTACCATGGAAACATCAAAGCTCTCTGGTCCAAATGACTTGATGTCCAGACTTTTGGTTTTGCCAGGAGCTGGGTGACACGCTGGAATAAATGAACACTTTGAATATTAATGCCTATTATCAGGTCTCAAAGAAGTGAGGCATGGAAATGAAACACCACAGCCGAGCTAGAATAAAAAGCAAGCAGTCAAAACAAAGTGAGACATGCAGAGCAAAGCCCTCCAACTTCAGGCTGTGTTGCTCCAAAAACAATGTGAAAAATGTCATTGCACTCAGTGCCTTCCTGAGGAAATGGCTCTATTTCAGCAGAATGGCAGTTTTCAATAGGAATTTCTTCAGTGTGATTTTTTTAAGAGGTCTATTAATAGTGTGCTCAGCCAGAGCCCTGGATCCCCAAGAAGAATTCACTGAGTGAGAAATTGCCAGGAGTGTACAATGCGGTTGGTGGAGAGAGAGGGACGGGGAAATCGTAGATAAAAGCTGCTGTTGCAGCCAGGAGCAGAGTGATGGGCTCGATGCTTTCCCCAGACTGATACCAAACTCCTGGCTGCTGCCAGAGCAAATCCAGCCATTTCAGGCCATGCTAAAGCCCCGCACCAGAGGTGCAGGGAAAGCTTGCCAAGGAACCCGAGGAGGAACCCTCTCTCTGAGGAGGGCTTCCCATCTCCCCACCAAGCAGTGTTTTACATTTGGAGCTGTCAAAACACATTGCAAACATTTAATTAATGACATCTCCAGAACTGGTCATGATTGGCTTAATTCCAATTAAATCAGTTCCTGCTCTTAGACCAAAATCCTTGCTGCTCTGCACTCAGTGACAAAGTTTCCACTGACTTGAGCAGTGATAGGGTTTCAGCCCTGAAACTGCAGGATCTGAATGGACTTTGTAAATGAAATAGTTTCAGATCCTGGACCACTCACACCAGGAGCTGTCAGCTGGGCTCTTGTCCATCAGCCCTGAACCCTAAGCTCCATCTTGAGCCGTTTTTTTCGGAGGAGATACCCACTCTGACTCAAAGGCCTCGAGGCACCCTAACCCTCGGCTAGCTGGAGCTTTTTAAATCTCCCACTTTGCAAGCTCACCTGCCTGACCCTAGATAACTCTCCTCTCTCTTTTATCCTGAGATAATGAGGTATCAATTAGGAAACACCTTTGCCAGAAGGAAAAGCACATTCAGAGGAATCAGGAGGTGAAAGCCATCTCCTAGGTCTGTGCTTCATGTGGAATCTTACCATGGCATGGCCATAGCCAGGGGGGCTTTGCAGCCCCATACCCTTCCTCCAACCATGGAGGGAGGAACACACCAGCTCTGATGGGAGTCCAGATCTACCTCAAGGCCAGTGGCCAGCTGTCTTTCTGCAGTGTGAGAGACCCATGTTCAGCTGCCATCCTGTTACAGACAAGATGCATGGCCCGGTTACAGACATGCAGTGTAGTCCAGGCCCTGGGGCCAGACTCAGCCCACATCATCAAACCCATTGCCATGGGAGGACAGTAATGACTCAGGGGCATCACAGTGACCCTGATCAACCAATGGCTATGATCAGGAGGGAGGAGCAGAGCAAGCCTTTGCAGTCTTCTCCAACCACAAAACCAGTGCCCTTTTCTAAACAGGTGCTTCTGATGGCCAAGAACTCAGCAGCTCCTTGACACCCAAGCGGCCACAAATCCTGTTCTGATGCTTATCCCATGTGTTTCAGGACCCCCCGAGGCCCTGGGCTGGGCTGACACAGGCAGTGCCTCCCTGCTAAGCCAGACCTGCTCCCTTCTGCATGACTGAGCTCCAGATGACAAGGCTTCAAGCAGACTGCTCCTCTAATTTGACCTCTGACCACTTTACTCAAGGTTAGAAGGAGCTCTTGGGGCAAGCCAGCCACCTGCTCCTGGCATCAATGCAGTGCAGCTCTGGCAAACACATCTCCCACATGCACCTGACCTGGAGCTGGGCAGAACTGCAGCAAGCAGCATGACTGCAGGGGCACCGTGTCCCACTGGAGAGGTCCCCCATCCAGCTTAGCCCCATGACACTGCCGCTCCATCCCCCTGCATCCCCCAGTCAGCCCCTGTTCCATGTGTGGGGGCAGCAAGGGGGGCCACTCATGAACGAGGGTCGGACCACAACACAGATGGACCTGCAGTGCTGGGCATGGTCGGTCCCAGCAAACAGCTTGTGAGCTCCTCACTGCCTTCTCCCCAGCTACACCCTGACTTTCCAGTTGCAGCTGGGTTGAGCAGCCGGCACAGACACACAGAGCCCTTATCTGGGTTGTATTTCAGCGTCCCAAAGTCTGGAGCCTTAAAGTGCTGGTTGGGTGCTCCTGCCTCCCTATTTATACTCCTCTACCCTGACGGAGCCAGCTTTGCCTTCCCTGCCCTGCTATCTCACAAAAACATTATAACCAAACAAGGTCCCAGAGCTATGAACAGGTCTTCCTGTGTTGAGGTTTCTTTTTTTTTTTCTTTCTTTTTTTTTCCCCTTCCTTCCCTTTGAATGAAATTCCTGCCAGCTCTAAGAGAGAGAGAGAGAGAGAGAGAGAGAGGGAAAAAGTAGAAAGTTTAACTCCTCCCAGCAGAGTGTCTCACGCCCCTGCCCAGCCCTTGAAACCCAATAACCAAAATCATTCAACAATGCCTTCCCTTCCCTGGCTGCATCCTTACCACACTCTGACCTGCAGGAGATACCCTGCCCTGCCAGGCAGCGGGGTCGCTCCCCTCCATCCGGTGGAGCCCCAGGGCTGGAGTCAGCTGGCGGCACCTCGCACCGTTCCAGCAGCCGCAGCCAAGGTGAGGATGGACAAGTTCTTCTTCTGGGGCATTCTGCTGCTCTCCTCTGCCTGCTGCCAGGCAGTGCCCACCGAGCAAGGTGATGCGCCCTCCTGCCCACCCCAGTGCCACTGTGAAGAGGATGGCATCATGCTCTCCGTGGATTGCTCTGAGCTGGGGCTTTCAGAGGTCCCTGCCCACTTGAGCCCTCTAACAGCTTACCTGTAAGTACAGCCCTTGCTGTTTCTTTTGCAATGCTTTCTCTGGACCCCTTCCTCGGCTTGCAGCTTTCCTGTGGGAAGTTAGTCCCAAATTTTCCTGAAATCAAATTTCCTCTGGAAAGTAGAAACAAAACAAAACAACACCCAAAAAAGGCAGCTATTACTCCTGGACCTGCCAACCTAAGCCCCGTCCTCTCTGCGCCCCTCCAAAAGTGCTGTCTATATTGCGATGTTATGCATGCTTTGCTTCATAATTACAGTGGATCAGAGGAGCTGATTTGCTGGGTAGATTCTGATTGTCTGAGAACATAATGGAGTATTTATACTGAGCAATTAGTGCAAACTGTTCTGGGATCCTTCTGTCAAACATTTCAATAGCTGCGATAACTCATGGCTTTGGGGGGTTTGGGTTGAACTGGCCACCAACAGTGCCCAAGTTGCCTCTTTAAAATGAATATTAAAGTCTTTTAAGAGGTGTGAGGATTTTGGTAGGTTTTTGTGTTTGGTTTTGGGTTTTTTTTGTGGTGTTTTTTTTTAAATAAAATTTCTTAATTATCTAAATATTTCCCATCCTTTCTGGTATTAATACCCCAAAGGGTTAAACTACCACAAGGACTGGTGGGTTCATTTCTAGCCCCAGAGAAGGTCTCAGTGATGGCTGAGAAGGAAGAGCAAGGGACTCCATGGAAGGTTCTCTTGGTTTGACCTGGAGAGAAGCACCTCTCTCAGGGAGACAGGTTGGCCCTGGCATGTGCTAGGGAAGATGCTTGGTCTGTTTATTTGCAGAAAGTGCTGCATCCACCAACCTCAGCTGTGTGGCAGGTCCACTGGTGAGGACCTTGGCTTTCCCAGCTAGGGATGCAGCTAAGGTTCTGCCAAGGTAAGTTGTGTGTACTAGAGTCACTAAGGACAACTGGTAGCCCCCAGGCAGTGTTAATTTTGTGCTCATCATGCTGAGGGCATCATGCAGGGCTTGTGTCCAGGGGTGGCATACAGACTGTTTGGCTAGTTTTCTGGTGTTCCTGGATTGTCCTGAGATGCAGTCACTCAGCTGTTAAAGCTAAGCACCCTAACCCATTCAGGAAGGGTTTACAAAGCCAGGTTGAAGGTGCCATGGCTGGATAAGAGCTTCTCTGCTCATCCTGCTTGCCTGAGGAGCACATTGCTTTGTCTTGTGCCACCCATTGAATGACCAGAGCTGTAGTGGATCAGTGGAGAAAGAAATATGACAGGAAAGGAAGATTTTTACTGTAGAGCATGAAAGATGAAGAGAAGTGTGTAATCTAAGGTGTATTTCCCTGGGAGAGGTAACCACAGAGCACTTGTCACATGAGGCGTGTCTCGTATAGAGCTGTTGCCTCTGCACACACTCCGGGGCTAAGTTTGGAGCCAGCTGCCCGAGTGAAAAGTCACTCCAGCTCTTGAGCATGTCTTGATAGAGGTGGTTAAAACCATGCAGGCTGTAAGCGTGGGAGGCTGCAGAGCTTTGCAGCGCTGATGCTGCTGCAGAGACAAGTGGCTGCCCTGACGGGCACCCGCTCGGCTGTGGCAATTATGGCAAGACAAGGCGCCCGTGGCTCCCACTCTGCAGAGAACACGCTGCCCATCACTCCCGCAGAATCATCCCTTGGGCTGGGAGCGGCAGAGAGCTCCGTTGCACGAAGCAAGGGACATTTCAACGTTAAACGAAATTCATTGCCACCCCGCTGACGGTGGCTGGAGCAGGGGCACAGGGTCCTGGGCTACAGACCCCTTGTGCACGGACCCCAGCGGGCGGGTGCTTAAAGATGCTCTCGGCTGGTGCGGCTGTTCCTGCAGAGCTCCGGGTTTCGCTGGGACCGGTCCTCAGGGCAGCTCTGCAGCAGCCGCCGCTGAGGGAACCCTCCGGCCCCGGTGGCCCCGCTCCGCTCCGCCGCCCCCTGCGCTCACACGGTGGCGCCAGCCCTTTGCCGCAGCGGCGCTGGCAGTGCCACCTCCCAGCCCATCAGCCTGCCGGCCTGGGGGGACCCTCCGTGTGTAAAATCCACGGGATCGAGCCAGGGGAGGTGGTGGAGGGTCCGGAGTTTTCCTCCTCCCCTTAAGGCCGTGGAGAAAAACAGCACATTTGGTGCTTGTCCGTTAAACGTTGCTTGTGAATGAAGAAATGAAGCGTAACAGGGGAGGAAGGCATGATCAACTGGGAATTATTGGAGGAGGACCAGAGAACCCTGTTTCTGTCACTACCTTCTGGGGCTACCTTCGGTAAGTCACATAAGGTTAGTTTCTCAGTTATAAGGTGTGCAGTCAGGGCTGTTTTTTCAAAGCAGATCAGCATAAGTTTTGTAGAAAGTATGGATATTCCAGCAATCTAAGCTTTTAATGTAAATTCAGGCTTTAAATCCAAATTCGGATATGTAAAGTAATGCCTAGATCTTTTTGGAGAGCTGCAAGTGCTGAAAAGCAAGCCCTGTAATGACAATGCAGAGCGTGGAGCTGAAGGGCAGCTGGTCCCAAAACTTTCCAGCTCCTTTGCTCCAATGCCCTGTCTTTTAAGCAAATTACTGGTGCTCCCTTCTGTAAAGAGCAGGACTCCCTCAGGTGTAAAATAAAGGATCCTCATAATAACCTCTGATTAGACACTGCCTCACCACTAATGAGCTCACAGTCAAGCCCCATCCTGACAATGCTGTGCCTCTGCCATGCTTGTCTCTCTCCAAGAACCCTGTCCTTGCTCACTCCTGCACCTCTCTGAACTTGAACCTGATCCCACCCATCCAGACCCAAGCTTCTCCAATGCAGGCATCATTGGTGAGATTGCAGCTGCAGTCAGGGAGATGGGAGAGACGCAAGTCACCTCTTCCCAGGGGCACCTCTCCACTAGGTACTTAGACATGCTGGTGTCTCCTTGGCAGCCCTGGAGAGAACCCAGGAAGCCAGCTCAGCTGGGAGTTGTCCACATTAGCTGAGAGGTCCCTGACATCTGCACTGCTCCTGCAGGCAGCCTGAACTCGATCAGGGCTCATATTGGGTCTAACAGCCTATATCTCTGTAACAGCACAGACCATCCTGCCTGGTTCATCACATGGTGGCTGGCAAAGAGCTTCTCAGTGCATGACATATTTGAACTGTGTCTTAGCCTGGCCTCAGAGTCTAGCCATGAAACACTAAAGGTCAGCATACCCTCTCCTATTCAGCTACACTCAGGCCTGTATCAACCTGAAAGAGCTGAGCTATTCAGAGAGCAGATTTAATCTTTAACTGATGTGCCAGTGAGTCCTGACAGCAGCATGTAAAATATCACATCTCCACCTTCCATGGCCAGCACCACGTGTAGGAGAGTTCCTTTTGGGGCAGAAACTGATGGGGACTCTCTGGACACAACAGCAGCAAACTGAGAGTGCATAAGGAGACTGGAGCTGCAAAGGGGAAGGCTCCTGTACAGCAGAGAGGAGATGCACAAAGGGGCACGGAGGAGGACAGGAAAATGGGAAGAGATGCTTGATTCCCAGAGTATTAACTTAGCTTCAGTCCCTGGCACTACTGCAAACCCTGTGTGAGACCTGGTAGAGCAACCCCACCTCAGATTCCCCAGGATATAGAAGTCTCACATTGCATGGGCTGGAGGAGTTCAGTCCCCGGTTGTCCCCATGACCATCACCTGCTGCCTGAGCACTGGGAAGGTGCTGTGGTTGGGTGTAGGGGCTCAGCACAGACTTCTATTCTGGAATGGCATCCTGACCCCCCTTTGGCACCCATGCATCTGGCTACCAACCCCTGGCAAGGGGGACTGGGGGCAACTCTGGGAGGTGAAGGGATACTCTCAGTTTGCTGAGGAGGCTCCTGTTTCACCAAAGAGACGAGACCATGTTGCTGGTTCCTGCCAGGTCTCTCCTGGGGACATACTGGCTTGTCCAACCATAGCTGGAAGGAAACAGGGGGCTCAAAGAAATTGAGTGCCTGTACTCAGCAGAGGACACCCTCAGTAGTAACCACAGATGGAAAGGTGACAGCAGTAGTCACCTTGCCATTGTCACGCATTCAAGTCAGCTGGCCAGACAGACACATCCTGACCAACCTGCATACATATAGGTTGGAAACAACACATCTTGGCTTATGCCCGGCCTGGACTAAGAGGACACAAGGAGGAACTGGTAGGATTGCCTGGAATCATAAAATATCTTAGGCAGGAAGACACCTCTAGAGGTCTCTCATACACACTCCTGCTCAAAACAGGTCCAACTTGTGAGATTGGTCAGGATCTTGTCCAGTACAGTTTTGAGTAACTCCATCACTCTTTTCCCATTTTTGACCATGCTCATGGGAAATGTTTTTCTTAATATCTAATTGCAATTTCCCATTTTCCAGCTTGTGCCCATTACCTCTCATCCTTCTCCTACACAACTCCAAGAAAAAGTTTGGCTCCGTCTTCTCTACACTCTCCCAGTTGGTAGTTAAAGAGAGCAGTAACATTCCTCCATTTCACCTTCTCTTGTGAAGACTGATCAAACCTACTTGTATGAGCAGTGCATGGGACATGGGCAGAGCAGGGAGTGTCGTGATGTGGGAGAGGGGAGCATGCAGGGTACTGGGGATACTGCAGTGGAAGTGATAAGGACGAAGGACACAAACCAGACATCATTAGCACCATGGCTCAAAGCTCAGCTGTAGAAGCCATCCTCCTCTTCCCCAGGGTTCCAGATCCCCACAGCACCATGCAGGGGTAAGGCTTTACCCCTGCTCTGTGCCCCATCCCCAGAAAAATCGGTGACCATTGTGTCCTTGTCCCAGGCCACATCACACCTTGCAGTGAAGCCAGGCAGCCGCTGCACAGCTCCCTGCATGCGATGCTGTTGCTCAGTTCCAGAAAGCCGGGAAAGACCTGGGGCACAAGACGGCTGATGAGATTGTCAGGCTGTTGTTGTCAGAGCAGGATTTGAGTGAAGAAAGAGCAGCAGAGATTCTGGCTGCTCCTGATTATCACTGGGTGTCTCAGGAGGCTGCCCAGACAGAAAGCTTCTTGTTCCCCGCGTTATTTCCATTGAGGTGAATAGGATCAGGAGCTTTCAGGACTGTTTTCACCTTGCAGAGACATTTTGAGCCATTGCCTGGAATTTAACATCCCACTGGGAGTCCAGGGCTCCACATCACCCATGCTCTCTCCAGAGCTACCCTGTGGGATCAGGTGCTACGTGGGCCTGTGACAGGGCTCCACAGGAGGCAGGGATGCTCTGACATGGAGCTGGGAAGTCAGTGCCC
>JAOQGH010000013.1:302018-312793 GCA_025769975.1 Gallinago jamesoni
CAGGTGCTACGTGGGCCTGTGACAGGGCTCCACAGGAGGCAGGGATGCTCTGACATGGAGCTGGGAAGTCAGTGCCCAGTGCAAGGGAGAGTGAGTTTTTGATATTTGCATTTCCTAAGCACCCACAAAACTCTGAGGCAGCAGGGTTTGAAGGTTGACTCCCGAACCTCAGCTGATGCCTGGAGCAAGACAAGCCATGATGCTGAAGGCAGCTCCCCTCAGCCCTAAGCCCTCCCTAATTGTCTGCCCCAGACTCTGCCCTGCCATAGCCCCCCTCCTTGGGAAAAAGGAGGGAGACCCCACCACAGCCAACCTAAGATGGGAAGCACCCCAAGAGCTGCCAGAGGAGCTGGGGCACCAGTAGAAGGACAGGACTGGAGGCTGACCAGCAGTAACCTGGGCAGGCATCGCAGCTGCAGGGAGGGGTGTTGGGGCTGAAGGGATGGCTGGGCTTGCAGGTGGCTGAGAAGGAGATGACATCTCCTACAGGGAAGGGATGACAGGGACCTCTGTGTGCCTTTTGGATTAGATGAGAGTCTAAACCACACACACTGGGGAGACAGACAGATCAGTCAAAAGTGCAGAGTACACTGAATCCCAATTTTAGCTGTGAATTAAGTCTTTCCCGGGGATATTGCTCCTCTCCTGCCCTGTGTAATTTTGCAAAGAGCAGTGAGTGACCATCCTGTGGCTGATGCCCAGTGCCAAGGCCCATCCACAGCCTCTTCCTCATCCCATGGTCACCACAGGAGCCCAAACATTGCACCAGGAGTCATCCAAACACACTGCAAAAGTTAAGACTCACCCCAAAGAGCTCCCAGACTCTTCCACTTCTCAAGACAGAGCACAGGAATTCCAAAGCCACCTCCAGGCTCTGGTGGCCACACTGACGTGCTAAAGGCTGTCTTTCTGCTTGATCTTCTTCCCTGCTGGAAGACTAACAAGAAATTACACTCCTACCCCTTATGGCCAGAAGTGCACAGTCTTGCCCTTAGAAATGCTCCACAGGGCTGGGAGAGCAGCAGCCATAGCAGGAACGAGGAGAAAGGTTTATGAGCTTGGAGCCCCAGATGTGGGAGTTACGGCTCCTGAGAGGCATTAGAAGAGCTGGGCTCTGACACACTCTGAAGTGGGTTCATGGGTTTGTGTTCACCATTAGCAGCTTTGAGGGATGTTTTTGTTTTTAACCCCCAAAACACCAGGGATAACATCAGATGGCACATTGTAGTGTGCCTGGGCTCAAGGCTCAGGGCAGAGCATCAGGAATATGCTGAACCACCCAGCAAGCAGAAAAAGTAGTGGTGAGGGAACCAGCATCCTAGGGAGGGTGGCGGTGTTCAGAGCAAAGCCAGAATTGCAGGACCATTAATAGTGAGGTGAGTCCTAGAGCTGCCTGAAGAGCACATTTGGTGAGATGATTCACCAAGTAATACCTCATTTCATTGTAAAGGAAAAGCTTAATGAAAAGGCATCAGTGTTCATGGGACTGTGAATGGGAGAAACATAGTAACAACTTGAATCAAGAGAGATTATTTCAACATTTTCACTTCATGGTGTTTTTTTTTAAAATAAAGGTTTCCATTTACATATTTTCACCTGCTGGTGTTACATTTGTCTGTAGGCGAGTTAATATTCACATTGCATGACTCCAAAATCATCAAAGCACCTTGATGGTTCTAAAACACAATATATTGATTTTTTTTGTTGTTGTTCTGTACTATATACTGACATGTTGGCTCTTAGTTCCGGGTTCAAGGGAAAGGAAATGCTGAAGCCTCTGAATTTCCAATGATACAATGCTTTCAGGTGCATGGCAGCTCTTCCTGTCTCCTCCTGCTTCATCATCTCCCAGCCCCCTTCTCTGCCATAAGTTCTGTTCCCATTTACTTCCTGATAGCATGAGCTTTGGGTCCAGCAGTGTTTTGCTTTGCTTGGCTGCTGTTATCCCAGTGTGGGTACTGTTGGGATTCATGGGACACTGTGGTCTCTGGAGAGTGACTGGTCCATGATAAGGGTTGCAGCTGTGACAGTGGGTGCTGTGAGTGATGAGACAGAGGGCTGGGCTGTGGCTTTAGTGCCACAGGTCATGGCTGAGATCTTCCCAAGATTTGAGGTCAAATGGAAAGAGGCCTCCTTGGCAGGGCTGTTGGGAAGTGGCATCAGGGTGTCTGGGGTGATGGATGTGAGCAGATGTCCACTTCTTGGTAGGGCACTGTCTGATTTGGGCCGCAGGAGATGAGACGTAGGATCTACCACATTCCAAATCCCAGGTCTCTCTGCAGGAGAAGGAGCAGCCAGACCTTTCCTGCATTTGGTCCAGAGCTGGCAGTGAGTGCTGCCTTCCCTGGCAAGGAGGGAGCAGGTGTGCGAATGAGGCGGGCGGTGGGGAAGGCAGTAGAGCAGAGTGGGTAGAGCCAATGTGCATGGGGATGGGGCTGTGCTCTGGTGGGTGCAGCCACCTGTGACTACCAGCAAAGCCCTCTTTAAAGCAAAGCCCCCTCCCTCCTCCTTTGCTCTACAAACTTCAGCTAGGGCAGCTTGGTTGGGACGGGGGGTGACCAGTCTCTCCCACTTGCACTTTGAGAGATGCCCCACTCCTAGTTCTATCTGTTGGATGTCCTGCTCCTGGTTCCATCCGTCAGATGGAGAGGGGCTGGGTGGCAGCAGACATGCCATGCTCACACTTCAGCTGGCACCGCCGTGAGGGAGCCTGGCTGGGGGGGAGCTGCTGATCACCCTCCACATGCTTCAGACCTCAGCCACAGCAGGCTGCTCCTCGCTCACATCCCATCCTGCCATGCCTCTCCTCCGCGCCTGAGAGCACTGCCTGCAGCAGAGCCGGGCGTTCTGCAAGTAGTGCACTTCCACTGCAAATGCCTTCTTCCATCCTCCCCCCTTCTCCTCCCTGCCCACCCCCCAGGCTAAGTAATATGCCACAGCCACCCGTCTCTCCCTCCCTTCCTTGAAGAATAAGCTCATAAATCTGCCTAGGGCAATGAAAACACTGAGCTCATGGCCCTTAGATCTGTGCGGGAGGAGCTCTAGCTGGCGATTAAAAGAGTTTAGGGTTTTCTTTGAAAAGCTCTTTGATTCTGGCAGAAGCTCTGGTGCCAAAAGGCAGCAATGGAGCTGCAGATGCCTCTCCCCCTCTGCACCTGCCTGGGTCAGGGAGCAGTGGGAGAGTGCAGGGGGGAAAGGGAAGCACAGCACTTCCCAGCTCCCTGCAGTGGGGGCTGAGGGTCCCCCATCACCCCTTCTCAGGGCGAGCAACCTCTCCCAACAGCAGGGCAGGGGGTGCTGCTGCCTTTGAACCCAGACCCTTGGGGTGCCAAAATGCCTCCAGTGGTGTGTAAAAAGCTGGTCCCCCTGGGTCCATCTTTGGAGGAGCTGGGCTAGATGTCAGTAAGCTGCCATCCATGGGACAGACAGGCGCTCCTCCTCTTGGCTGCTCTGAGACAGCTCAGAAGGCATCCGACAGGGGCCAGGATCCTGGGGACCTTGAAATGAGCCACCCTCATGGATCACAGGGAAATAGCTCTGGGAAAAGGGGCAGGAAAGGCAGCCCAATGATGAGGTCCCTGCAAGCAGCACAGGGTCCTGCCTGAGTGCCAAGGATCCAGGAGAGGTTGGGGGGAGCCAGGGAGGAGCTGGGGCCAGGGAGCCAAGGATGGGAGAGGGATCACCACAGCAGTGCTCCAAAAAGTGGTGGGAAGGGATAGGGAAGAACTGCCAGGGATGGGAAGAGCCTGAAGTCTTGGAGAAGGACTTGAGTTTGGCAGGAGCTGAAGAGAGAACAGAAGCAGCGTTCATGAAGAAAAGTAGGACCAAGCACAGGCATCTAGCATTGCAGCCAAGTCAAAACAGAGCCAGGCTCCAGCTCCAGAGGAGACAGGATCTGTGCCAATGGTGGGGAGCAAAGGGAGGACACGGTGAAGCTCACATGGTGCCTCCAGTCTTGCAGAGATATATCAAGGGGTAATGCAAAACCTTTTCCAGATCTGCCAGCACAGACTTTGCTGACAGTGATGAAGGAGGGCAGCTCTCCAGCCTTCTCCCCTCCATGGGATGACAGATGAGTCTCCTGAAGTATCAGAAGCTCTCTCTCTCCATTTGCCATGTTTGCAGTCCTTCCTGTAGCTTTTTAAACTTCTTTGAAGGATTTGGAAATGAAAAGCAGCCCCCACGGGAATGGAGCAAGTCAGACTGTAACGGTAGGACCTCCTCAAGGTACCTGCTGTCTCCTCTTGTGAACAGCCACAGGTCCCACTGCAAAGAGATCCCAGGGAGACAAATTTCCAGCACTGAACATCCCTATGGGGCACCAATTAGTAACATTCCCCTTCGTTCAAAGGGAAGGTGAAACCCAAGAACCACATCATCCTATAAGGGATGGAAGGGGAGTGGAAATGTGGTCTCCTCTGCTGACTAAGGAGTGGGAGAGCAGGGGGGTGAATGCATGGTGGCAGGCAGGCTGTTGGGAGGATGCCCCATGCACATGATGTGACACTGAGCCCTGCAGATCACCGGCCCCTGGGATATTTCCCCTGCCTGGTGCCACCTCCCAGCACCAGCAGTGCCCTGTGCACGGAGCAATGAGTCGAGCCAAGGCCACAGTGGCTGCTGGCGTTGTGATGGTGTGGCCAAGCACCAGGGGTCTCAGGGACCTTCAGGATGTGAAGGCAGTAATCACCTTCCCAATGAGGTTATATCTGGTGCAGAGATGACTCTGAGTATAATTGCATCTTGAAAGTTCAAGACGATTTCCAATTCTGGGCATTTTTTAACTTTAGAAAAGCAAATTTTCATTTTTGCATGCATGAAACTAGCAGGAAAGGCATTTGCAAATTTTAGACAGAAATTCATCTTCTTTCCAGAGAACACGAGAAGAAATTCTCATTGTAGGGAACAATCTCTGGAATTTTGCTTTTCCCTTGTTTCTGCAGCTGCTCCCAGCAGCAGCTGCTGCAGAGCTGGCAGTGTCCCCATTAGCTTCCAGTTCCTGGGAGATGAGAAAGGCAAGAGCTGTGTGAGCATTTTGTTGGCTTCCCAGACAGCACTATGAGTCAGTCTGACTGTGGACATGAAAAGAGTGCTTCTGCTGCTACTCAGTCAGCATCTTGCAAAGGGAAAATGAGGTGCAGAGTCATGGAGCTGCACTGTAAGGCTTTCTTCTCCCTGTATATAGGGGCATGGGAATTGTCAGATGTTGTCCCAAGTATTGTCCTAAGTCTCTGTCCCAAGAATGAGAGGTCACTTGCCTGAGCAGCATGTGCCCCAGGTGCCAAAGGACAGAGACATACCTCTAGGGTCTGGTGTGTTGTATTTGCAGAACCAAGGGTATCGCAACCAATATCACAGGACCTTGACTTTAGATGCAGGTAAAGCTTTTGATGTTGCACTAATTTCCTGTGGCAGTGAGTTCCACAGATTAATGAGATGCCTGTTGCACAGAGCAGTTTCACATGTGCTCTGGCAACAGCATGCAGGGCTTTACTGAGCACAGGGGGAGCCTTGCTGTATGGGCTGCCTTCACCTTCACTTCAGCTCAGGGCCAAACCAGCAGGTTCTTGTGCTCCAGGTTGTGTTTGCAGCTGCAGTCCTGAACAGGGAAGTGCCTGTCAGTTAAGGTGGTTTTGTGCTTTCATGTGGTGTAAGACAGTGCAAGATTTATTAGTGACAAAAGAATTAATGCTGGAAGCCTTGATTTATTGAAGAAAGTCTAGAGGAAATGTGCTGCAGCCCATGCTGGTTAGTGTGGTGTTTCCACGATGAGCTAGCACGTGCTGTGGAAACTGCCTTGCTCCTCCGTGCTCTGGCTCATCTGGTGATACCATGGGGTAGACCCACTCCTTTTCCAAGGGATGACTTTCCACTGAACCACCTTGCATATGCTTCACAGAAAGGACTTCTCCTAGATGGAAGGACACAGAGACTCAGATTTTTGGGAGCAGATGGGTGTCCCATGAGCTTTGGCTCCCTTGCAAGGTGGAGATGGGAGATACAGAGGACTGGAGTGCAGGATAAGAAACCTGGGCTGTTTTTTAGCTCTGTCCTGGCCTCATGGTTTACCCCAAATAAGTCCTCTCATTTTCCTGTGTCTCAGTCTCTCAGTCTTCAAAACACCAATAATCAACCCTTCTGCAATGCTCTTTGATATCGGCTGATTAAAAAGGTGCTCTAGAAGAGCTGGAGACTCTCAGCACTTTTCAGCCACATGTCTGGACCTCTCAAGCTAAAATATCTTTTAAAAGTTTATTAAAAAAAATCTTGAGCTTTGCATTTGTTCAGCCACAATCCTAAACTCTCAGATATGTAGCCTGCCTTTCATGTCCACAGACCTCATCACTCCTTGCTTATGGATGCAGCCACAAGACAGTGCAGCTACTGAAATACTCCTCGGGAGCCACATTCAGCAGCTGTTTCAGAGCTCGTGGCCAGCACTGGCAAACTCCTCAGAGGAAGTGAACCCAACTGGTAAACTGCAGCTTGACCAGAGCTTCTGGAAATCCCAATTCTTCAATCTAATCTGTTTTCTGTAGGAAGCTACCTTGCTGTTAGCATACTTCTTCCTGGGGGTAAATAATAGATATTTCAGCTCTTTGACTAAACCAAAAAATGAGGGCAAAGATTGGCTTGAGTTAAACAAATAGATTTTTTTTTCAGGTTTCCCATGCAATTAAAACAAAACCAAACCAAACCAAACCATGTTTGTTCTGGGTATCCTGGAAACATTTTGCTTTGACCTAAAAAGGAATACTTTGCTTCATTTTTGAGTTACTTGAAAGTCTTTAAACCCTTAAAAAAACAACCAACAAAAAACAACTTACAATTAATGCTTCACCGTCTTCCCCGCCCTTCTTTTTTTGTGAATTTACTTTTGAGCAAAACACTGTGGGTTCTGCCTGACCTGGAAAGTCACCTGCCTGAGCTTGTGTCATCATGTTTTTTGCCTTTCAACACTGTTCAACACTGTTTCACCTCCCACTGTACAGACATATGGGGTTCATAGGACCATCATCCTCATCCCAGGGCTGTGTTGACTTTCCAGGGAGACTAGAGAGTATCCAGGAGAGGGGAGGAAGGAATCCATGAAAGTTTATTTCAGCTTCAGAGAGCTCCTCTGGGTCTTCTGAGTATCTCTGGCTACTGCCAAAGCACCTTCGAAACACCTTTGAAATGACTCCAACATGTTGGGCACCGTGACTGGGCTGGAGGGGAAATCCACATTCCCTTTGAAGTCTGGATACTTGAACAGTCTTAGAATTATAGGGCTGTAATATACAGGAATGTGTGGGGCTGTAATTGTGACTTAGATCCTGGGATGAAAGGTGCTATGTACATGCAAAAGGTATTATTATTATTGCTATTATTATTACTATTATTATTACTATTATTATTATTATAGGGCTGCAATATGTGGATTCAAGATGAAAGTAGCACCAAAAGATCCTGAAATATGAGATGTGTCTTAAGGAAATTTCAGCCTGGAATTAGGTTTTGTCTACATGGGGGAAGCAAAACCGGCTGGGTTCCCTGCACTGACAGCTCTGGGGCTTTTATGGAAGAAGCCCTGTATGCAGGCATGATTCCCAAATTCAAGTTGGTCTCTCAGAAGGGTGTCTCCAGGAGGAGCTATTCCAGAGTTTTTGCAGAAAAAAAATGAAAACTGACACTTTCACCGCTCTCTGAGAGACACTCTGCTTGCTGCCAGGCAGGCTGCAGCTGTCACTAAATAAGTCGCTGGCACTTGAGCCATCCAGTATGAGACATAGAGAAACTGTTGGCTCTTAGCAGGGTGAAACTGGAGCAAACCCCCTGTGTCACTGAGCAGCAGAGAGAGCTTGTGTGCTTGTTGGTTCTCCTGCACTCCAGGAGGGCCAGGGCCAGGGCCAGATCCTGAGCTCATCATCCTCTCTCCAGCCATCAATCACATCTTCCCCTGAGCTGCCTGGGAGCAGAGCATGAAGGAAGACAGGGATCAGCTTTGATCCTTCACAGGGTCTGTGGCTCTGCACAGTCTTTGCCATCAGCCTCAAAGTCACTTCTCCTGCCCCATTCTGCAGTCACATCTCATTAGGGAGGGGGAGACTTAAGTGAAGCCAGGCACTGAAGAAGGAGTCCCCATGACAGCACCCATGGTGATTTTCTCCTGTGTCCCAGGCTCTGCACAGCATGAGGTTTCACCCCGTCGTGCAGCTCCAGCTGCCTCTCCTGGGGAAGGGGAGGGGAGGATTTGATCAGCTCTGATTTCCATCAGCTTTGAAAACCCAAGCAAAATCAGGTTCAGTTTTTCCACTGAGAAAAGATTTTGGGAAAAGGCCTCAGCTCTCCTGCTTCAGGGGCTGTCACCTATGAGAGTGCAAAGGCAGGTCTGCACTCAGCTGGTCCTGCTGAAGAGCTGAACCAGAGGCACTGGAGGACAGCGGGAAGGACTGTTTTGCTAGAACTGGACCCCTCCCCGAAGGAGGCTTTCTCCTGTCCTGGGTACAATTGTTGTCTCTGGCTAGCACAGGCTAGATCTGATGTGGCACTGGGATCTAGCTGATGAGCTCCTGTGGGAACCAAACCCTGGTCCCTGGAGCAAGCCAGGGGGCAAATTGAATTGACTGCACCAATGCATCCAGAGACTCCTTTCAAGCATCCAGACCTCCATTGTCCTGCAGTGTTGCAGAACCAGTAGGCAGCTTCATTCTTCAACCTGGAAGAGCTTTCATTTCAACTGTGGTTATGAGATGGGATAGTGAATAATTCTGTCTGCAAGGCTAGTGCACACACAGGCGCCTCCACAGCTTCCTTAAACACCTCTCTTGCTGTTTCTGGGCACCACTGTGCCCAGCACTCTGTGCAGCAGGGTAGCTTCTCCTGGACTGACTCTTCCCGTAAGGGTGTGGAACAACTGCCAGAGATGAATGTGCAGGAAATAGCTGCATGCTGATAGCCCTCTGGGGTGCCACTGGCTACAGCACATTTGCAAAGGAGCTTCCTTCTCACCTGATGCTGTTTCTGGCAGGTACAAAAAGGAAGAATTCAAAAACCCCTGCGAGGAAGGGTTCATAAAGCCTTACTCATGTAACTTGTGCCTGGTCTTGGAAGGAGCAGAGGAGGATCTGGAGTGCCAGCCACAGCCAATTTGACTCCATAATCAGCTTCAGAGCCTTAGGAAAAAAATCTTTCTCAAGAGATGTCCAGAAGCTTAGGCTAGATGCTACATTCGCATCAAACCAGACCTCACCTACAGAGCAGATGCTGCTTGGAGAGCAGAGCCTTGACACTGGGACTTGAGCACATCCACGTAGCTGAGCATCATCAATCAAAACTCTCCACTAAGTAAAGACAAGCAGATTTTCAATAGCCCTGAACTACCAGAGGTACCCCTGGAGTAAGGAATCATCCCAGGTATCTGAATATCCAGACGTAAAAACATTTCCCCTGATAAGATATGTGCCAAAATTCTGTGGAAGGGCTGTAGACTCCAGATGTGTGCCTGGTGAGTGACCTGAGCCAGTTTTTGTGCCCCAGTCTGGCAAACAGGAGGCCCTGGGACTGTTCTGTGCATTCCTGGCAGGTGTCTGCTTGGCTCTGTGAATGCCAGGCCATGGAACTCAGGTTTCCCCATGTCATAGGCTGTTGTGCTCCTTCTTCATCCACCCCCTTCCCTCCAGTTTGTTCCATGGCCAAAGCTTTCTGACCAAGACATCCCACACAGGCTTGCTTTTGGGGAATTTTTGTATTCTTCTGATCAGGCATTGCTCCTGCCTTGTTACTACATGTGCCTTGTGAAATCAGGTGTGCAGAAGCAGGAGCAGGGCATCTACCTGAACCATGGACGCCACAGAGCAAAGGCTGGCTCACATCGGGTTCATCCACAACAGTTTGTACAGTTTGCCCTTTGCTAAACTCCTGCAAACAAGGTCTTGCTCCCGGACAGGAAGGTTCAGCTCCCCAACCCTGTCCCGCTCTTTCTCAACTGCACTGATAAGTGGAGCTTTTCCCACAGCAGAGTCGGGAGCAATGGTGACTCACCACCACTTCAGTGTGAACCACTCAGCCAGGCACTCCAACGCAATGTATTCTGGAGACAAGAAGACTCTTGTTAACCCACTTGACAGCAGAAGATTGGTGTGTAGGGACCACCCACCAAAGAATGAGACAAGGCAAGATCCATCACGCTCTAATGTCTTGTGGCTTCCTTGTGACAACATAGAGTCTGCCTCAGTTAATGGAACCCTGCTAGTTCCTCAGGGTAGCAGAGATCACTCTGACATGAGCCAAATCTTGGCATCTCCGAAACAGCCTGTCCTATCAGAGAAGCTCCCACCCCCCTACAAGGCCATTGCTGGGCTTGGCCTCAGAGCACCTCAGCCCAAATACCTGTAGGCATCTCGTTGCCCATAGAAGGCAGCGAGCATGGTGAGGAGTATGGCTGGTATTCATCTGTTACCTTGGGCTGTGAGTTTCAGCCAAGAAGCCAAGGTACTACAAGCAACATGCAGAAGCTCTCCTCCTCCACTGTCATAAATGCTCAGAGATTCTTTGTCTATAAATCATGCATTGTCTTTGGAGGCAGGGCTTCACTGAATTTCACTGAATTATTGGAGTTGGAAGGGACCATAGAGATCATCTAGTCCAACTCCCCTGCTGAACCAGGATTGCCTAGAGCATGTTACTCAGGCCTGCATCCAGGTGGGTCTTGAAATCATCTCCAAAGAAGGGGACTCCACGACCTCCCTGGGCAGCCTGTTCCAGGGCTCTGTCACCCTCACTGTGAAGTAGTT
>JAOQGH010000013.1:325948-336810 GCA_025769975.1 Gallinago jamesoni
TTGGAATTAAAATCGCCAGTCACTTCCAAGCTTCCCTCACTGGTGCCAGTGTTCCCCAGCCTACCTGACTGTGTGATATGAAGATACATTATGGTTGTAGATGTATGCTCACCCCCCACCTGGTAAGACATGGTGATTGGGCTCCACATGCAACATCTCTAAGAGCTGCCTGGCTCTTGCCTGTAATGGCAGGGAAGCCAGTGGTGCTTTTCTTAGGGCTCTTCATTTAACAGGGAGAAAGCACATACTCCGTGTGCAAATTCTCAAAACCAAGCACAGTTTGCATTTATGTGGTCCCAGGGAGCTTTCAGTAATACTATCTGCAGCATGGCTGAGGGATGGCAGGCTGGTGAGGAGGGAGGGGGGAGATGTGTCAGATATCAAAGAGTGGCTGAGAGGCCTCTGTTTGATCCTGGGGTACCATAGCAGCCCTAGGTGTTGACTTCCCACCTCCCATCCTCAGCAGGCCTTAGGAAGTACCAGTGATTGTCTCCGTGAAGCCAAATGTCAGTGTTCCAGGTAATTTTTTTGAAGATTGGCTATCAAGAAACCGGGCGGGCGCTAGTGTCAGGAAAACAGAAGGCAGCACATGCATGACTGGTGGTGATGTGAAACCTTTACACTTCTTACAGGTTGAAGCAAACTCCAGCTTGTGGAATCACAAGCAAGGGTCTTTCCTTTGAAAAAGGCATTTCCCAGACCTCAAAATTCAAAGTTCAAAATTCAGAAGGAAAATAAAAGAAACCAAATATTCTTCACTGTTAACCCTTTTTTCCCAAGAAAGTAGACAATATCCAAAGTCATGAAGGGCTGGTTTTGCTAGGATGAGAAGTAAATTATAGGAGTTGGGTGTATTCTTGATATAATCTCATTATTTACCAAGAACACATGCTGAGACCTGTTCCCCTGTGCATTGCAGAGCAAACACCACCAGTCTTGCTCAGAAATCCCACACCTGCCCCTCCATGCCCAGGGAGCTCTGTCTCCTGTTACTGAGCAGCTTCTCCCAGCCCAAGATCCATCACTTGCAGCTGTAGTCTGAGTCCAGGAGCTGATACTGCAAATCCTGCACCCACACAGCTTTTGGTCTGAGATTCCTCTGTGGGAGTGGGCAGCAGCTATGCAAAGATGGTGCTTTTTAAATTTGGTTCTTAAACTCAGGTTGACTTTTGGAGACTGGATGTATGTGTTTGGAATCTATAGTGCAACCATTGCTGGAAGGGAATTGGAGTGCACTGAGGTGGTTGCCTTGAAAATCTGATGTCTCCTTAAGATAAATTAGTATTTGCATCATTCTGCAAGTATATGGGGCATTTGAAAGCTGGAGATGGACATCCCTGGTGTTGAAAGCAAGACTGGAATTGGTTACACTATTGTGACAGGAATGCACCGATGCAGGTGGATATAACAAGGAGGTGTTTGATGGATACAGCCAGGTGTCCAGGTGTTATTGGGATATTAAGTTAGCAGAGCTATTCCAGGTTTTTTTCAGAGGCTGGACAGGCATATTTGTGCTACAAATCTCAGTAGTCTAGTCTCAGGGTGACTCAGGGCTCATTGTCCTAAGTACCTTGTAGCTTTCATCTGCATTTCCAGGCAGACGTCCACTTAAAAGTGGTGTCTGGACCCCTGACAGCTGTAAGCAAAAGTGGTCACCCCCTGCAGCAGGCCCTGCTCCAGGACAATGTGTAAAGACATTATGCTGTGATCATTCACAGCCCCCAAACTGTGATCACAGCTTGTCACTCTGCAATTCCTCCCACGGACCTTCTGCACGGTGGGCACCATTGCCCATCTCTTCTTGGAGTTACCTGTAGCAGCTGGGGCCCAGTAACTGTGTTGAGGATGTTCTTCTTTCTTTCTTCCAGAAGCTTTACTGCTTCTGTTCTATATATATAAACCCACTAACTAATGTGATTAACTTTTTAAAAAAAGTTTTGCAACAACATTCATACATGACTGGGGACCACACTTCCCACCAGTCTGTGCAGGAGTTTGTGCCCTCTCCCTGGCCTGCCACCACCTCAGCTCTAGGACAGCTGTGAGGATGTCTCATGATGGCAGAGCTCAGCTTCCAATAGCAGGGATTGCATCTGCAAACAGGGAGCAGAGCAGGAGCAAGGCTTCAGTTCTCCAACAGAGGCAAGGTTTAAAAAATTTCATCTGACAGCTGATAGTCCGTGTCTCTGCCATCTTCTGGGCATGACACTAGTTTCCATGCTGGAAGCTCAGTAACTGCTCAGGGATCATGGTGCTTGGATTGCCTAACTCTGCTGCCAGATCCCCATCTCCAGCCCAGGCTGCACTTCACTTTTCAAGCATTGAGAAACAGAAATATGTTCTTGCTGCAATGAGCAGTGACAAATGGGGACACTAGAACCCACCTCTGCGCTCTTCTGCTGGGGCACTGACAAATGGACAGGCTGTGGGCAGACTCCCAGCCCCACTTCACAAGAAAAATATCCATCAAAGGCAGCCTGTCTTGACAGAGGACATCTGCACAGCACCTGTGGAGTCTGCTAACTTGAGTGAGGTCTCCCTTCCTCTATCAGCTAATGGTCTGGGTTAGCACATCACTTTGTGGCTGTGATGGTGGTTTCAGATTGCCGCCACAATGTTCAACAGATCAGTGGTGGGTCATGGGAGTTGCGCCAGCTCTAATGCACAATGTAGATGAAGACTGTGTCTCTCTGTGCCTCAGTCTGTTGGGGCAATGAAAGACTACTGATCTCAAAGATGAGTCCAAAATGCAGGGAAAAAATGACCCAATCACTGATTTCCTCCAGAAATATTTTGTACTGTTGAACTGCACGAGATAAAAACAAGATCAAACTGGAGTTGGACAGGACTGCTGGACCAGTGTGGGCTATAGGGAGATGCTACTTTTCTCATTGTCATCCAGAGATGCCTCCTTCCACCCTACATGCAGAGCAAGAGCCACAAGTACCTGGAGTATGGCAGGCCATAGCTCTGAAGATGATTTATGCACAATCAGGTTGCCAGCCATCATTCCAACTGTGGGAAGGTGTCTGCCTATTCCCCAAGGAGCACGGCCACATCCTGAGTGGGAAGGCAGTCAAAACCCAAAGTATTCTCTACATTACCCACACAAATACCTCAGTCTCCAGGTCCAAGATCAGCTCCACTGAAACAGGGCAGAGGAGTCATCTGAGGCTGAGAATGCAACCAAAGCCTTCCTGTGTCTCCACATAAGAGCATCCATCTCCTCTCGGCTGCCCCCTTCTCCACTCTCCTGCTGGGCTACAGGCAAAAATCCCTCTAGCCCAGGCTGTACAAAAAAGTGCCAGCTAAGGCACTTGACAAGTTACTTATCTGACCCAGAGGAAGCAGGAAAAAAGCTATCATGATATTGCAGTGGGGCTGCAAAAGACAGAAGGCGCCCACTGCACCTAATAACCAAAAGCATGGAGCAGAGAGGAGATTGCAGCAAAGTTGGGAGACAAATCAGGGAAGCATGCTGTGCTGTCCTGACATCAGTGAATTGCTTTGCAACTGCCTCATGGTCTTGCATCCATCCTCCTCCTCTTGCACAGAGAGAGGCTCTTCAGGGCATACTGCAGGGGATGTGTCCTGTCACATTACCTGTCCAGAGCTCTGCAGCGGCTGCTGTCCTCCTCCTCTGCATGCAGCCAGCCCTCTGAGCTCTTGCTACACATCTGATGGTTATCAGAGCAGATCACTGGTTATCCAGCAGTGGAGCAGCAAAGGCAGGAAGAGGTGGTGGTCAGACATCAGCCAGATGGGATGCCATCCAGCATCAGGACTGCCAACAAGCCAGGCATCTGCTTCTTACTTGGTTATCCCCAGTCTTCTCATGATTTGCACAGTTTTGGGCTCTGTCTCCTCTCGGAGAGAGTTTCATCAGAGTTTGCATTTTACTTTAAGGAAATTCTTCTTTTTCATTTAGTCTTCTTTCTCCTATTTTCACTATTTTATCTAGCAAGACTGGGATTGGCAGGCCGGCCATAACTTGGCTTGAGAGAGAGAGGACTGCAGATGGAGGCACTAAAACTGTGAAGCAGTTCAGCTTCAGCAGTTCACAGGTGCAGCTCCTGGTTCTTCCAGACTACTGGAAAAGCCTCAGAAAGCAGAGCTTTCTGCAGCTGCTTCTCATTTCTGAATGAGAAATCTTGCACAGGTGTTGTGCAGGATACAGCAGGCCAACAGTGTCTCTGGTCAATTAAGCATGGACTGGATTCATATTTGATCCCCCAGGACCCTGCCTAAAAGGAGGGTGAGGCTGCTCATATCTGGCTCCAGCAAGTCAGGAGAGGGCACCAAGCAGCAAGGCTGGAGAGGACACCTCCTTTAACATCTGTGGACCTCATATCAACCGGGCAACATGCAGGTTTCATGCCCTTCTCAGGAACATCAGACCTGATGGCAATAATATAGAGACATTGTTCTCCAGCAGCATGGAGCTAAGGAGCACAAGGTATTTTCTTTCTGATGAAGGAGCAGTTGGGCAGCACAGAGGCGAAGCAGAAGGAACCAGGAAATGCTCACCGTGCTGATATACCGGCATTCAGGGGCTGTTTGCCACTCTTTTCCCAGAAGGGTAGGCAGCTTGACCTCACAGGGAAGAAAGCTTTAGGGCGCGTGGGCAAGATCTGGACAATGCTGCAGGCAGCCATCCCCTTCCAGGCCAGCAACACCCCCCCTTCTGAAAACCTCCACCTAGAGGAATCCACAGTCCTCACCAGCATGACCCTAACCAGCATCCAGCCTGAATGCCACCTGCACCAGGCAGGCAAGACTGGATGCCTCTGCATGCCAGACACCCACACATCAGACCAGCATCTTGGAGATCTCCACCCCACCCAGCTCTCCTTGGCCCTTTCCCGTCTTTTAATACATCGGATATTACTCAAGCCCACTGATTGTTCTCCCTTTTGTGCTGGGACAGACAGATGGGCTCTCTAGACAATAGACAGCCTTCACCAAAGACTGGGAAAGAGAGGTGGAAGATTTACTGCTATGAGGTAATTGGCTGAAGGAATTTGAACTTTCTTTGCTTCAGGAACTGCTTCCATTGTCCTGCCTTGTCAGCAAAGTGGGGATTGGAAGGGTCCCAAGCATGTGTGCTTGCAACAGGCAAGATTTGCCTCCTAAGCACCAGCTCCATTCACAGATCTGAGCCAGAACCTGAATCCTTGGGCCGTGACTGTTTTCCACCTCTGGGTGCAGCTTGCCCCACCTGCTTTGACACTTCTTTTGCCAGGTTTCTCAACATGTCTGGTTGGTGACCCTCCTCCCCCTTACTAGGAGCATAAAAATGTCCCAATCCTTTTTAATTTACCCCAACAATAAGAATGAAAACATTTCCCTGATGCTTTTGATTGATCCCTGATGCATTAGAACATGGACAGGCAGCAACACAGCAACACATGCCAGATCATACAAACGTGTGGGTGCATGATGAGGCCAGAGGAAAGGCAGTGCAAAAGGTGAGGTCCTGTGGGCCATTTGGGGGTGAGAAGGTCTCTGCTTTCAGCTAAAACACTTTTGCAACTTGCAATTGCCCCCATGGCATTTTTGCAATCCCTTCTTGATGTGGGTGTAGCAGGCATGGATCAGGAAATGCTACATTAACTGTGCTCACACTTCATCATCCTTCTTGCTGTGAAAGGCCATTTTGTTGGGATCCACAACAACCTCAGGCCACCACATTACTTAGAGTCTTGACTGCTCCAAGCAAGTGCTACATCTTCAGTAAATGGTTGGACTAATATGAATCCACTGGTTGCAGCTGCACAACTTTGTCACGTCCTCTCTCAAAGGCTCTGGATTGCTGAGTTTTCCAGCTGAGGTTAAGTCCTTGGACATGCTTAAGTCATTGCACAAGTGACCTGGTTAGAAAACTAATAAGAAGCCTCAAGCTCAAGCTTCAAGATTACCTGCATTGGGGGTACACCTCTTGCACAGACATTGCCAACAGGCTCTCAGGTGGAGACAGCCAGGTAGACTATCTGGTCAGCAGCCCACTCCTTGTGCTCCATGGATATTGTGTCTCCCACCCCGGAGACAGGGTGGGGAACATGCTGGGGACATGAATAACCCCAACTTTAGTCTGTGCACCCCAGAAGCTCTTGTGCCTGGGTGGTGGGGGAAGGCCAACAGACACAGTCCATGTCTGATCATGGCCTCCAACACCTCCTGCACTGGGAGTTATCCACTAGTATCCTACCTCTGCACATAACATCAGTCTTGTGGTTTTCTGCCCTAGCTCCAGCAGGAAGACCAGTGCTTCTCAGTTTTTGTAAGCCCTAGATATAAGACTTAGATAATATAAAAAAGCCACTTTAAGTTTTATTCCTACTTCTGAATTATCTTGAATTCTAGTTGTTTTTTCTCACCTTTCCTAAGCCGCTTCCCATATGCAAGGTCAGCCACTGTTACTCAGACAGGGCAAAAGCTGCTGTGCCTGTGAATCCCAACCCAGAGCCCATTCTGCTTCCTTGAGTAAGGTGATTTCCCTTCTCACACTGGCCAAATCCATACTTCTACACACAAAAAAAAAAGGAAGGCAGGAACATTTGCATGAGCAAACTGTTTAGCACTGTTTAGCCAGTGTTTAGCAGTGGCTGGGTACCAGCAAAGGCTCATCCATCCCCACAGCTCTGGCATCACAGCCGTGTCTAATGAGGGCCAAGGTAGGGATCCAATTTCCAGACCCTGTGGCCAAACCAGCTGCTTCCACATTGTGAGGACAGGGCTGGGGGTGATCCAGCCCCCTTTGTACCCTTTCCTGCCTGGTAGGCTGGGTGGCCATCACCAGGTTTCAGGAGTGTTAGCGTTGGCCATCGCCTTGCATGAGCTGACACGGCAGGGTCGATGCAGCCAGCATGCTGCAGTCCATTGCTGCCAGTTCTGCAAAACCCATCACAGACACTCATGCCAGGAGAGCCCCACTGTAAGGACACGTTGTCTGCCCTCCCACCACAGCACTGGGAGCATGTGATCTCAGCCTGTCTTTTAATTCTCAGCCCACATGCTGGCATCGCAGCAAAGGGAGCCGGGAAACAGGGGCGAGTGCTGGGGCAGGAGAGGATTAAGATCCTCTCTCAGGCCTCAGTGTTTCTGCCAGTCCACCCAGATACTTAGGTGCAGGATGTTGAGAGGCCAGTCACTTCTGATCAGCAGCAGTATCATGTCTCCAGAAGCATCTGGCAATACCCACCCCCTAAGAAACAGAAGAGGGTAATTTTGTGCACTTCTTTCCCAGCTGAGTTAGTTAATAGTTGGCCATACCACAAAGCAGAATGGTTTACACTATTTTGGGGATAGGTTTAATACAATAGAAAACCAAACTTCTGTTCCATAAAAACACCTGCCAAGCCCAACTCTAAATATAAATCATCTGCACTGCCAGACAATCCCAAGTTCATCCTGCTCTGGAGTGAATTATTGCCTTCCGTTCCTGCTTGAGCACATTAAATATATTCACGACATGATTGTTCCTTCTGTTACTTGTTCTGGCAAAGAGTACACAGTCTCCAATATGAGTGAGCTGAAAAGCAAAGGCTGGACACTGTCTCACTGCTAAGCAGGTGTTAGTTTATGACATGATTTTCTCCTCTTGAGGCAGCCGATCTGCAGATGTCATATTATTGCTGTTTGCAATTTTCAGGTCCTTACTTAAGTTTCTTTGAAAAACTCAGCCTGCACAGGTAGCCCTCTATCTCAACAACAGCTGCTCACAGTTGTGGCTAAAGTATTGCCACAAATCAGCTTTAAAAAGCTCCTCCTTAAGGGAGGTTCTGCTACCTCACCTTTTCAATGGGCAGTTCCTTTCTGGGGGCAGGGCAGGCGATTGGGAGCAGACTACTGCCTCATGGTACAGCAGAGCTGGCAGCTGGACCCCAACTTTAAAGGCACAGATAAAAATCTGAGAGTAACACACAGTAATTTTCTCTGGTAGCTATCAACTGACTGAAGTCAACACTTCTGCCTGCTGTCCCAGCAGCCCATCACAGGAGCACAGCTGAGCACCAGGGAAGCACAAGAGTCCAGCTCCAGCATCGTTCAGCTTTTTAGGGTTTTCTGCCCCAGAGCAGCAGGGCACACCATCCCTAATGCCAGCATGATCTGACAGCAGCAAACGCTGGGAGCCTACAGCCTCAGCTGGGGCAAAGCCCAAGGCTTCAAAGGAGACTGCCTTCATAGACACTGCTGGTGCCTGTGCAGGGAACACACTTACTGTACTGGGCAAGGGTTGTGCTTAGTGCACCCAGACGACTGGTGCCTGTGAAAAAAAAACTACCATGAGAGCCATCCCAGTGTTTCACATCCAGACCTGTACCTGGATTGAGATTTTTAACCTATTTTAATTCCAAGCCAGGCAGTATGAGAGCTGTGTCCTTCTTGGGGCAGTGGGGGTGGGCTTATTCCCACATAAGGTGAGTCACATGGGTCAAAAAGAAAAGGTAGTTTGTTCTGGTTGAAAATTGGGATATCCAGGAAAGGCAGAGTGCTGACACTAAATCAGCACTCTGGTATCAGGGCTGCTCCCTGCTCCCCTTGGGCAGGCACAATCTCAGGTTCACTGGGTGTCTCTGAAAGCAGGACTTCTAAGAGTAGGGCAGTGATGCTGGAGGAGAAACTTTGCCTCACGATGCACCACCAGCCAAGTGGGAACATTCACAGCAACCCACCTTCTCGTGTCTCTTGGCCAGCATTCCAACACAGCTGGCACCAGAGCTGGCTAGAGCAGTGTCAGAGACACCAGAACTGAGCCTTCCACTCGTTTCAGGCAGCCTTGGCTCTCTTGGTTGTTTATGAGACTGAATTATCTTTGATGGTTGGTCATGGTGGCTGGGTGCATTTAGAAAGTGACATTTAAACACAGGCTTCTGCAGCACAAAGTCTTTCCAAACCAAACACGGGAAGGGCCAGCACTTGAGTGTTCCTGGGAACTGTTTCCCAACACAGAGCACTGCCTCCATTGGTTCCTCCCTAGCTGACACGGCTTTGAGCAGCAGTTTAGAGACCAGGGGACCACGCTCATCGCTGTTGTGTCTGTTTGTAGGTTGAGACTGGTGTTTCTCAGTGTAGATTTGCTGCATACAAGTTCTCCACCATTTATCACAAGTTCATGCCTATGCCTCACTTGCAGTTTGTACTTACAGCCCCATCAAGCTCTCTGTAGCAGTCCAGACCTTGCCGTGGCCCGAACTGTGACCCTGACAGCTCCATGGCAAAGCAGTCATAAGGGTAGTACGAATCCACACAACTGCAAGTAGCACTTAAAGCAGAACAAGGTACCAAAGGCCTTTTGGGAGAGATGACTGTGGAGAGAAGCTTGGTTGTGTTCAACAGACCATGGCAGCCACTGTGGCAAATACAACCATGGGCACAGCAGGAGTCCAGGGTTGGCTGCATGATGGTGCAAGGATGCTGGTGTAGGATATGGTGCTGTGCACAATCAAGATGAAGGTAGGTCTTCTCCTCACCTCCTGGCCAGGCTGTGCTAATTGGAGGCCCTCTGTCCCCTTCCCTGGGTAAATCCCATCTGGGATCTTAAGTCTTGGAGTTCTGCATGCTTTGTCTTCACCGAGGTTTCTAACAAGTATTAGAGAAGTGCTCCTTCTCCATGAGGTCAAGGATTTGGGGGTAAAGTCATCAGCTTGAACCTGGCGCATTAATTGCTCA
Source organism: Gallinago jamesoni (assembly GCA_025769975.1). Classification (NCBI taxonomy): domain Eukaryota; kingdom Metazoa; phylum Chordata; class Aves; order Charadriiformes; family Scolopacidae; genus Gallinago; species Gallinago jamesoni. Next base: position 335,621 of record JAOQGH010000013.1, read on the forward strand.
TTTTCCTCTGACCTAAGATCTTTTTTCACCTTTGGGTATGAGGACTCAGTTATCACTGGAGCTAGCAATCTGCTCCAAGGAATCAGAGGCAGGAAGACATAGGCTTCTCATAGAAGTTTTTCCTATTATTTCTTGCCAGCAAATCTCTTGTGCTTTTCCAGGAACTTTAGAGGATCTGTCCAGAAGTGCCAAATCAGGTACAAGCCTCCATAGCCTAGTAACTGGATCTTGTTCTTTGAGAGAAAGATGCACAGCTGCAGCACTGACATCAACTTTTGGCTCTCATGCAAGGAGAGGAAGCCCATGTAAAAGTCTTCGATTGCCAAGCCCTACTCCCTCTGCCAGCTCTTTGTTTGTGCATTGGTCTCTCCCTGACACTCAAGCCACCCCTCTGTCATAGCATGTGGGGCTTCAGATCAGGGCACGTGCAGCCCTGGAGATAACACAGAGAGCTTTAAAGCAGTTGCGAGAGTAAAATACAGAAACTCATCGTCTGTCTGTCAGGAGATAGGGAACAGTTGTTCAGGCAATGTCTCCTGTGTATAAACACAGCCTGGCACCAAAACCAGGGTTCCCATAGGGCTCTAGACACAGTGGCAGTGCTTGGCAACCTGCAACCCACAATGTAGAATGCTGGTAATTTGCTCATGAGCAGCAAAAGGATCTGCTTAGAATGTGCAAGGAAACCATTTTTTTCTCTGAGAAACAGTTTCTTAGAGCAAAAACTGTTTTTCATCAAATGCAAAACTTTCCAGGGAACACAAAGATGTGGTCAAAATTTTTGAAAGAAAACATGGTGGAGAGTTTGAATCTGAAGTGAAGGATTTTGCTTCAATCAGAGTTTCATTCTACTTCTGATTTTTCCAAATTCAGCCTCAGGTTAATATGTGCAGGTACTGTCTGTCATTAAATATTGCATTGTCATGGCTTGACTTTTAGTGAATGAAATGTTTTGATGTCAGCATAAAGCATTTCAATCGGCCATTCTGACATTTTCAATTAAAATATAGATCAAAATTTGTCCCTTGTAAAATATTTCCAAATTTTGCCTGTTTCTTCTAGATATCAACAGACACAAACCACAGAGATTCAGTAGTGCATCGCCTCCAGCCCTCTAGTTTACATGTACTGGTTTATTTGCTAGTGTCAGGACTTCAAGATCAGATTCTTCCCCATACATGAGCTGGTGT
>JAOQGH010000013.1:336910-347121 GCA_025769975.1 Gallinago jamesoni
TCTAGTTTACATGTACTGGTTTATTTGCTAGTGTCAGGACTTCAAGATCAGATTCTTCCCCATACATGAGCTGGTGTAACCCACCCCCCACCCCCACCCCCTTCCGAGATATGACTTGCAAGGGGAAAGGCAGTGTGGCTCAGTGTTCTTCCAGTAGTGCCTTGCCCTGGTTCCTCCCCATCTCAGAGCTTTTGCCCCCAGCTCAGGTAGAAGTCATACAGCGTCTGTGACCATAGACCCTGCCAGATCCTTTCTTTGATTTCTTGCCAGCCAGAACACTAACAGGAATAACTGCGTGCTGCCAGTTCCCCTCAACATGAAAGAAACCAGCAAGTCTACATGCACTTCTGATCAATTATGGGCTCTCGGTTTCCTGCCTGCCAGCCTTGGGCTCTGCCATCTCCTTTCAGTGGGTCTGAAAGTAAATGGAGTGGGGCTGAAGATGACAGGCATCAGCTGTCAGAGATTCCTGAACAGTCCTGCAGTGTTCAGAAGTCAGCAGTGAAGGGAGGATGTGTGCAATGAAGAGAAACAGGATAGAGGCAGCTGCTCTGGGCCAGATGTGCAGGGGTGTCCCGTGTGCATAAATCAACTGTGAGCACCTCAGAAAGAGCCCAGCAACTTTCAACTCTCAAGCAGAGGTGGAATTCAGAGAGCTTTTTTTCCTAATTCAAATATTACCTCAGACCTCCAGCTGATACTTTTCCGGGATATGTGGACCTGAATGCACTTTGTGCAGATCTTGTGCAATCAAAGGAAGAATGTGGGGGACAGTGGTTGAGTGGTTGCATGTGCCCCTGATATGCAGTTGGAAGCATGTCTACAGCACATGTGTGCAGACCACGCTAGTTTCACCCCAGCCTGCTCCTAAAAGGAGAAACACAACGTGCAGCAAGTACTCGGAATTAGGCATGGGTACCAAGCTGGTAGTCCAAAAGTCAGTCCCACTCAAGGACTGCTTCAGGAAGCACTTGGGCCACAGGAGTTTCTGCACATGCAGGCCCAAAATGAAAGCTGGCCAGTTGAAAGCTGGAATCCAGCATAGTAAGGCTGTCCTCTCAAACATTTGCTCATGAAAACTCACCAAGAGCAATTGGGGGCAACAGGAAGACTTTCAAGAACCTCTTCTTCTGCATTACCCTAAACCTGACTGGACCCCCCATGTCCCAGATCCTAGGTTTAGGCACCTTTGAGCCAGATGTAGCATCAGACAATCACCCTGAATAGTCACAAGTAGACTTATCCTCCATTAATTTGTCTTCTGTCTTTGTCTTGTGTCTTTATAGGGGGACTACAAAATTCTTTACCAGCAATTTATAGTTAAAAAAATACATCCTCCTAGTGCATGAAACCAGCATCATCTTCTCTGGCACAGCTCTCTCCACATACAAGTAGAGGAGTCCTGGTACCTTCACCTCTCCACTGACCCAGTTCCTTAGACCCTGTTCCCTCTACTGTGATCTGTCTGACCTTCCAGTGTCTGGTTTTTGGCACAGTCCAACAAGTCATGCTTACCAGGTGGATCATTTGCTTTCCCAGGAATATCTCTGTAGCAATTCACTTCTGTTCCCACCATGTGAGCTCTAACGTTTGACCATTGTGCTCTCACTGCTTCCTCCCATGTTACTGTGCAAGTGACTCATGGGTGCTGCAAAGCCCTCTGCTGCCCTGAAGAAAAAACAGTCTTGTGCACACCACTCATTGTGATGTAAACTGCCCACAGAGGTCTGCTTGGAGCTGCTGGGCAGGATCCCGGAGCAGGCAGGGCAGAATGTACAAACAAGCTGCCTTCTCAAGCACCCAGGGTTGTAGAACAGCTCCAGTCTGCTGGCAAATGTCTCTGCTGTAGAGTTTTGGGCTCCCTAGAACAGCACCGTGCCCCACAGCCCTCAGGCAAGTGTGGCTAGTGTTCCAGAGCAGAGCTGGGCAAGAGTTTGTGAACACAACATTTGTCTTCATAAATATCCTGCCTTAATCAAAGCAGAAGATGCCAACTTGAAAGCACAATATTTCCATGACTCAGTCAAATTCAATTCTCCACACATTTGTGTGGAGAATGTGATGGATGCACCAGCTGCATTTGTTTGCTGTTTACTTCTCATTATGTCTTTAGAAAGGCTTTGGCTTTACCTTTCCCTGGTAGCTGTTCTGGGTGTTAAGAGGATACCAACTCCAGCAGGGTGAGAGGTTTCACCTTCCATAAGCGTGACGAGGTCTGTTCCCAAAGAGCTCAGCAAGTGGGGAGCCAGAACCCAGCAGAGACCTGCAGAGGGGCAGGGAACAAACCCCCACTCAGGACACCAGGGAATTTGAGGAGGGTCTTTCCAGGGGTCTAGTGGAGATCATTTAGTCGCTAAAAGTCAGGACATTGCTGGGCTGTGGCTGCTCCAAAGGCCAAAAAGGACATCAGTGGCAAAATGAGGACAGAAGTGGCAAGAAAGGGCATAATGCTTGTAATCTTTTTTTCCTTGCTTTAAAAAAAATAAATGTTCCTTGTTCTTATTCATGCCCCAATATTTCTTTTCAGTTCTTTTGATTTTGGTGTTCTCACACTAAGGAAAAAGTTCGTGTTGACCTAGCTCCAACATTGGCCAACTCTGAATCCCATTATGTGAGGTAAAAGAATAAAAAGTTTTAAAGAGGCTGAGAAGTCCTGCTTGGACACTTCCAGGACAGAAAGCATCTTTTTTTTTTCAAATTACTTTTGGTTTAGAATGTCCTTTCTGGGAGGACTTTTTTTATATGTCAAAATTAGAGGTAAAAAATATATATAACACAATTTCTATTATTTTGATCAACCCAAAACAATTCTTTCTGGACTTCTGTGTCATGGGAATCACCAAAAACATGGACTTGCAGAATGGCATCAGAAATGGAAAGTATGGTCCTTGCCCAACATGCAACCCAGAGCCACCCGCTGCACTGGGTGGTGAGAAGGTGAAAGGGTGGAAGGTGAGAGCAGAGGGCCTGTGAGGAGGGTCCATCAGCCTCTCCCTTGGTCTGGTGTATGAGACTCTCCTTCTCCAGCTGAAGCAGCTCTGTGCTAATGGGGACCAGAGCACCCGTACACCTGTAGGCCAGAGGATTTCAATGCCCATTACGTCCATAAGAGCTATATCCAGCAACACAAGCTATTTTCTCCTTGCCTTGTCTCAGCACAAGTGTTTTCTCCTTTTAACACCACGCAGCCTTTCCTCTTGCAAATAGGGCAGTTGCAGCCAGGAGACAGAGCCCATGAGAAACATCCCTAGGAGCACACTCAACAAGATTCCCATTTTACCTTTTTGGAAAAAATCCTCTTATGTTCTGCTCTATGTTTCTTCTCTGTTCCACAGCACAGTGCCTTCTGGAGGCAGCTCCCCGCTGCTTCTCAGCCATGTCTCCTCCATGTGGCTGTCTCCTCCATGTGGCTGCATTCTGCCAAGTGATCTGCCCTTCTCCTGCCCTTGGCCATGAAGTCCGCACCTTCTGCCTTTCTCCTCTGCTGTGGAGGGAGACCATTTCCCCTGGCAAACACTGTAGCCCCTGGGATGAGATAGTGTTCACTGACAGCTCTGACCTGGCAGACAGTTTCTAAAAGTTATTTCTTCTTGTTCTCACATCAGCCATTCCCAAGGGCAGAATTGCATTACTCTGCTCAGCCTCTCATGCGTGGAGGTCACATAACACAGTGCAGAGCCAGGGCTGCTACAGGAGGAGCTGGAACTGGAGTAGCCAGAGCAGCATGAGGGTTGTGCTTGCCACAGGTCACTGTCTATTCGCTGCACAGACCAGACTTCTGAAGACCTGCTGGTACAAGGATGGGTGTAATCTCACCCTGGCAAACTGGCCTTGGCTGAGTCTTTATTATTGAAACACTGTGGAGATCTCAGATAGGGCCTACACATGAGATATGATCTAAGATGACTGATCTATTTTCAAACATGGAGAGGTGGGAGTAGAAACACGTTCTGCTCTTGCCTATTGCAGTGATATGGGATTGAAGCAGAGCTGGTGCCTCCAGATATGGTGTAATGCAAATGAGCTCTTGCTTTGATCTCTTTATCTCCCCTTTCTCCCTTTCTTGATGGAGACTACTTTAGCATAGTTTTCAACCTGCAGGCTTTTAGGGAAAAATTCAGCTGGCTCTATGGCTCTAAGTACCATTCTATCATCAGCCTCAGCTTTACCCCAAGCAATTCAGGCATTTTTTGGTGACCTCGGAGATTTCAAGATAAAGAGGAAGGAGATAACAAAAACCTTTATGAATCACTCCAGTACAATCTGAAGAATTTCTAAAACAATCGTTTATTGCCTTTGGGCTTCTTTTCTAAAGATGGTGTAATTGTGCATTTTTCACTGAATGTTAATGAGTCTGGCCAGAAGATAGGTAGAGACATTGCTTATCTCCTAGTGATTTCAGAGAGACAAGAGTGTTCCATGCTTTGCAAGAACAGGTCTAGTGTTGGACCTTTCCAGCATAAGTATGGGAATTTTGGTCTGGTTTGTACAGCTCCTCCAGAAATCAGACTGCTGGATCAGAACCGGGAGGCCTTAATGCTATAATTGTGCAATTAATTAATTAAGAGGATACCAGGTCATTAGCTTCTCCCCACAATCATAAAAATTTCTGCTCAGCTGCCTGAGTGTAAGGAAGGTCTTTTTTATGGTCCAGGGACCTATCTGTTCAGCACCAATGCTGAGAGGAGCTAGATTGAGTCCAAGCTGGGAAGAGAGCACATTAATATCCTGAACATCTTGAAAAATGCAAAGACATTCATATAGCGGAGAAATTTAGTGCTTGAGAAGATAGTCAGTCACCTTTTGGGATTCTTAGTAGCTTTCTGTAGGCTCAAAACCTGAGGACAGCAGTCAGATATGTTATCTGGTTTAACCTTGTCTCCTTACAAAGGAGGACCACAAAGTCCATTTCCCTAAATACTGAAAATCCTGTCCAGTGGCTAGGGCAATGTCTGTCATAGCTTCGAGATGTTGCCGCATGCATGGGATTTCACAGAGATATGAAAGAAATCAGGAGCCCATAGAGTACCCCACTGCTGACTCCCTGAAGGTCTGCACCTTGAACCACACCCTGAGCTTGCAGAAACTTTGTAGATCAAAGAACTGACGGAAGGCAGATAATTCCCTGTGCTTTCAAGGCAGGAGGACACAGGCCTCTCATCATGCTGAGTAACAGAGGGACCCACGAAGAGCACCTCAGAGGACTGAAGTTAGTTACCAGACTTTTTGCCCCTTTGGAGTACAAATAGAGATGGCTGGGGAATGTCTTCTCCCAGCCATAGCCAGGAGCTGCTCTTTCTCTGTCCTACCCCTGTGATGGCTTCAAGGAGAGCACAATCTCTGCCAGTCATGTGCACTTTGCAGATCTTGAGACAGATGCACATCTGGCTCTGAAGGTTATGTGCTTGGCCTCCACCAAGACCACATCCCTTCAAACATTCCTGACTGAGCAGCCACAATCTTCTTGTGTTACTCCAGCATGGCTTCAGCCTGTAGTGCTTTAGGTCTGTTGACTTCTGCTTGTGTTAATTCACATTAGAGTGCACCTCTGGGGAAACATTTATAGTCTGGGGAAACACTTATGGCCTGCTATAGTCTGGGAAGAGGTCTATCAGAAGCTTTGGGGATGATGGGCAGGGTTCATCTCTCCCCAGTTTTGTGGGGAGTTCTAAAAAATACCTTGTGTTTGTGTGAGACACATCAGTCCTGCTGTCCCTAGCGATTTATCTTGGGGATATGCTTAGGGCTATCTTGGGCAAGTATCACAGGGTGCCCTTCATGCAGACCCACATATTGTAATGTAAAAAGCTTGCCTTTTGGCCTAAGAACACACACTTCTACAAGGTCCCACAGGTGCTTTCGCCAGAGCTGGGCAGAGTCTGCTGGGACTTTGCTGCTCCCCACAGGGACATCCATGGCTCCAGGTTTTGAGCACCAGCACCACAGCGTACATCCCGGCGACCTGAGCAGTTATGCCAAAGATAAATTCCTTTGGTCTTTAAAGCTCATATCATCCCTGAACTAAAACACTGTGGTAACCATCTCCTAGCACTGTTAAAGAGCATGGCAGACAGTCCTACTGGAGTACCCAAAGCGTGGTATGTGTCACATCATTTTTTGGTAAGGAAGATCAGCTAATCAGGGAATAATTAAAGGTTGTTTATGAAAGAAGGCGACATCAAAGCAAATAATTTAAGGAACCCCTCAAGGGTCAGAGTAGTTGTAAGGTCTGAGGCTGAATCACATGAGCTAAGTTTCCATGAACTGTGTCTCAGTTTTCCTGCAGGTACAAGTTAGAAATGCTTACGATAAATGTTTAGAATTAGTTAGGGAAGAGGGGGATGTTAAATCACACTAATTATAACCATGATGGCTTTGGTGCAGTGCAACTAGAAAGGATAGGTAATTTCAACACCTAATGCAAAAGGCCTTAAAAGACATTGTTTCATGGGTAAATGGGGGTTATACCAGAAGAGAGTTTCAGTTCCAGGAGTAGTAGAGTAGTTCACTTTACGGTCAGCATTTCAGACCACATCTATGCAAAATGATTTGACAGCAAAAGTCTTTCTGCTTCTATTTGATAGGCCAGTCACTGAGGAAAGAGGAACATGGGAGCTCTTGGGCAGGAAAGGGATGGCTTGGCCCAGTGCACCAGTGCAGTGCGGTCTCATGAACAAAAAAGAAAAGAATCTGGAGCATTCCTCTGTTGGTCCTACATTGCAAGGCTCTCCTACCTTTCTGATTTCTTTTAGAGTTTAAGGGCTTTGGGATCTGAATTATGTTCATTGTGCATTTCCATAATGCCTGATATGGTACCCCCAGCTTTGTAGTGGTTTCTTCAATGCAGATGACAAGAGCCGTACTTAGATATGGGTGACCCAACACTTGTTTGGCTCTGCTGGAAGCCAGTCACTCCAAAGAGAGAGCTATTTTCAAAAGTCAAAGTCATTGACAGGTCTGAGAAAAGTCAGCAGAGTCCCTAATCCATTTAGCCCATGAATCCATAATATTTCTGCCAGATGTTGCTGGAAAAAAAATAATCCAACAAAGTTCAAATACCTTGGGCTCCTTTTAAAATTAACTAAATGTGGCTGACTGAAGCAACCAGCCTCAAACATTTTAAAAGATAAATAGCTTCCCTGATTACCCTGACAGGAAGCATTTCCACTCTTGCATGCACTGGGGATGTACATAACACAAGTAACCTTACTAAAAGGAAAAGCATGTGCATGGGAAAACACAGCAACAAGTCAACAACATGAGTAATAAGTCAAATATTTACTCCCACAACACTTCAGGCAAGAATCCTGTGCCTCAGCTTTCACACAAGCATGGACAGTCTGTGGAGAAACATCTTGTACTTTTGTGGCTAGCAAAATCACTGAGCCTAGGACTCTGTTCAAGGAAGCTCTTTTCCAGCCCTTGGAGGAACTCGTTCTTCCTTCACACCATCTCTCCTTGCACCAACAACTCTGTGCTGTCCTCATACCATGGCCAGTCCGGGAACTCCACCACGTCAAGCCACGTGTGATGTCCACTGCTCTAGAGAAGCTGATGTGGGGCCCCCATGGCATATCGTACATACCAGTTAACGAAAAACACAGTCCTAGATTCACTGGCACCATATTTGCCTTGATGTTCAGTAGCTAGTAGACCACTGCCAGGGTTTGCACTACGGGCCTCCTCTTTTCTGTATTGTGAGTGTAAACGTGTTACACTTGAGTCCTGCAGGGCTGTGAACCACCAGAGCATTCAAATACCCCCAAAACAAGTGAGTTTTAAATAAAATGATCCAAAATGTTCCCCATGCAACAGCCTTGGAAATCAGGGCTGGATTTTTCTTCACTGCCGCAAGAGATGATGGGAGAGAGTTCCTTTCCTCAGACATGTCTGTGGCCAGGAGACCCAGAGATGAAGAGAGTGAGGGAGGGGAGCATTTAAAGAAAAGCTGTGCCATGTGGAGCTGGGAGGCTGTCACAGTGATGGGCTAATGGTATTTCTCCTCTGCCTCCTCAGGGAGGAGGGAATCAAGGTGGAGAAAGAAGGATTCAAAACATCTTTAGCCTCCCCATTACCACCAGTCACATACTTATGTGCTGCTGGGTAGGACTGATGGTGTCTGCACATCCCTGCAACCCCCGGGCACCTGCCCAGGGTGTGCGACATGTGGCTCTCCCCATCGCGCCTAGGAAAGAGCTGGGCACCCAAAATGCAGTTCAATGAAAAGTTCCTTCTGTGGTGAGCAAGAAGTATTCCCTATACTGCCAGCAGAAGGCAACTTAAGGAATATGCCTTGGAATTTCAAGGAGATCTTGGATGTTTCAGATCTGTGTTTTGCTTCATAGCCTTTCATTTTTCATTATTTTTACATTGTTTCACAACATGTCAAAACATCAGATGGATTCATTACAACATAAACAGGAGACACTTTGATGTAGGAAAAAAAAAGATGTTTTAATGGGTGCTAAGTAGCAACCACCCTTAGGGATTTAAAAATAAAAATAGAAGCTGTACAAAATATTATTTTAACCTTCTATTCTATCACAGGATCATCCAAATATAGAATGAAGTGTTGCACACAGAATAATGCATACAATAACTATTTTTTCATTCATTCTGAAAACAGAATTTTGGATTTTCATCGGTCTTTTGGGGATTTTCCCACCACTTCTTTGGAAAGGAGAAATTTACAAATCAAAAAAGCCTAACTTTTCTAGGACTAACATCAAATATGGCTTATGAAACTGCACAGTTTTGTCACAGGACACATCTCCAGAGAAACTGTAAAGGCAGGCTTTAGATCCTCCCTAGGTGTAGCCTGCTTCCACCAACACCAGATAGATCTGGTCAGAAAGGGAGATGGGGGAGCTGGAGAGGGGTGTGGAAAATGGTACAAAATGAAATCCTCAAACTTTTTAAGCCTTTTCACTAGCAGAACTCTGGAATTTTCTTATTGAAGAATACAAAGGAATTTGAGTAATTGAGTCTTACCTCTTGGGTCCACAGGACCTCAGTTCACTAGAGGGTGTGCTACGCAGGCAGCAGCCAGCTCAGAGAGGTCCATCTTGTGTGGCTGGGTTTTGCTGGGCAACTTTTCTCCGTCATGCTTCAGTCTTTGTCCTTGGCACAAGTCTCCTTTCTCCATCCATTTGTCCAAGGTTACATCCTTCCTTATGCTCATGAGTATGTGATATTGACTGGAAGAAAGAGTAAAGTAAAATGCTTTTATTTTTATGTTATATCTCCTTATTCTTTCATTCTGGGAGAAATCTGTTTAACTCTGCCATTCAGTCTAGGTAGTCTGAAGGAGGCAGATGTTTTTCTGTCTGTACAAAATGATCAAAACTAGTCACTTCTGCCTCACATGAGCTTACCCAATGCCTCTGGTGGCATTTGACTGGGATTGCTTTGCTTGGTAGGGGTACATGGCCCTTTCATTCCCAACCACACCAGCTTTTAATTCAGCCCTGTCTTTCCACATAGTTGTAAAAAATGATGCTCACTTGCAGTCACCTGGGCACAGCTTGTTCTAGACTCGGGTCACAAGAGGAGTTTTCTTCATGTGCATCTGCTCATAATGGCAGGGTTGCAGCTTTCTGTATCAGACCTTCTGGACTGGAGAGCCTTGGACATCCTAAGACAATGACAGTTCTGCAGTGGGCAGCTCACAGTGACTCTGCAATATGCCAGGGGCTTAAGACTCAGCAGAGCCTCTGGACCCCCTGGGTCCTCTGTGAGGGTCTGTCAGACCCGAAGCAGATAGGAGCTGAGTCACAAGTAGTGTTCCCCAGGGCTCAGTGTTGGGACCATTTCTGTTTAATGTCTTCACTGATGATCTTGATAAGGACATAGAGTGTACCATCAGTAAGTTTGGAGATGACACCAAGTTAAGCGGGAGTGTTGATTCGCATGAGGATAAGGAGGCTCTACAGAGACAGTTGGATATATTGGGTTGAAGGGCCAACATTAATGGTATGAGCTTCAACAAGACCACGTACCAGGTCCTGCACTTGGGCCACAACAATCCCATGCATCGGTTCAGGCTTGGGGAAATGTGGCTGGAGCTGCCTGGAGAAAAAGGACTTGGGGGTTGTAATTGACAAGCAGCTGAATATGAGCCAGCAGTGTGCCCATGTGGCCAAGAAACCCAATGGCATCCTGGCTTGTATTAGAAATAGTGTGACCAGCAGAAGTAGGGAGGTGATTGTCCC